>CATKUY010000012.1:0-73926 GCA_949802685.1 Dicyrtomina minuta
TTTTGCGCTCATTTGAACTCAAAAAACAATGATCTAATTTTTTACTGAATATTGATTGTTTTGTTTGCAGCTACTTAATTGTCCTATGGCTGGATGTTCTTACGATACTCGTAAATAGTACCCTTACTACCATCACGTTGAGCGCTTGCATTACTGCAAAGACTGTGAAATGTATACACTATGCAAATCTGCGCATGCGTGTACTCGTATTGGGCAAAGAGGTGGCCACTTGGACGCCAGGCATGAAATTGACTTGTCGTTCTTCAAAGAAACTTCAAGATCACATCTTGGCGCAGTCAAAGAGTATTTATATGAACCAACAGATGAAATTACCAGCATTGAAGATATTTATGAATTTGTAAAGAATCCAACTGAAAAACTTTTAAATGAAAACTTGGTTGTGTACAAAGCCATGAGTGTCATTATTGGAATTATTGTGTTAATGGAAAAAGATATTCAAGACGCTGATCATACGTTTACACATAAAGAAACTATATTCTTCGATTCCAGACCTTTTGATCTTCACGATTCTAACGGAATAGATTCTCTTTTGCTTGAAGCTGCTGACGAAATTATTGAAAAAAAGAATAATTTCACTGAACTTGGAAGTGGTTGGAAAATTATTAAAATTGTATCATTTCAAATTAAAATTGGTGAACTGTCACTGTTCAAAAACTCAAAAATACGCGGACATCTTAAGATGCCATTTCCAAAACAAGGAATTGTAAATATCAACAACAAAGATGGAAAATGCTTCCAGTACTGTATAGCTGCAGGAGTGTACATGGAATATGAACTCAATTTGTGTAACCGACAGTTTGAAGAAAAGCAGACGCAAACAAAAACTGACGGAGCAAGAATGATCAAAGTAACTCTACATCGAGTTGAACATTGGGAAAAATATCTGTGCAACTTTGACTTTTCAATGATAAGTGATGCTGGTGTTAATGTACATACAGACATCCCATTGTTTGAAGAGAAAAACGATATCAGTGTAAATGTTTTTACACATGAAGGAAAAAATATAGTTCTCAACTATAAAAGTGTACATAAATCTACAAAAGTTATAAATCTGTTCCTGATTCATGAAAACGATGAACAAGGAAAACGTTGCCATTTTGTTTTGATAAATGACTTGAACCGATTTTTTGGGCATATAAAACATGAACGTTTGTACTTCTGTCAAGAGTGTTTTCGTTTCAAAAAAACTCAAGAACAGTTATTGAAACATAAGTGCACGGAAGTGAAAGAAAAAATATATGATTTTTCTGATAAACAGTTTAGGATTAAATTCAGAAATAAACATATGACGTTACCAGTGCCCTACATATTATTCTACGACTGGGAGACATTTGCTGTGCCTTTGGGAAAACAGAAAAAAGCAACAACGATGGTGTCCGAATTTAAACCAGCGAGTTATGCAATTGTTATTGTAAAAACGACTACATCTAATATGAAAATTGTTCATGCAAATTATTACAATGGAGAAAATCCAGTCAAGCATTTTTACAAGTCTGTATTATATTGGGCAGACAAACTTATAACAAAAATTCGAAATACTAATAATTTCAACACGCCGGATGCTGAAACATTGCGAAAACATAAAGCAGCGACACATTGTGAACTTTGTCATCAAAAATTTACTGTTGAAAAGAAAAAGAAAAAGCGAAGCTATGCAGAAGCGTTCGATGAAGATTCAATTGACAAATATATTGAAGAACTTGGAGATGAAATTGGCGGATTTGCTGGAGCAGTTGATGAAGTAAATGGCAAAGCAAAGCAGTCTGTAATTAAAACTTATCATCATAACCACACAGAAGGTACATACATTGCTGCTCTGTGTCAGTCTTGCAACCTCAAGATAAAATACAAACATGAACTTGTATGTGTTTGTCATAATTCAACTGGATTTGATCTGCATCTGCTTGTAAATGCATTGGAACAAGAAATGTTTGATGCTGAGGATGTGCACGTTATTGCAAAATCGTCAGAAAAATTTGTGCAAATGACAATTGCGCATAAAAATAAAACTTTACCAGCACTTAATAAAAATATGGGAAGTGAAAATACAAAACAATTAGAAGAAAATGATCGAAGAGTGAAAATAAGATTTATTGACAGCTGTCAATTTGTGAAAGACAGTTTGGCCAACTTAGCTGACGTTATTGCAAAAGAAAAATGTGAAAGTTTGACATTAATTGACCAGTGTTTCCCGGAAATGGTTCCAGCTGGAGTTTCCAATACAAAAGAAAATATTAAACTGTTGTTTGCAAAAATTCCGTTCCCGTACAGTTATCTTACTTCTCCTACTGTATTTCAAGATGGACATCCTATACCAGAACGTAAATGGTTTAATAATGATTTGATGGGAAAAGAAATTACAGACTCAGAATAGGAACTTGTGAACAAAATAATTACAAAGTTCAATATAAAAGACTTTAACCAGTATTGCAAACTCTACAATTTACTGGACAGTGTACTGTTGGCTGCAGTATGGGAAAATTTTAGACGCATTGGGATAAAAAACACTGGACTTGATCCTACGTACGTTTGTACTACCAGTGGATATGCTTGGCAAAGTTTTTTGAAGACAAATGGAGTTGAAATTGATGTTATACGGGACTATAAAATGTATAAAATGGTCAAAAAGGGGATTCGAGGTAGGATTTGCTACGCCTCGCAGAAACTTGTAGTGGCCAATACAGAACGCGATGCGGAACACTACACCCCTGACCTACTAAGACAACACCTTCTGTATGTTGACAAGAACGGTATGTATGCTGAAGCTTTATGCAAAAAGTTCCCGCTTGGAAATTTTAAATGGGAAACTGAGGACACATTAAACAGTATTGACTGGATAAATCGGGACTTTGAAGCTGGAAGCAAAGGGTATATCTTAGAAGTGGATTTAGAATACCCAATTGATGTTCAAGAAAAAACCAAGGAAATTCCATTGTGTCCTGAAAAACTTAAAATTCAGTTGAACGAGCTGTCAGAACGTCAAAAAGAACATGTGTCAAAACTTGGACAGTTGGGAAAATCGTTTTTGACTCAAGAAAAACTTATGCTCACTTGCTATGACAAGATGCATTATGTAGTAAACCATGCATCGCTGCAATATTATTTGAAGATGGAAATGAAACTTGTAGAAATTCATCAAGGATTTTCATTCTCACATCAAGCTTACATTAAAGACTACATAACAACAAACGTTGAAAGAAGAAGAAAAGCAAAATCGAAATCAGACAAGGATTTCTTGAAACTGATGAACAATGCAATTTATGGAAAATTTTTGCAGTCAAACGAAAATCTTATCACTGTGAAATTTTGTTCGTCTCGCGTGAGTGTGGTGAAAACAATAGCTGATGAAAGATGCACAGGTTTCAAAAGTTTATCAGACAATATAACTCAAGTTTTACTTAAACCACAAGAAGTTATATTGGACAAGCCTATCCAAGGAGGTTTTAACTGCTTGGAGCATTCCAAAGTGGCTTTTTACTCTGGATTTTACCAAGAGTTCCAGCCAGTGTTCAAAGAAAGGATTCATCACCAGTACTGTGACACCGACAGCCATATTTTCCAGGCAAGCAATGTTTATTTATCTAAAAGTAGAATTTGAAACGAAAAAGTAAATAGAAAACGTTTCCATTTATGTTACAATTTAAAAAAATCAATAATTTATTTTATAGATTTTGGATCCTAATAAAACATACTTTGAAGACCTATACAAATGCAAAAGCTTTGTGGACTACTCTAAATTGCCGACAGGGCATGCATTGCTGGCAGAGTATCCTGACTTGGTTAATCATAATGCTGGAGTGGGCGGAAAATGGAAGATTAAGGACATAGATATTTGGAAAGTTGCAGCTTCCAGAGCCAAGGAATATGCTATAAGGTCATTTGGCGGGCATGACGAATTAAAATGCAAGGGAATTCCAAGCAATAGTTTGAAATCGTGTACATTTGAAACCTATGAAACAGCAATAAATGAGCAAAAAATCAAACGATTGCCTGTAAATTTAATTAGATCGATTGATCATAAATTGTATTTAATGAATGTAGACAAAATTGCATTCCATGGATTAGATGTAAACAGATATTATCCAGACAACAATAATTTGAACTTTAGTTTACCATACGGATTTCACACATTAGACAAATAATACGTTTTGAAAAAAACCTATAGGGAAACTAGTGAGAAAACAATGTAAATGTAAATTAGTTTGTAAAAACATTTATCCAAAAATTTAAAATGTAAATTAGTTTGTGAAAACATTTATCTAACAATTTAAATGTAAATTAGTTTGTAAAAACATTTCTCTAAACTAGTTTGTAGAAAAGTAATTAAAAAATGGCAAGACAAATTTACAAACAACTTAATAAAACAAATAATGCTATACAGATACTTTGTCGAAAAAATAATTTAGTTTGTAAAAAAATAATTTGTAAACATTTTAGAGAATAGGACTTTAAAAATTGTAAACAAAATTTGTAAAATTAATTTTAAAAAAATTGTAGACTAATTTTTAAACAATTCGTGTAACTGTTACAAGAAAATTGTAAAACTATTTTTTAAGAAATTTGTTAACTATTTTTAAAAAATTTGTAAAAAATAATTCAAGAAAATCGTAAAAACTATTCTTAGAATAATTTATTTGTAAAACTTACTGTAAAAAAACAATTCGTAGAGCTAAAGTTGTAAAACAAAAAATTAGTAATAAATTATTTATATTTGTAAAACTACTTTTGAAAAAATTGTAAAACTATTTTAAAAAAAAAAATTTAGTTTGTAAACATTTTAGAATACATAAGTTTAAAAAAATAGTAAGAAAAAACAATTTGTAAACATTTTTGAAAATAAGATTTAGAAAAATTGTATACATTTTGGAGATTAAGATTTAGGAAATTGCAAACAAAATTTTTAAAACTGTAATAAAAACAATTGGCATTTTAAAACATGTGTTGATGGGTTTATTTTAAAAACATAAGTTCATAAAAATACTTACATGCATTGCTCACATATAAAATGTAATTCAATTCAAAAGGGAAAAATATCTATATACAGACCATTTAATTGTTACGTAGCCAATACTGCATGCGACATAGCTTGTGCACGATCTATGTACACATGTAAGTGACAGTTGCTTACATATTTTTAATGTGTACGACAGAGCATACCGCAATGGCGAAGAGCTGGGCACAAGCGGTTACTTTTACGTCTGCTCTCCAACTCGAGTAACATAAACAGTCTGCAGCTGAAAAAGCCTTACCATGCGACAGCGGTAAAGCATCACCCACGGCAACAGTGTGTCCAGAGTACAGCACACCCCACCCCCCACGGTTGCAGAGGGCATTTAAAGGGTCTCTAGCTACCCCCACGGCTACAACAGACTGCAAAGGGCATTTGAATGGTCTTTCCCCACAGCGATGACAGCTCAGGGCAAGCGCGAGCAACTTTCGGGCGACGGCGGGCTTCCTATTGCGGAAAGGCAAATGGCGGACTCAGGGGGCGGTAGACATAGGGCAGGCAATGGGAGACTCAGAGGGTAAAGACAAATGCAGCAGGCAAAATGGCGGACAGTGTGATCCAGGACAACCCAAGGACACCATGATAGCTTCCAAGACAGCAAACTGAGCCCTTGGCAGGCAGGGTATCATGGCGGACACAGGAGACAGAGTCAATGACGGACTCAGGGGACAGAGGCAATGGTGGACTCAGGGCAACCACAGACTGACTCAACACTGACGCCATACATCCAACGTCAACCGTGGACCGACACCAGCCAACACCATACGACACTAGCGCCACTAAACCGGAACCAATGCCAGCCAACACCACACGACACTAGCGCCACTAAACCGGAACCAACGCCAGCCATGTCAAGTGCGACAGTAGCGCCACTTGGGTTAGGTTAGGTTAGGTTAAGGAGTTGGGTTCGAACCAAATTCAGAACCAAAGCCGAAGTCGCAACCGTACCATGACATAGCATACTAGCAACATACTATTGTATATTGTACTTTCATTACCTAACATACATACTAAACGATGCAAGTCAAATGTTCTGTTTTGGAGAAAATACAGCATTTTCTATTGATTTTTGAAATAATATATATTGATTTATCGATCCACAGACAGGTGTACAGTAACGAACCCGAGGAACAGGGGTGAGTGAGACAAATCGATACGCATACTGTATAGCTACATACTGAAAGCTATATTGTAAAACACCCTCACTCATCCCCCTCCATGTCACACGCAGGTGCACCTATGATCAATATAGCATACGGTCATCGATTAAAAAAATGCACAATATGTGTGTTGGATATACTGTTTCCATTGCCTATAGCAAGAGCATATAGCAAGCGCATCGAAAAATGCTCGGGATATATAGTGATTTGATGGTAGGATATACTGTACCTTTTCCATTGCCTATAGCATGAGCGATATTTGCATATAGCAAACGCACCGGTGTTGGTTTTGGTTTAAAAAAACGCTCGGGATATATAGTGATTTCGGGTTTCGGTGTTGGTTTTGGAGTCAAAATGTTTCAAAAGGAAGCAAAAGATACTACTCATAGCTATACAGGCAGTATGGCAGATTATAAGTCTACTTCGTATAAAAGTTATAAAAGTGTGCGTATAAAAGTGCAGTAGGCGCATTACATTACATGTTTACGTTTCGAAAGGCAGTGTGGATGTGTGGCTCAGGTCAAGGACAACTAATAAGCAAACAAAATTCCTCAAGCAGAAAAGATCAAAAAAATGTAGACGGTTACAAGCAAAGATAGTTGTATTTGTGAACCGTTTGTATTGGGGATTTGTCCATAAATGATGTCGCAGGCCGAGTCAACAAGTCGGCTTTAATAATTATTGCTGACATTTCATGTTAAGCACACTTAGCTATTTGAGCTCTACAGTTTGGCTATAACGGCAGGGGGTCAATGTTTCCTTCAAGTAAGTATCTTTTGTCGAAATCATTCATCGCAGACCCGATACATGTTATTTGTTAGACTAAGACAGCAGCGACAGGCAGTCATCTTTTTCTATTTTTCAGATGCAACAGGGATAAAAAGGAAATTTCTACACTCGGGCTCTGATTTTTCATAGCAACCAGCTCAGTAAATTATCTTGAATTGGAGCATTAAAAATATTCTGGGTAGGCTAATGCAGTGGCACGATTGATTTCCTTTAAAAACTAGAGTGCCAATGTTAATCAACCGTAACAGTTTATTAAGGTGGGACCTCACGAAAGAAAGCAGTGACAACTTTGTTTATAGTTTGACTTGATTTGATAGCCGTTTTCCTATTTACATTTGTGATATTTTCCGCCGAATAGTAAATTTGAATTTCAAACTCTTTATTCTAATATATGATATAATTACTAATACTAATTATATTTAAACAGTAGCATGTTCGAGATATTTAGCTCCAAGTTAGAGCTGTTTAAGTAAAGCATTTTTCTTTCATTTATTTAAGTCTGAAAATAATTCTAAATGTTTTAAGTGAAATGTGATTTAAACAGTGCCTCACTTGTTGAAGATAACATTGGTCACGTAATTAAATAGGTTTACGCAGTCTATGGTAATATAGGCTTTGAAACAACGACATCAAACTTAAAGCGCGCAATGGCAAAACTAATGACTTGCAACTTGTGTTCCTTCTCTACATCATATAAAAGTAAATTTGTGACCCACATGCGAATTCACTCAGGCCTTAAACCATTTGCGTGTGCTTTATGCAATTACACATCAAATTTTCGGGAAAATCTGAGTCGCCACAAAAAGACTCACACGGGCCAAAAACCATTCGCCTGTCAGTTTTGCCAGCAACAATTTAGTTTTAAGCAGAATAAAAATCGCCACGAGGTGGTTTGCAAGCGGAATCCAAAACAACTTGATCAAAAGTGGGTACAAGAGCAGAAAACTTTTAAATGCAACTTGTGTAAATATTCTGCACTTACAAGCACCCAGCTTAAGAGTCACATTATTTCTCACACCAAAGAGAACCCATTTTCTTGCAACTTCTGTAGCTACTCAACGACAACTCTCAACAGTCTCAATCTTCACATTCGGACTCATACAGGCGAGAAGCCGTACAAATGCAATATCTGCAGCTACGCATTTAGTTCACTTTGTGGTTTGAATATTCACAAAATGAGACATGCTGGAAAGAAACCACACAAGTGTCCCTACTGTGACTACAGTGCAACTACAGCTGCATGCGTTCGCCAGCATATGAACAATCTTCACAGTAAAGGAGTCCGGCTTAAAAGATTTAGCTGTGATATTTGCTCTAAACAATATTTTACACACGCACATTTACGAGGCCATAATATTGTTGCACACAGTGGGGATCAAGAAATGCCTCACAAGTGCCAGTATTGCAAAAGAGGCTTTGTTATGGGATGTGGAAAAAATAATCACGAAGCTTTCTGCAAGGTGAGTTATGTACCTAACACCGACACCTATATCGCCGGCATTTTCCTTCCAAATTGTATTTGGTGTGTTGATACTGTTAATTGTCCGCCTTAGTTGATTTATTATTAATTATACTTCACTTTTGTAAAATTCAGCAGTTATTTTGGCACACAGAATAAATTTACTGATTTTAATAATTTTCAATGTAGGACGCGAGAGATAATAATGAAAACGAGAGACTCTGCCGGGAACATGAAATCACCTGTCGACTGAAAATAATTCTGTCAAGTCTTAAGATCTATACTTTTGAAAGGAGGGAAGACAAGACAGCTTAAACTACTATTAAATCTGAGATGCGTTGCTTTGTATCGCTAAGTACGGTGGGTTACGATATTTATTCAAATACAACAGTTAAATACACTGAAAATAAAACTAAAATTTGAAACAGCACCTAAAAATTCATATAAGAAATACTATTTAATATAAGCAATATTGATACAGTACAGTGGTACAGTAAATTTTAAATTTAGGAGTAACCTTCGCCGTTATAGGTCATCTTTAAGCGTTACTTTAATTATCTTTCTTATTTGCCTACGCTAATGTATGCTGAAGCTCAGCATCTACTTTGGGTCCATGGTCGGCAAACTCGGCTCAAAGCGTCAGATTTTGTGGCTTTATTTCATTTTGCTCTCTGTTTTTAAAATGCTTCCCTAATTATGAATGAAATGATGTAAAAATAAAAATACTGTTGTTTAAAGGGAGTCAATGCTCAAAAATGTCTTGTATTTTGGTTGCAGTTAGTTTTATGTTGTTAGAACATTGTCAGTTTTGTGTACCGTGAATGCGGCGATGATTTTTCGGGACCTGCAAATGAACCTTAATCTAATTTGGGTTTAGAAGAAATTGACCTTAAGTAATGAGCTCATTTTCTTCCAGTAAGTACATTTTGTTGAGAGTGAAAACTGAACGTCAAAGGGTAAACATTAGCCGTATCTAACTTATGGCGGTAATTACTGACGATATACACACCACAAACTTATATTTTTTTTATGAATAGAAGAATTTGTAACAACAAGAACTGCCGCAGTAAATCCTGTACATACAAAACCCTAAATCACTAGAAAAAAGGTCAAAGCGTAATGCATCTTATTCTTTTTTCGTAGAAACAAATAACTTTTCACATTTGTATATATGTACTTTTAATTATGGGATTTAACTGAATACTTTTCTAAAGCACTTACATCGAGATGAAAATGCCCAACTATAATTGCTCCAGGAAACAAATAATAGTTATCTTTAAATAGTTATCTCGTAAAGTGAATCAATGAAGCTGTATTTATAGATCAATACAATGTTTGGGTTTGGAAGTGCCAGAAATTTAATCGTTAAATGTGAACCATCATGATTTATTTGCGAGAATTAAAAAAATAGAAATTTTATTTGTGCACCGATTGACAATAGAACGATCCAGCTATATCCTCTGATGATGTCATATTTTGCTCGCATTTTTGCATTTTATTAACGTCCTTAGCTTTAAATTATTGCAGACTTTGTTCTGAGCAGCAAATAAACCTTGTGATATATATTTAACTATTTGGTTATTTATTTACAACAATTGAAAATTATTCCATCAATACATTATAACATTCAAATGGTGGTATTTTTTCCAGATATCCTTGACGCTGTACACCTGGGCATGGAATATAAAGTTAGTAATGCCCTGCGCATTACGTAACATTAAATAACAAGGCAATAGATTCTTTTGTCGCTTTTTCGTAATTATATTGAACAACCTAATGACTAGACAATATGCTATGAAGTAGCTTTACGTGTCTTTTCATGTAAGTTTTTTCTTTTGTGGAAAAGTCGCAGTGCGAACATTTGTATGGCTTTTCATTTGTGTGCGTCCTAAAATGTCTATTAAGGTCTCCCCGCGTTGTCGTTGTATGACTGCAAAACGTGCACTGAAATGGTCTGTATCCTGTATGACTCATCATGTGCGTTTTTCGAATTTCCCGCGTTGATGAAAATTCACACAATTTGCATTTAAACTTCTTTTGCTGTCGAACCCACTCCGCGTCGCCTTGTTTCGGATTTAATTTGCAAGTTATTTCGTGCCGTATTTGGTCTCGTTTTCTAAGCAACTGCTTCTTACAAAACTGACACACAGAGTCACTCAAGGCTTCTTTTGTGTGCGTGAAAATATGACGATGGAGTTCTCCCTTGGTGAGGAACGCTTTTGGGCAAATTGTGCAGGCAAAGTTTTTAAGTCCATTTGAATTGTGTTTTCTTTCTATGTGATTCTTTAAATTGCCAGCCCATGAAGCAGCGTAGTCGCATGTGTCACATTGGAATGGTTTTTCCAGCGTATGAGTCCTCTCGTGGCATGTTAGCTCTCCTTTAGTTCGGAATTTTTTGCTGCAGTATTTACATTGAAACTTCTTTTGGCTCTCAACCCAAATCGGGTCACTTCCTTTAGGATTTTGAGTGCAAATGATTTCATGAGACTTCTTGTGTCCATTTGTGGTACATTCTCTTATGCAAAAGTGGCAGAAAAAAGGTTTTTCTTTTGTATGCGTTAACATGTGAGCTTGCAAGTTTGTGAGATTATAGAAAGACCAGCTGCAGAACTGACACGTGTAATTTCGGGGCCTATTTTTGAACTTGGACGATGTATTGTTCTTCATGTTGATTTCCACCTTTGGTTTTAGCTGTAAAAGTCTGATCTGAACTTGCTTTTGTATTTGAAACTTGCGAAGAAGCTCTGAGTCCCTCTGGGATACCAAATTGTTCCAACGCTTCATTTTGTAATAGTTTGATGTAAATTCATGCACTATGATACTTAATTATTACACTCAGGTTATTTTAAGGACAAGTTGCACAACTGAGAAAGACACTAATAATTTAGTTTTGTAAAAAAAAAACATAAATTTTAAAAATACTAATTGCACAACAAATTTTACTGTCTGCAATATTAACATCAATATTAAGTTTTGTGCATAGAAATGTCAACTTTTTGAAAAACAGTCATATACCTCACTGTCGTAATTAAGCCAATAATTTTGTTTGTATTCAATATTTTGTAGGAGTGAGCTGGCTAAAAAGTATGTTTGCAGACACAAAATTGAAGTGGTCATGTGCTGCTGATATGTTTGCACCTACTACTATTTTAGCCTTAGGGCGTTTTTAAGAAGTAACGAGCAGAAGTTAAGGGTTGCCCACAAAAGACGTCATTAATAAATGCCAGTTCATCTAGCAGCATCTGTCTAGCTTATCGTGAGCTTAAGAATGTCACAATGTATAATATGGAGCAACATTTGTAATTCCAAAATTAGATTTATTGACATTTTACATAACGTCATTTGTTGGCGCTCCATTTTCAAGCCGAAAGGGTTACATACCTACAGTCGAGTCAGCTTAAGCAAAAAGGGTTGTGTCCCTAAACTTCCGAATGTTAGAAGTAAATAATTTCCCTCATTGTGGCTTAGGCCAAGAAAAGATAAAAGAGTTATATTATTTTTGGAAACAAAAAAGGTCGAGCGTCTTGCTGTTTTGGGTATTGTGAGCATGCCTTCAAAAAGCATATATTATATTTTTAAATTTCTCGGTTGAAAGTCACCCACTGGATAGCTTAAAAGAGACATTGTTGTAAAGGTTAGGGCTAATTCAGTTAAGAAAATAAATAATTTTATTGCTATCTGCCTTGCTATTTTCTTTAGACCTTCATTTGTCGACGATATCGAGGAAGTGTAAATACAATTTCGTTTTAGCTTCTTAAGTTGACAAATAAAAATATTTGATGTTAATTCAATTTAGTACGTGATTTTTCCACTTTAATTTAAATACTGTATTTAAAAGTAACTGCAAAATTCGCACTAACGCATTTACTAGTTACTAGAGAATGAAGCGTGTAAAATACTTGTTGCTCGAGAAGGACCGAGAACTCCTTCGCGAATTTGGAATTACCAGTGAAGTTCAAATCAAACTTTTAAAAACAAATCTAGCACAGCAACTACCTCTCCTGGTCCCACCTGAAATATGTAAAGTAAGTAACGACACGTTGGAAAAATACGCGGACCACAGGAGTACCAATACTAAATATGGTTTACTACAAGTTAAAATTTGCATGTGTCAGTTTTGCAGCAAAACATTTTCACAAACCGGACACAAGAATTTGCATGAAATAATTTGTAAACAAAATCCAAAGCAAAGTGACGCCGATTGGGTGACGAACCCAAAGCGATTCAAATGCAAATTTTGCGATAATAAAATGAGATTCAAAAGTGATTTAGCAAGACACATGCGTACACATACACGCGAGAAACCATTCAAATGTGACAAATGTGATCACACTGATGCTTTTGCTGCCAACCTAAAGCGTCACATGGAAAATAAACACAATTCAAACAGGATTAGACACTTTTCGTGTAATTTATGCCCAAAAGCATTCTACTCAAAGACTGATCTTTATTAACATATCAACACACACACTAGAGAAACTTCATGTAAATCCGCGTGTGAGTTTTGCAGAAAACAATTTTGTGGAAGTAAATATCGAAGGCAGCATCAAACAATTTGTAAGTTAAATCAAAAGCAAAGTGACGAAAAGTGGGTTCGACAGCAGAAGAAGTACAAGTGTGAATTGTGTGATTATTCATTGGCGCAAGGGGGCAGTGTGAAACGACACATGATGAGCCACAAAGGATTTAAACCTTTTACATGTCCATTTTGCAAGTATTCTACCACTAACCAAGATGACTTGTATAAACATTTGCGGACGCACACAATTGAAAAGCCGCATAAATGTCCGCATTGTGAGTTTACCGGGAACACGCAGTCAAGCATCAGTTCCCATGTGAAGCGACGCCATAGAGTATTGATTTAAAGTCATAAAACAGTAGTAAGATAGTTAAATATAATTAAATATAATATTAATTAATTCATGACGCGTTTAAAACAATACCCAGTATCTGAAATGATGTAAGTTTAAGAAAAGGAAAACTAAACAAAATGAAAGATATTCTCACCTACCTCTGCAATATGAAAATCACCTATTTTAATAAATCAGGCTACTTTTAAATATCACAGACCTAAAGTAACTTGACTGCATTTTGCATTGTTAAGTTACAGTTTTAATAAATTAGAATTTCAATATTTTGCCACACTATGGTGCTTGTACAGTTCTGATCTGATTTTGATAAAATTTGGATTTTTGTGATCCTTGTTTATATTTAAGGCTCAAATTTTAAACGTCGTTTGTTCAAATAAATGAAAAAATTGAAATTTGTATGAATCTTGAAATAACGTCTCAGAAAACTGCTTTCTAAACATCAAGATTTGGATTTATATTAGGCTTACAGAATTTTTTCATTTCGGATTCCGATTTAGATTTAGCTTAACAAAATATTCAGCTTAATTTTGATTTCAGATTCGGATTAAGCTTAAGCTTACCATCCCTTTCTACTATTAATAATCCGCAAAGGGTTACGTTTACGTTTTCTCCTAATTAAATTAGTCCGGAATTTATTTTGACCAGGCCAAACATACATACTGGTAATTCATTAGAAGATATTACCGCATATTATAAATGTGATAAAATTATGTTAAAATTTAACAAATAAATATACTACCATGATGGACTCCAACCCGCAATCTTCGGATTTGGAGCCTGACTCCTTATCCATTGGGCCACACGCCCTACTTGTAAATTATTGAGGCCCGTGGCTAATCACATCAAAAATTGATTATATTATTGTATACGCTTAAATGTGCATCCCGAAGAAAATATAATACATACAAAAAACTGTTTCTGCTGATAGGGTTGTTATGGAAAGTTTTCTAGTTAGATTAAAATATAGGTGTTTAAGTACAAATGTAAAGAGTTTATGTTTTCTTCGAAAAAACGATTACAGCCAGATGGAAATCTGACCTTTTTTCTAGGGATTTAAGTTTTTTTTGTGTGAGTTGCTTCGCTATTTTTACTTTTCATGCAAGAAATATAATTGTACTTCAAGTGCATGGTGAGTTATGACAGTTCTACGATATTAGTGTCAAATATCCACCCCATGGAGATTATTAGAAATTTTTAACAAATATGTAAATTCACCGGTCATATAAATAGGAAAAATTATACCTTTCTAAGCGACATAGGCATGTAAAATTCAGAAGCATCCCATAGCAAAGTACAAATAAAAGGAAAACAATTCTTGGGACAGAAAAAGGTCATAAGCGTTAGATGGTTTATGAGGGTTGAAAATTACTGAAATATTGTCATTTCATGTCTTACAAATAACGCATAGGAAACCACAAATCAGCTAAATTTTGCTAGATGCACAACTATTGTTAATGCATAGACCGTATTGAGCATTTAGAAACAGAACACAATGTTGCATAGATCCCGAGCTGTAAATAAATTTAAAATTCCTTCTGTCATTTAAAAATTCAAAAAACATATCACACATTGTCATTGCTGTATACTTTGAAAACTTTTCATCTAAAAAAACTGTACTAGCGCACCAGTATTATTTAATTAATCATTAAAAAATGCAGCGTCCAAAGATTGTATTATCTCAAAAGGACAGCGAGATCCTTTGTAAGTTTCAAATAAAAAAAGACGTTTGCATACAACTTTTAAAATTAAAGCAAGACGACCAAATCGTAAATACAAACGTAGAGCAGACAATCGCACAAAATTCCTTCCCTCCTGATTTGTTACAAAACACCAGATTTAAACAAACCTATGTCAGGAGCAAAGGAAATAACGAAAATAAGCGCTTCAAGTGCGACCAATGTGAATACTCAAGTGCGTACGAACGTCAAGTGACCCAACATTCTTGGATTCACTCGTCTCACAAACGATTAAAATGTAAAAATTGCAGCTACGAAACAAACTACAAACATCATCTCGAGCGACACTTTTTACAACACAGCAATAATTCAAATAGCAGATTACAAAATTATCCGTGTCACCTCTGCAGTAAATCCTTTTTCACTTACCGAGAGTACCGCAATCATCTGTCCACCCACACAAAGGAAAGACAATTTTCCTCATTTCCTGTCAATTTTGCAATAGAGAATTTGCTACGAAGGGAAACAAAAACTCTCATGAAATCATTTGCACTCAAAATTCAAAACTAAAAGACGATAATTGGGTGACGAGTCAAAAGCGATTTGAATGTAAACTTAGTGGTTTAAAAATGAGAAGCTGAGGAAATTTAAACATCCATCTTAGAAACCATGTACGTAAAAAACCAATAAAATGTGATCACTGTGACTTTTCAACGGCTTCAAATCACGAACTAAAACTTCACCTGGAAAGAACACACAATCCAAACAGGCTTAAAAACTTGACGTGCAAACTGTGGTCAAAAAGATTCTTTAAAATAGAAAGTCTTCGTCACCATACTTGAAAACACACTAACACGACGTCAAATTGTTCTGCGTGTAAACTTTGCAAGGAGCCATTTTTGAATGCATTGGATCAAGATCGACATCAAATCATTTGCAAATTGGGCCCAAAGAAAACTAATGAGACGTCGGCTCAGGAACAAAAACAATTCAAGTGCAGTATGTGTACATCTTCTTCAACTAAAAATAGGTATTTAAAAAGGCAAATGGCGAGTCATACAGACCACACGCCGTTCGAATGCACATTTTGCACTTTTAAAACTAAAACGAAGGGAAATCTTTACAGACATTTAAGGATGCACACGAAGGAAAAACCGGAAAAATGTCCGCACTGCGATTTCAGAGCAAATCGAATCCTATGTGTGACAGACCATGTTAAGCGGTGCCACTGAAAAGGCCATTGACATTTTTTAAATTACAAATTAGCTTGTAAAACAATTTATTTATCTTACATAGTTGTAAGAAAATACAAAACTTTGTTAACTAAAACATAAATGAAGCGAACATCAATCTTTTATATTGGGGAAATGTTGTTTTTGCAGCACTCAACTTATCGCATGAATTTCATACAATATGCGTAAAAACTTTGAACGTGTTGTGCGTTTTAGTTAAATAAATTCATGAATAAAATTATAGTATAAGCATTGTATTTATTATCACTGCATTGTGTGAATCCACAATACAATAGCAAGTCATGAATAAATGGTTGCAGTGAGACAGAAACTTGAGATCATATCCTTTGAAAGTGTTCCTAGGGGAGCTAATACGTAACAATCTGCATTATATTGTGAGGCGTTTGGTTTTTAAATCCATGTAACTGCAATATGCATGTTGGACATACAGACTTTGTACACAATGCGCGTCAGACATAGAGATTTTGTGCACAACGCACGTCAGACATAGAGACGTGGTCAGTGTAAGACTTTTCTCGTTCGAACGGCTGAACGATGCCACGCGAACGGGGCGCCGTTCTATTTTCCTGCGAAGGCATGAGCTTTCGATTGAAAAAGCACGAAGGCCGAGCTTTCGAGTCCGTTTTGCCCCCCGAAGGAGCCCTCGCGCTTTGGGGTGGTGGAGCGTTTTACCATTAGGGAGTGGAGTTGACAATTTCTGCTGGCACAGGTAGGTAGGCAGTATGTATATCGTGAACACAGTATAGGAAGGATTAAGTATAGAAGGTACTATACTATAAAGGGTCTCACAGCTATAACGTCATACGAACTTCCTCAAATTCTGTCTAGCTAATGTTAGTGATAGGGTGTATTTTTTTCCAGACCCCACCTCCCTCAAACTTTATCACGTTATGATCTTAGAACCCCCATAGTATTAATGCTAATTAAATGAAAATAAAAGCAGTTGTCAGACCGATTCAAAATATTTATGTATTTTAGTTGAGTGATTGAGTGTAATCTGTAAAACTAAAAGTTGCTAAGGTGCAGCTGCATTGCTTAAACTGTGTGCATTCCTAAACCAAAATACTAAAATACAAAACCAACAGCAAAGCCAAACTGACAAGTGACGACCAATCACAAAGTAGGTCATAACTTCTAAAATTTCTAAAAAAGAAAAAAAGATTTTACTACTTACACAGCAACACAGCAAACTCAAAGTATTAGAGTTACAATTACAACTAAAATAAAGAGTTCTGGGTGTGTGGCAGTTTTTCTCAATACATAAAATAAAACACTTTAGCAAGATTGTTTTGCATATTTTTCTGCTTCTAGCTTCCTAGGATCATCAGTCATCTAATCTATTCACTATTTATCGATTAGGTAACACATGTTCATATTAATTATAAAATTGTATTTTATAATATATTTATGTTTCGAAAATGATATTTATCTTTAGCATAACTTTAAAATTGTTATTGTTTGTGTTCGAACACCAAAAAAAGTTTTTAAACTGCTTAATTTATGCTCCTTAGTTTGGTTAGCAACTTTTATTTACTCATTTCAGTGTATTACAAACAACACGATGATTTTTAATTATTACTTTTAGCTACCTGCATTGGTTTTTTATTTCAAAATCTGACCAAACATAGAAACCAATAATTCCCGTTCCTCATTGCCTGTGTTGCAACTTCAACCTACTTTGAAGCCTTTACAGACAATACTTAAGTCATCAGCTGCCATGTCGGCTAAATTGGAATTGGCTCATGTATATTCTGTAAAGCAAGATTTGCAATTATTAGGCAAAAAGAGGTTACAGAACGAAAAACCTGTTTTAGCTTCTTCAACTTCAAAATCATATTCAAAATTCACTGTTCGACAAGAGACAGAGACACATGATGGAAACCCTATGAACTTTTTATTTATATATGATCAAACTTCAAGAATGGAAAATATTTCAGCTGACGATATAAACGTGAGTATCCTTGCACACGACGGTAGTGAAATCAGTTCGGATCCATCGTTTAATGGACTCCAATCGCAAGACGAGAGGGGATTACGATAAAAAAAAATACCCAAATACTTTACGGAAAAGATGCAAATAACACCGACGCTCAATCAGAACCAGATCCACTATCTTCAACTCAAAATGATCAAATCAATATTGATTTTTTGACTTCGAGTCACACTGCAATATTAGCCGAATTATCTGCATCAAACAACAAAACCGAAGAAAATGCCCAAGACAACAAATCAAGCAATGAGGAAAACAGCTTTGAATTGAGTTTTGACGAGTCCCGGGGTCACGGTGCTGTTTTTTCATCAGGTGTACTCACATCCACATCTCCTGATCTGTTTCCTGATGACCATATTACCATTCCTAATCATTGTGATAATGAAAATAGGACATTTTCCTGTGTCTTAACATCTTCGTCTGAGTCGGATCTTGTTATTGACCTAAACTACAAGGGTGCTGAAACTAAATCTGGAGTTGCATCTTATTCTCCTACAACAACTACTACACCGGACTCTACGCCTACAGTCACATGTAACAACGGTAGCGGCATTGTTGCAAGCGCAAGCACTGCAGTTGCAGCCAAAACAGGAGCAGCGGCGGAAATTAATAGTTGTGGCTCCAGCCCCAAAACTAAAACTAACACCATTGACTTGGATTTAACAAACCTTGCTCTCGCCAAAAGAGGAAACCCGGAAAATTTATACGGTAAATCTAAATTCTATATGCTTTTGCGAATTAGATATAACATAAATGCATAAATGTCACTTTAGTTTTTGTTGAAACTGTTGTCACCGTGTATGTGTCAATTTTAATTTAATTGCGTCAGTTGTTGACATTTTGTGGAATTTGATCATAAAAGCTAGTTTCGTAGTTGTATAGTAGGTGTAGTATTTTGCCCGTAAAGCTAGTAAAAATTGCGTTACAACAGTGCACTTTTGATTTTAAATTTTAAGGTTTGCTTGCTGGTTTCATCACAACCGGAAAAAAAAGTGGGAACCCTATAACCATAAATTTACATCAATGTTACAACTGTGACGGTACTTGTGTCCGCAACACAATAGCAGTTTCAAGTTCAAGTTCCTCAAAACCACTAAAGGTGACTACAAACGGTATAGAAATTCCTAAAACTCCAAGTGAAATGCAACCAATTTCAAATTCCCAGAATTCCAACAATTTAAATTCAGCAATTACAAGTGCTGTGGATCCCTGCAATATAATAAAACCAGCAACTTTTTTTCCTTACAATCAAATTTCCAGCAGCAGTAAAAGTTCATCTACTCTCGTGGAACCTGAAAGGTTGTTGACTACCCCTTTTTCACTGCCTTGTCAAAGTCAAATTAGTCAAATAGATGTTTTGAATCAGTCTGCTCAATCAAATGCTAAAAATCGTGGTAAAAACAATACCTTTCTAGTAAGTAACCTAACTGACCTGGACGGCTCAAATTTTCATGACCGCTATGTGAACAGTGCCAACGCTGAACACAACAACAATAATAGCACATTTGTGGTCAGAAATAGTAGTGTTTATGATCAGATGCAGATTCATGAGGGAGAGCACGAACAACATTTTTCAACAGTTGTTGATAGCGAAATATCTCCTATTACAAAACCTGTGTCAGAAATGTCAGATGCGGGGGTCAGCGTCATTGTACCGAAGCTACGAATTAAACCCAGCAGCATGTCAAAAAGGAAACGAGGAGTCAAGCGTTCAAAGAGAAGGGTTTTGAAAACTAAACCCAAAAAGATAAAAGTTTAATCCAATTCTACATTACCTATTTTAGATTCAGCTTCAGCTGCCACGGTCATTCGAAGCCAGCAAGTTGTAGTTGTAGAATCCAACAACGCAGTACCAAGGGGATTACTTGTTGATTCTACACCTGACAGTTTGGCAGCTCCACTTTTGTCTCCCCACACTTTTGATGTATCTCCTTCCAGCCCAAAAAATCAAAATTCTGATGACGCTGAAATAGAAGAAGGTACTGTTGAACGAGCCAGTGATGAGAAAGATTTGTCTACCAACTATTTAGACATGCATAACAGCACAACACGAAAAAATACTAAGAATCCGAAAGTAGCAACAATTAGTAAGTCTTTGTAATTTTTTAGTACAATCTGTGTTCATACAATTATTTTTTAATCTATTTTTACTATCTACAATTGACATAAGTGAACTGCAACTGTCCTAACTTAGGCCAGGCTTAGTTGGGCCCTGTCTACATATGCAACACCTTTCTCCGACTTAACAAAGTTAAGTCGGACTTAGCCGGCAGTGAGGACGGCACTTAAGGTAATTCAGGTTACACTGAAAATTAAAACTAATTGTAATTAAAACAAATATATGTTAAGATTAGAAAAAAGTTAATATATTTGTTTGTAAGTAGGGCAGAGCATTATATTATGACAAAAAACAAACAGTCAGCAGTCTGCCAACTATATTTTGTTAGTTGGAAAGTTGAAACACTGTTTTGACACTGACATTATTAATTTAAAACATATACACATACCTATATGCTACTGGCTACTGCTACTACTGCTTAGTTACTATAAAAATTTATTACTCTGACCACCCTTGAGCGTTAGATTCAAGAAGCTCCCATTCCCCAACATCGTCTTCACCTTCCTCAAATTCTTCTAAAACTGATTTCAGCGCTGCTTTAAAGTCCATGTATTCTTCTGATTCTTCAGCGGTTTTGCTAGTTTTCGATTTCTTCTCTGATGATTCCTGTAGTTTCTTTGAAGATGACGATGGCGATTGTGTGATTGTTGGCGTATCTAAGTCGAAAAATATTTCTTCCGTTTTATTTTCATTTTCAGAACCCAAACTGGAGACAGGGGAGACCGTGTCAAACAAATTTGGAAGAAATGTTTTCTTTTGCCTAATCTCATCCGACTTCTCAAACCATTCGCGGACTACAAGAAGTTTGTTTAACGTTGGGGGCAGGATATTTAACTTTTTGTCGTGATCAATTATTCCGCAACGGGAGAAAAGTCGCTCGACCTAAATCAAAATAAAACAATACAAATACTTGGCCTTGATTATTTGTTACTTATTTTATTTATTGTTTTAGGAAAACTTGTATGCATACTACTGCATACTTTAATATTATATTTAGATTTTAAATACTATAATGTATGACTTTGTTTTAATGATAAATAATAAATAAATAGAAAAAGAACGACACGTACCGGAGCTGTTGTAGCTGGACGGGACATGATTGATCGGAATGAATTTGCTAGCATCGGGAATTTCGCAGCATTCTGCTTCCAGTATACAGCTATGTCTTCTGTAAGTATTGGTTCGATCAAATACGCTCTGACTTCGAGTTCAGCAATACTACTGAAGCCATCATTTGTTGACTTTGGTGAGGATTTAGGAGAGGACTTTTTACCCAGCACAACAGTTCCATTCTCATCAGAATTGCCATATGCGTGCAAACGCTCTTTTGGAGGGGTACGTGCAGGCGTAGGCTGTGAGCTGGAGCCTTAAGTGCTGGAATTTGATGCAACACAGACTTCAGATTCATCAACATCAACATTATTTGCTGCGGTGTTCAAACCATATTCCACGCAGGAGGTTGTGATACAAAAGTCTTCTATTTTTGATATCATATCGAGATTTGACATAAGCAGTAGTGTGTCATCATAATTGACTGAAATAAAGTTATAAATAATACAATTAAGTATAACACGTTACGTCTACATATAAAAGGTACCAATTTATAATGATCACAATACAACTTAACTACTGAATAATTAATAGCAAATAACTTACACATGCGCATGTAATCAAAAAAATACATTTTTCTGCGCGGATCAAAAAATGTAGAAGTAAATAGGGCAGGATCTGAGAACCACGATGAAAACCTGTCTGACATTTGCGACATAATTAATGATTGCAAGTGCAATCCAGCATCAGAAAGCTCCTGACCCTCAAGACCTTATGCAATAAAAAATGGATACCATTAATTAGAAATTACATTACATTAGAGTTTAAACATTAATTGCATTCTAAACTTAATTGTAATGGTGATTAAAAAATGTATTCGTATATTAAATTCCATACTGATATTTAATTCAGAACTTACGTTGATACACTTCTACTATAGTAGGAAGTATGAGATGAGCAGTAAAATAATCAGCCTGCAAAATGTCAGTCGCATCGGCCAGCAGTCCAAGAAGAGCGCAGAATTCTTGCAAGTATTTATAATCATTTTTGGACATAACCTCGGGTTTTTTCTCTTTTGCTTGAAAATACGACCCATTTTTAGTCGTAAGGGCATAATTTATAATGTTATTCACTGCGTTGAACATCTTGTCCTGCAATTTGTTAAAAATCAAACATTACAAAAAAATACGAGTTAAAGTTAAATAAAAAAGTGATAAATTAGTTTAATTATTGTTTAGTTTTAGTTTCAAATTTGCATTTTAACAATAAAATAACTAAAATCAAAGTTACTTACAGTTACGAGAAGACAAATTATGTCGAACTCCGCGTTCCAACGCGTGTCACTTTTCCTAGGAAAACCTCGATCTGTTTGAACCAACAGTAATTTTCGAAAAACTTGAGAATTCATTATCTTCGTAATGCAAAGCATTGCATTACTTACGGACTTTTTAACAGCGCCAGGCACCCTACATGCTGCTTTTACTACCAGTTGTATTGTGTGTGCTGCGCATCAGTGAGTAACATGAGTAGGTCCCAGTGGACGTGGTACATCATGATTGAATGCTCCAACTAGTTGTCCGTCTTGAGTTTTCAGACGGTCGAATGCTGCAACCATATTGGCCCCATTGTCAATGATGATACTCGAAACCTGTATAAAGTAAAAAAAATACAAGTTTTTTTAATAGACGGTACTGACGGTAAATGTTAATTAAATTAAATTTAAACAGATTACCATAAATAATTAAAAAAGTCATCAAAATAAAGTTGCTACCTTCAAATTAAGTTGAAAATCCTGTGAAATGGAGTTGACACAATCGCGTATAGCGGTTCCAGTGTGTCTACCAACTACTTCGCGTAACGCTAAGGTCTTCACACCCCACACAAAGTCCTTCGTGACGTATATTGCCTGAACAGCTATAACACCTTTGTTCTTTTTTGATGACCACCCATCAAGTACTAGACTGACATAGGCAATATTCTTGAAGAATAATTTCAGGTCTTCTGTGGCCTATGTATGTACACAAAATAAGCATTAAATGCAAATAGGATTGAAACTTATAAATTATTCAACAGGTTTTTAGCGTATTATTTTATAATTTAGTTAATTGCCTTGATAAATGCAATTAAGAAATAAAGTAAAGTATGCAAAAGAAAAACAAACATACCTTTACACTGAAATCGTGCATTCTACGACTCATAGTTTTTCCACACATGGGACGAATAAAAGGATCCAGGCTCCTGACTAGTTCTTGAAATGCATCCCAGCGGTTAAGTTGAAACGCCAAGTTATTTAAAACCAAGAAACGTACACAATTAACTTCGTATCGTTTCTGCTTATGGTGATGCTTCGAGTAGAAACAAAAATCCATACTCTTATCAGCTACAGCGTCATCCGATTCTCCAAGATTTTTTTCTACACCATGTCGATTCTATAAAAAAAGAAAAGTAAAAGAAAAAAGGATTTAATTAGTAACCACTATGGTTGCAACTGGCAATTATGCAAGACTCAACTTATTGGTAATTAGTAGCTTTTATGCAAACTTTAATAATGAAAGTTAGGTGTTGAACAAAACAGGAAAGTGGTAATACACTTCTATAGCTAATATTTGGTTGTAGTATTAGTATTGCTACTCGTACTTACTAAAAAAACAGAAAAATACAATAAATAAAGATAATTTCAAATTTTTGCTTACGGTCAAATGTCGCTTTAAGTTGGCATTGGTGGACTGATGCGCCGCAAGTGTCGTAGTGCAATAATTGCAGCTGACTGCATACCGTTTTTCAGGAGATTTAGACGTAGAAGTAACAGCTTCGTCCCGATGTCCTATGTACTTAAAATGAGGCGCAAACTTTTGCGACAATGTAAATCCGCCTTTTAACTTTAAATTACACTCTGACGGAGAATTAGTAAAATCAGATGAACCGGGAGAACTCGGAGAACCACTTGAATTTGAATTCACTGACCTCGACAAAGACATAGGTCGCACAGGAGATGACAGTGAAACTGAAAGCGAATTAATTAACTTCTCATGTTCTTCCCCGGTTTCCATTCCTAGCAACTCAATGTTGTCAGACGCTTCATTCGAATCTGGATCTGGAATCATATCAACATCAACTGCATCTGCAGTATTTGCTGCGGTCATACTCATATTGACATTAGGATTAGAGGTGCTAGATAAATGGCGTTTGGCAGGAGGAGAATTTCCTGAAAGCAACAAACAAAATAGTAGGTTTTATGATTAGGGTACAAGTATATGTCAAAACATTAAAAATCTCGATAAAGTAGAATACCAACATACAAACGCAAACGCAAAAACACTTGACAGTTTAGGTTAGTTATAGTTTAGTTCTATATAATACATATAAAATGTCTTTTTACTTTTACATTTTAATACATTGACAGTATTTCATAAAATAAAAACCATACTTACCATGATCCATACCTAGCAGCGGCGAGCATTTTCTGCGTATCAACGGTCTTGGTAGGGTATGGGTTGGTGTTGATGAAGCAACATTGGAATTCTTGCGTTCCACTAAAAACAGTTTTGATTTCGAAGAAGGTGAAACCACACTGTTATCCTTAAAGAGTGTACAATCTTGCTGATTTTGATCAACGACAGTGCTGGTAGTAGTACAATTATCGGGACTAGAATTAGCGCTCTTACTTTCACTATCACTATCAATGACAGTTGCAACACTGTGGTCTGACAAAGCCGCAATGTCAGTCTTAAATCGCTGAGATAAAACTAAAACAGAAGAACTTTCTGAGGATGAGCTGGAATTTAAACTAGACTGCGGACTGCTGCTTTGGTCGATAGCTTTAGCTTCATCGTGACTGTTTGAAACCTCTGCCAGTAGAGACACAGATTCTGTGGAGCTGGAGCTAGAGCTAAAAGAAGCAGCAGCAGATTTTTTGCGTTTTTTTTTAGCGGAAGACCGAGTAACGGCTGGAGAAACTGTCGAAGTTTTTGGCCTACTATCTGCTTTCTTTTTCTTCGAAGCGCCTTTTGGAATTGGCATTTTGAAAATGAAATAATCTAAGTATGTATAAATCTATGAATAGTTTTTACTCCTAAACTTTTTTCAACCACTTTTATACTACAGTAAGAAACCGGCTGACTTATTATCACATTTTATTATCTGACTGCCAATGGTATTTTCAAAGGTTTTGCTAAACTTCTAACTAGAAAATGGGAAACACACAATTACACGCTTGGCTTAAATTGAACATTTGCAGTGATCAGTGACAAGAACGACCGCGTAACTGTAATGTAAGGAATGAAAATTAAAGCTAAATTGCGTTGCGTTTTTATACTTTGGCTTTATACTACGGACTATCGGGCCATGAGCCTTAAGCATATGTACCAGTTGATAAAATAAAATGAGTTATGACGTCTGACTTGTGATTTCTGACAAAGGCAAAAGCTACATTTACATGTCAAGTTCCAAACAACATTATTTAAAATTCAAAATTAATTTATTTTTATTTTAACTGAAATTTACTGAAAGAGTAAGTAATGACCTGACAGGTTTTTGGAACTTAAAAATTAATAATGTTACAATTATATTCACAAAATTGAAAATTTTACCATGCAAAAGTTTGCATAATGGGCATTGACATTTAGACATTAAGAAATCAATAAATAAAATATTCAATTCCGTACCAGCACCAGCACTAGCAAATACAAAAAATCAGCTATTTGCTAGAAACTATAATCTGAAAATCTGAACCCTTATTACATAATATTAAAAATATTAGCATAGTTACTGTGAACAATAGAACCATTAGCTGTGACAAAGAATTCAGTAATTATTCCATGGTTATCTTGCATAAATCTGAGTCGTCGTCCCTCGGCAGTTTCAGCCGGTGCCGAACTCCACTGATAGTTATAAAACATCACTGACAATGGGTCTATTACTTGAATTCGTAGTATATTACATCCTAACTCGATTAAAATTTCTCGAAAACTTACAACCGATGTAGGCCACAATGATATAGTTCCTACATACAAAAACAGAACAACTTGAGCAACGTCTTTGACACAGTAGTTTTCCATATTAATTACTGAATCGGATGCAGTCCCGTTGGTGGCAGTTCCCTGACTTCCCTGTGCTTGATTCTAGTTAACATATTAAAATATCGTCTATATAGGTTTTGAACATAAATACAAGAATCAAATGAATAGAGCATTTCATTTGATAGCCCATCGCTAATAACAGTACTTATTAGCATGTTTTGTAGTTAAATTAATTTTCAATATTAGATTTTTGCATTAAATGTGCATACCTGCGTGCCAACATAATTTTCATGTGCACCTATTGGCTCGTCGCCATGGTTGAAATACGATATCAGGAATCTATGAAAAGGGATGAACCCGTCTAAGCACAAAATCACTGAATCAGTAAATGAGTATTCTGAGATATTATTTTGAAGTTTCAGAAGACCTTGCAACATGCTTGACACGGGATGGGGGACCCGAAAGTGCAGCGTTGGGGTTTCTACTGCAGCAATCTGCATGCCCACATCACAACATAAATTACTACATAAGAAAGCATTATTGTCAAAATAAAAATATAAAGTAGGTTAAATAATAATGAGCGCCTAATTAAAATTAGAAGCATCTTTTTTTGACTTTATCTTACCTCTGCCATTGTGTGCAGTGTGCAGGCAATTTAAATTTTAGTTTGTTAGTTCTTGACGTTAAAAAGTGGTGTTGTGATTTAGTTATGCAAAAGCTAAAGTTAACATACGAGATACACTTTACCAGTTCAACAGAAATTACCATAAGATCAAAACAGAACTAACAAATTAGAAAATTACTTTGGGAACTTTCAACAAACTATTCAAATTAAAAACCGACAAATTTTCACGGCGTTGTAAGCGCAGGGCTGGAACACTTATTAGTAGGCAGTAGATGTGGTGTAACTTTGTACTCTGTTCTGTGACGACTAAACGACTGTGACCTGTGCCTGTGACTGTGACTGCTCGTGTGTTCTGATTCTAAATGCTTGCTTACTCGGCTTTCTTCACAATTTGAATGTTTGTCTTTTTATTTTCTGTACTGAGTACTGACTACTCAATGACTCAAGACTCAATGTGTACTATGTAATGTACTATACTATACTATTAACAAATACTATTATGTACTGTTACGTTACTTGAACTTTGAATTGAACTTCAAACCTTCACTGCTGAGTATTATTAGTTAATTAGCTTAATTTTCCACTCCGCTGTAATCCACTATACTAAAAATAAACTACACTACTATTATATTTTCGTTTTAGTTCTAGTTTTTAGTTGCCTTTGGATTTTGATTTAGAAGTATAAATTAATAATTTAACAACTGTCAACTGTAAGGTTATATCCAAATTCAACCTATTTATTTATTTTACATTTTACGTCAGCATGAACTATTTTTAGCACTTAAGTTGTTAGTAGCCAGTTGACAGTTTACTATTTTCTATTGATTTATAATTACACGCATAAATAATAAAACTGACCATTATTAGCCCCGATCTAAATTCAACCCTGTTTAACATTTTACTGTTTACGTCAGCATGAACTATTTCTAATATTTTAGTCGACAGTTGCAGTCGTGATTGTAGCTATAATTTGTATTTACATTTTATTGCTTAAGTATAGCTGGTTGTGACTTGAGGCTGAGACTTAAAATGAAAGTATATTTATAGAAACAGTTAAAGCAAAGCTGTCAGTGCCTGTGTCTACTCCCTGATAAAGTTATGTGTTCTGGTAAAAAAATGATTCAATCATCCTAAGTCCCAATGTACAGTCATGTACACTAAATATTTAGTGAAGCTTTTATTTTTCTAAATATTAAACTACAAACCCAACTTCTAATTTATTTATATACCTAATTTCGAGGTTAAAACTAAATATTGAACTTATAAAGACACTGCGGTTGCTGTTACACCACAGGTTTTTTTGCACACGATTGACGTTGACATACAGTTTACAGATATTACATACCACTGTAATATATACCGCCTATACCGCTACCACAGTCAACAGTCGATGCCAGAAAAACTAAAATGGTAAGTCATTGCGTTAAATAATAATTATTACAAAACTATGCTCATTTTATATTTCAGTTAATATAAAACAATAATGCCAACAATTAAACAATACTATATTTTATATTTTATGACGTTTAATCAAAATATCTTATTTCTTTGATTCCAAGAATGATTTAATCTCTCCAGCTGGGGCGGCTGAGAATAAGGAGACAAGAGGTTTCAACGATCTGGATGTTCCAACAATTTCACACTATCAGGCAACAGCAAGTACCGAAGGTGAAGATATTGACACCAATACCAATACTATTTACGCGCGTATATTTAGCCCCAATTCAGATGCAGACGGACGTTTTACCAATAATACCATAGCTAACAATGTTGATCCACCTATATCTTTGCCATTGGCTCTCTTAACTCAATCTCAATGTAAGTTTCGAAATAATTAATAATAAACCCTATAAAAACAAAAATTTTATGTCTCCTGTTGCATTCAATTTGAATGAAGTTGCTTATTTTGAATTTGTTGTTTGTTTTGGATTTTCCTGCCAGTTTGGTGTCATCAAAATTAAAATTTAATTTAATCACTATCATTATATTAATTTTAGACTTAGAACTAGAACCAGCAATACCAATCAATGCTGTGCTGCCGCAATCTGAGAGTTCTTTTTCGGATGTACTAAATACCGAATTTAATAATAGAGAATCAACATCTGAAGCCCAGTCGCCTGCTGTTTCGGTTCCTAATGCAAACCCCCTTTGCCCTTAAAAGATGAAAGGTATCAACAATGTTGCAGATGAGAATATGAGCTTATTCAATGGCAGTACGTGGTTTCCTGACTTATCAAATCTTGTTGAGACTGACATGGACATGAAAAATATTGAGCAAATTATACGTAAGACAATATTCATATTTCAATAAACGCATTAGCAATTAGTTAGGTTCTATATTTAGTACATAAATTACATAGAACCTTCTTTTAATTTGTAAATTTTGAAACCTTTTGTGTTTATCACATTTCAAAGTTAAAAAACTGTAAATTGTAAGTGTTGCAACTTTATATTATTTTGTAGGAACATCAGTTATTGCAGGAATTGCCGCTATAACTTCAACTCAGTCTTTCAAAAAACGTGATGAAAAAACTGTGGAGACCGAGGCACGCACGAATACCAAAACCGAAACGGATACACCAATAGTTAATTTAACAGTGCATATAGGAAACATTTACTATAAGGATGATGTCGCCCCTTGCACCAAAAATAGCACCAACACAAAACTATATAAACAGCAACAGCAACAACAATCAATAAAAGCAGGGTCGCAACACTTTACCTCAGAAAGTTCTATTTCAAGTATTTCAACCCCAGAACCTACATTCCTTCGAACTTCTGCGTTCAATCATCTGGACAATCTGGAAAATCTGGAGAAAACCACTGAACATTGTGAAGATGAAGCTTAGGTCATGAAAAAGTGCCCTAATTCTGATGAAGAAGTTGTAGTTGGAGCACATACTGAGAAGACAAGCATTATTAACTACAGTCCGTCTGACAACATTGAACGTGGTATTCCAGATCCCTGCAATCCCATTCCTAAAACATTGCAACATTTTGATTCGGATAGTGTTCCCCTACATGTAATATTGTCCCAGTTTGTACACGATAAAGATGGTTCTTACAAGTGTATTTAGACTGGATGCTCTACTAAAATACGGCATCGTCAATCTGTTCGGCGGCACTGGATTAAGCATTACAAAAAAAGTCAGCAACAACAAAAAAAGTTGAATAGAATTTCGAAATGTGCTAAGCCGTATGTTTCTAGTGCTAGTAGTAGTAGTACTTGTAGTTCCAGTTTCACTTCCAGTACCGCTAAGAAAGCTGCAATTACAATAACTGCTACGTCTGCTACTGCTAGTTATTTAAGTTTTGTTGGTTCTAGTTCTGCTAGTAGTTCTAGTTCTAGTGCTCGCTCTAGTAATGGTAGTGATTCCAAAAGAAATAAGGTTAAGTATGTGTGTCTTATTTGTGATTCTACACTATCCCGGCGTGACACTTACAGGAGACATATGCGTTCCCACAAACAAATGAGTAACAATCCACATTAAAAAAATATTTCAGATGTTGAGGAAGATATGAATGATTCTAATTCTGACTCATCGGATTTAGATGATGACTATGTTGAAAAAGAGGATTTTGGGTTTGGTAAGCGTTTTGGTCCACCAATTTCATCACGTAAAAGGTTAATTCTCGACGAAAAATAAACTTAACTGTTTTACTTTACTATTACTATTTACTATATTAACGATAACGATAATACGACATACTATACGACTATACCTATGTTCTATTTTTATTTATTATTACTGAATATTTATAAAGTTTTCCTTTTTTAAATAATAATAGTTATTTACAACGCATTTTTTTTTGGTTAATGATTTTGACCATATTTTGCTTTTTCTACTGTTTTTAATTTGAATAAAATCTTAAATATAAAAAACATTAAAAAATAAAAAAACAAATGCTACCATTTTTTTTTGTTGTTTTAGTTGTTGGAAATTGATAGTACATAGTAAATTACACACACAGTCATAAAATAAATTAAACTTATTAAACTCCATAACATCACAATTTGATAATTTATAGTATTCAAACATTTCATACTCATATTCTCTCATATAGCCCAGGCCCTGGTAGGCGGTGGGTAAGTAGGTAGTAGGTACTTAGGTACTTTTAGAGTGGAAAGTTGGAAAGGGAAAAAATCTACAGGTAGACAAAATATTATCCGTCCGTAAAGACGGCCGGGAGGTGGAAACGCTTTTTCATGAGCTTTCAGGGACCCACACGAGCCTTGAGTCCGTTTCAAAACGCCAAAAGCTCCATGAGTCCGTTTTTTGCGCCCAAAAATTGAACGAAGCTCATGCGAGGCGAAACGAACGATTATGAACGTTTTTTTTACACTGGACGTGGTACATCTTGCACACACTTTTTGAAACTGAACTTTGTACTTCGTACAAAAGACTTCTGTACAAAGGCGCATTCGGACATAGATAGAACGTAAGACCTAATGGTTATTGTGGACGACATATCATTACACAAATAAAAACAACTATTTATTGTGCAGAAAAAAGGAGTCAGTTTTCGCCAATAAAAAGGCAGCATGTGTACAAAAAACACGTGAGTTATTTTATACATGAGTACAATATAAAATAAATTACTGCGGTTCTAGATACGATAGTAATTAAAAATGTGTAACACAGTTTATAACAGAGTTTATTTATCTACACTGTAAATTAAATGTATTTTTATAATTAAACAAGATTTTATGATAAGAACACAAAACGTATTTGCACTAGATCAGCAGTGCAACACATAGTATAACCTTGAAAAGCAAGTTTCAATTAGCATTTTGGTTTAATTATTTAAAAAAATATGTCAAGATTACAATTAACAATAGTGTCGCTTTATACGTGACAATTTGATTGATACTTTTCCTTCGCCCTAAAATCGCAATCTGGGCATTTGTTTGGCTTTTCGTTTTTGTGCGTTCTTAAATGTCTATACACGTCGCTTCGCTTTGTGGCTGTGTAAATTAATCGATTTATACAGCTAACTTTATATGTAATGTTACTTGTAAAAATGTACATTCAAAATGAAAAAAATACGAATAGTTTTTCTTAATTTATGTGTTACAAAATGTTTTTCACACTATTTGAACAATTTATGCACTTTCAAACTATTTAAAACAAAATTGGCTTTTTTCTTCCGACTACATATTATACAGTTTCGCATAGTTGCTGATTTCCAGCTGCAGTCCGTATGTAGTTTATGCTTGTTACTTAGTTTCTTTATGCCTTTGCATGTGGTCTTTACAATTTCATTGATGAGCAGTGATTAAGTCACAGTCCTTGTAAAGTATTTCTGTAACGTAATTTAATTTTTCCTGTGACGCCATTTGATATGGCAATGAATACCTGAATTCTGAGCAGAGCGGAAGGGGCAGTGCGGACATTGATACGGTTTTTCACTAGTTAGCGTGCGCATGTGCGATTTCAGTTTATATGACTCGGAGCAAGTGTGATCACACAAACCGCACCTGAACGGCTTATCCCCGCTGTGAACTTGTGAATGTCGCTTCAACTTAAATCGCTCATGAGTAGAGTATTTGCAATGCTCGCACTTGAATTTCTTTCGACTCTCTACCTAATTCGCATCTTTTTGCAATGGATTACATTTGCAGGATTTTGTATGCTTTGCTTTATGGTTACTGTGCAAGGGCGTAACTGAGAATGAATTTCGGGGGGTGCCCGAAACAAAAACCTCACCGTCCATAACCCCCTCCCCCTGTTCACTAAACTGATAAGCCGTTATATCTGTATAACCTAATGCCCCCCCCCGTCCCTAGTCCTTATCATTGTACTTTTGCACGGCAAAATTTCCTAAAAGCCACAATGACACTCTAACCATTTCATCGAATTATTAATGGCAATACTAACCGTTTTCTTGCGTTCTACAATAACATCTTGATTATTTCTACCTATCTACATAATACATAACGCACCAGTATTTTGAATTTTCAAATACTTGTCAATAAGGGGAAGTTTTTTAGAATTCCTTGTACGTTTTTAAAAAATAAAAATCTCTGGAAATCACATTGCACTATAATAACTTGAATTTATGCGTACAATTATTATAGCTCAAATGGCAGACCATTTATCGTTAAGCTCATTAAGTGATCTCTCAAACTTTTGATTTTAGAATATTTTTAAATATTTTAATATTTAAATTCTGAATTTTTATTGATTTCTTGTAAACACTTAATCACATTTAATTTTGTAGACTGAACTTATATATCGTCTGTAAAAAAAAATGACACATCCAATGCAAGCTAGAATCACGTTCACGTTTCAAGTGAACAGTAATTTGTGACTTTTGACGTGTAGTATAGCTGCAGTGCGGACATTTGTGTGGCTTTTCATTTGTGTGTATTATCAAATGCCTATAGAGGTTTTCCTTTGTCGTCACCCCAAACTCGCAAAACGAACACTTAAACGGTCGCTCTCCCGTGTGACTCATCATGTGAGTTTTTAAATTACGTCTCCCTATTGATGTATACTCACACAATTGACACTTAAACTTCTTCTGCTGTCAAACCCAGTCCTCGTCATTTTGCTTTGGATTTAATTTGCAGATTAGTTCGTGTCGAATTCGATCAGTTTTTGTTGAGAACTGTCTCTTGCAAAACTCACACGCCGAGTCGGAAGAAGTTTCTCTAGTGTGTGTGTATATATGCGAGCAGAGATCTTGGTTTGTAAAGAAACGTTTTTGGCACAACTTGCAAGCCCAGTTTCGAAGTTTATTTGAATTGTGTCTGCTTTCTTTGTGTCGACGTAGAGTTCCAGGTGTAGCCGCGGCGTAGTCACATGTCTCACATTTAAAGGGTCTCTCAAATGTGTGGGTTCTCATGTGGATTCTTAACTGGACATTGATTTTCTCAGTACATGACGTAAAGTTAGACGAAAACTTATATTGCATTTAGCAGGAAACGTTATGTTGATTTTAACTGTATGAATTAATTATTTTTACAGCGAAAGTGTGTAGATTAAATAAGTGGCAACTGAAAACAATTTTTTTGTTAGAAGTTCAGGATAGTAACAACTGCTTAGTTTAATTTATAAGCGTGTGAACAAGAAAAATTTACTGTAGTTTTCGGATGCTTAAAAAAAAGTTTACAAATAACCAAAATACTCGCATTCACAAAAAATATAAGCCTTTAGGCACTTTTGAACTTTTTGTGTTCGAGGAATTATATTTTTCTTTAAGCTGTGTTTTGCTTCACAAACGCTGAATTTCACAAGTAATAAAAATAAATATCACTACCAAAAGTAAACGCACCTATTTGCAGTGTGCATCACCAGCTGTTTAAGGGAAAACCGCCATTTTTTTTAAAAGACCAATTAGTAAAAGATATTTCACCATGACGTCATAAATATGGGAGGTCTTATGGCTCGCAGGTTAATTATATTTCCCGAGGCTTTTTGTCCGTAAGGTGTTTCTATAACAGGGGTGTTTTGTCCTAATGCCATTACACTCGATGTAGTTCTTTTCAGGTAAGCGCAACAATAAATGTAATAAAACTAATGTTTTGCATGGCATGTTTCCTTGCTTGTACCATTGAGTGTGCCTAAAGCCACAAACAACTAATAGAACAAAAAATAATTTACTGAACAGTAAAAGATCAAATTGGCCTTAAAAATAAGGGTCATTGTCGTTGTTTGAAATTTGAAACACAAGTAATACTTTTACAAATCCTTGGTACCGTTAGATAGTCTTCAACGGGCAACACATAATTTACTGTGTGCAAACAGTCACATTCAGTTGACCGGTTGACCCCATTCAGCCTTTCCAACAGAGAGTTGTTTTCGAATTCAATCTATTAAAATTTATTACACATTTTACTGAAGCCACTTTGAAAGCGTATTGCTGGGTTTGTGGATTTTAAGAATCGCTTAGTAAACTGCAGGCCTTGAATAAAGCAATGTGTGACAGCAAATTATAATTCTGTTTATTAGAAAGCGTGCAGAATATTTGTTGGCAGAAAAGGACAGGCAGTTACTTCGTAAGTTTCAGATTAAAAGCCAAATTCGTATTAGCTTGGTTAGAATAAAATTAAACGTGTTCACAAATGTATCAAAGGAAGTTTCTTTGATTGCGTAACCTTCTATTCTGCTGTGAGAAACGTCAAATTATCGAACACACACTCCACTAGCAGGCGTTTCAAATGAACAAAATGCAGCTACCGTACAAACATCAAAAACAATTAACAACGCCATTTTTCAACCCATACAAACGAGAAACTATTTGTGTGTGAATTTTGCAAGAGACTATTTGCTGCAAAAACCAACAAGAATTCTTATGAAGTTGTCTGCATACAAAATCCAAAACAAGGTGACACCAGTTGGGTTGAGGGTCAAAAGAGGTTTCAATGTAAATTCTGCAATCATAAAATGGTAGCTCAAAGTCAACTGACACAGCACATGAGGTCCCACACAAAGGAGAGACCTTTTAAATGCGATGGGTGTGACTACGCTGCTTCTTTCCCTGGCAGCTTAAGGGTTCACGTGGAAAGAAAGCACAATAAGGATAGACTACGGAGCTTTGCCTGCAAATTATGTCCAAAACTTTTCTTCACAAACGCAGATCTCTACTGCCACATCCGCACACACACCAAAGAAACTTCAATCGACTCTGTGTGTAAGTAAGTATTGCAAAAAGCAGTTTGTGCGAACAGCTAATAAAAATCAACATGAAATAACTTGCACGTTAAATCCTAAGCAAAGTGACGAGGAGTGTGTTCGGCAGCAGAAACAGTTTAAGTGCGAATTGTGTGACTATGCCACATCCGTGAGACGTGATTTCAAGAATCACTTAATGATCCACACTGGACATTGACCGCTTAAGTGTTCGTTTGCCCATATGGCGCGAAAACAAAAGACACTCTCTTTAGTCATTTAGTGATACACACAAATGAAAAGCCACACAAATGCCCTCAATGTATCTTCACTGCAAGTCGGAAGTCACAAATTACTGATCATGCAAACCGACATCATTTGAAAAAAATGTTTGAAAAATGTTTGAAAAATGTTTGAAACGTCGTGTGGAACGGAAGTAACCCACATGAGGGAGGAGTTTACAGGGTTTTATATAATTGACATGCGCTATGAAATTTAAGATACGTGTTCACTTTTACAAGGAGTTTTAAGAAGACAGCATTTTCGCCCTAGGCATAGGTCAGAAGTAAACTTTCTGGGGCACCTATTCAACATTACTATTATTATTATTAGGTATAAGTAAATAAAAGCCGCGTCTCAACTCGTTCACAATCCAATTGTGGGGCAGACTCCTCTGACTCCGCAATCCAGTAGTCAGACCACTGAACTGCCAAGCCGAGATAAAACCTAAAATTATAATAGTTATAGAAGCTTTAGCATGTAATAATTAAGTAAAATATAGTTTACGCGTGATTTTGCTAGAAATGGTGTGGTGTGCGAAATGTTTTAGGCTTGGACAACGTTCCATTACCAGATGATTCAGTTGTGCAACATGTTTTATTTGCGTTCTTTTAGGATCGTGGTATTTTAGTGTTTGTTTTACTATTTTTCAATTTTAATCTTAGCCGAAAACTAATGTAGACTTTAAGTTCTGACTAGCGATATGGATTAGATAGTACCTAATAAAGCATAACAAATTTCTACCTGTGTAAATTAAGTTAGTTTAATGCTCACAAACATTTAACAATAAAAGTTATAATAACTACCATATAACTCTAGGACACTACCAAACAGAGCCTTCAATGATATTTTTCTACATGTCTTCTCAGATGTGAGGAGTGAGAGGACTGGTAGCTGCAGCTGCTGCACTTGAATGGTTTCTCTTGTGTGTGCGTCCGGAGATGAACGTGTAAAGCTCCCTTCATGCTACACTTGTAGTGACAGAGTTGACAAGCAAATGGTTTTTCGCCGGTGTGAGTCCGCAGGTGGCGTTCTAAATTGTATCGATTCTTCGCTGCATATTGACAAAACTCACACTTGAAATCTCTTGTCATAGGATTTGGATTTAAATTGCAGTACCGCTCGTGGTCAACTTTTGCAGATTTAGTTATGTAACCGTTGTTGCAAAATTGACAAGCATAGGCCCTCTCACCTGTGTAAAGTGAAACGTGATTCTGTAGCTGGAACTTGGAGTAAAATGCTTTTTCGCAGAATTGACATTTGAAATTTTTGAGGAGGCCCTGGGTGTCGTGAAGTCTTATAATATGATTTCGTAGATTTCTTGAATACGTAGTGCTAAAGTCGCAGTGCGGACATTTAAATGGTCTGGTTGCTTCGTGAATTTTGAAGTGAGAATTAAGTCGACTCTGTGTGTGACACTTAAAGGAACACTTATCACATTGAAATAGTTTCATTTTTTTGTGCACCAGTTGGTGGATTTTAAAACTCTGTTTCCATGGTGTGGAGAACTCACACGTTTCACATTCAAAAATCATTATCTTCTCACTCCAGTACTTATCGTTGGAGCTTGAATCTGCCGGTAATTTGCAATTTTTTTCGTGTACTGATTTACTAGAGAGTTGGGTGAAGCCTTTTTTGCATATTTCACAAAAGTATGGTTTTTCCTCTGTATGCCGCCACATATACGAAATTAAATCATTGTGAGCGCGAAACTTCATAGGACAGCATTGGCAATTTATATTCTTTTTTTGCACAATTTTATTGTGAACTCTATCCATGTGATTTGTCATTTCGTTACTTGTAACTGATTTAAAATTACACTGACTACAGCTGTGCCTTTTGTCACCAATGTGTCTCCTCATGTGACTTTGTAAACCACCTTTTGTGTTGCATCTGTAGTTGCACTCACCATACGAACACTCAAATGGTTTTTCACCCGTGTGCGTCCTTACGTGATTTCTTAAACTTCCACTCGTCACTCCCGCATACTTACAAATTGAGCATTTATGATTTATCTCTTGTGTGTGTGTTTTTGTGTGATATTTGAGACCACTCTTTGTGTTGCTCCGATAACTGCACTGACCATAGGAACATTCAAAAGGTTTTTCCCCCGTGTGCGTCCGCATGTGATCTTTCAAATTCTGGTTTCTGGCCCCGGAAAACTTGCAGATGGTACATGGATATTTTTTGTCACGCTTGTGGAGTTTTAAGTGGATCTCTAAATCGGTGGAGTTGCAACTCTTGAAACTGCAGTACCAACATTTTAAAGCTGTTAGCTGTATTTTCTGTGTTTGAACTTCCAGTTTTACAAGATGCACTCTAATGTGACTCGTAATTCCGAACTTGCGACAAAGTATTACGTCTTCTTCAATTTTTACTTTACAAGTCTTTATTGAACTTCCTAGTATGCTTTTTCAAGTTTACAGATGTCAAGATTCGATGAACTGGAGGATCTGCTATGTTGAGCTCGCTATTAAGTAAAATTTAAAAAATTATGTTAAATTAGATTAGATACATATAAAAACAATCTAGATGATCTATTGCATTACCTAAAATATCCTGAAAAGTTTAAAATAAACCAGGTATTTTGTCATTTGTGGTAAATGGTAAATTCAAAGTTAAAGTATGCAAGAAAATAAAAAATTACCGGCTTTTATTTAATTTTTTTGAATTATCCAACGCGGTCGTTTAGATTCTTTATTCACTCTGTATTTGTGTATTAGTAAAGCAAATGAGTATGCAATCTTGTCAACAATACAGTCCGTGCCTTTGAAGTCCAGTCTAAATATTTACTACTTATTACTACCAACTACCACGATGTGCTTCAGAAAAACACGGAAGATTGGAACTTTTCCTAAGAAGTCGTAGTGCGAATAAAAGTAAAAGTGATGGCAAAATAAGTTCCAAGTTCGAACATTGCAGCTGTTTTTGCTGATTTATTTTCACCCAAGGATTTGGCTGCACTCCTTGCTTACAATGTATTCACATTTTACAATTTTATTGTTTTCATTTTGGTGAAGAAACTAAAATAAATTAATAAAAATTATGACATTCTCCACACGACAGCATGAGTTCATTAATTTGTAGTTGACAAAAAATAGAACAACATAACTGAAAACATAATTTTTTTTTATTTAACCTTGGCTCACCAGTGGACTGGGACAAATTTGTATATAAGGGACCCGGATTAAAGGAAAAACTGTTTAAAATGACTTTGAAATATTAAGTTGGCCAGCTATAATTTTAATGTTAAAATAACGATATTAAATGGGTATAAGGGATCCGACGCGCAGGCGTACGGTTTCTCCCCCGTGTGGGTCCTGAAGTAAGAAGTCAATTTCGTATTAGTAGTTTCGGCGTATTCGCAAAGCTTACACTTGAAATCTCTAGGTTTGGGTGTATGATTTGGATTAGATCGGCAGTATCCCTCGTGGTCATTTTTTGAAGAATTAGTGACGTAAGCGTGGTGACAAAAATTACACGCATGCGCCCTTTTACCCGTGTGACATTTATCACCTGTGTATTTATGTTCATGACATGTTGCAAAAATATTTTTTTTGCATTTTTTAAAAAAATTTAAAATAGTAAATGGGGGTACTTAAAACTAAGATATTTGAAGGACGTCATTATGGACGATCCCTGAATGTATATAACCTATTCTCTCCAGGTCTGACGAAGCAGCCTACAGACCATTGAAAACTGTAGCTGAGATTGGTTGGGTCAGTACTATAAGATATTCCTTGTTTTCGACCCGCAGAACTTAAAAACTTACGTATGTACATGCAAATCTTTATTTGTATAAGTATATATTGGTTTTTAAGAAGCCTACTTTCCTAAATTTTGACATAAGTCCAGTTTAACTTGTTAATTGTGAAGAAATGGCTAGTCTGAACAAAATAAAAAAAACAAAGACCTGCATGCTTGCATTTCTAGTCGTTTAAAATTTGTTTGAAGTTAGTTGGTTCAAAACTGTGACCTGTAGTGTACGGCCAACAGACAGACGGACGGATATGACCATTTTATTAGATGCTTAAGCTCAGCATCTAAACATCAGACTTATTTTGAATAAATATATTTGGTATCGTTTGGACAAAATAAAAAACCTCCCAAAATTCAAAAAAAACATTGCATTTTGTCACAGTAGTTTGGTTTTTATAGGTTGGATGTTTTTCAGGTTAGGTTCCTGTACAACCCGCAGGGTACAGGTACAGGAGAAAATCTGCCTCGACACCACACAAGAAATCTAGATGGCTGAATTGTTGGCTTTCCACTTGATGATTAACTAAAACATTAGGAAGCTTGCTTACTAATGTTTGAATGTCCTAAAACAAAATATGTAATTATAGTACCAATCGAGTAGCACGTCCTATTTCTTAGCATAAAAAAATCAGAACGTAATTCAATAAAATAATAAAAAATATGATAAATTTATTTACCTCAGAAGGCGCTAGCCAGTCATCTGTACACCAGTAGACACTGACAGGAGCTGTTATTTTGGAAAGATCATATTCTGGTGGATTGAGCTTTGCATAAATGTAAACGTTTTCCAAAACGCCGTAGTCAAACTCACAAAATTTACCAGATTTGACTAATTGAAGAAAATGCAAAAGTGTTCATGTTGAAGACGTATCTGGATAGTTTCGAAATAATATTGGGAGCCACGTCTATATAAAAACAAAATTAACATTTAGGATGTTATTAACTTTGCAATACGTTTCTAAATCAGAAGCTAGGAAACAGTGTACATAACAACCTTATTGAGTTGTAACGGGTTAAAACCGACTACATGCTGTAGGAAATGATCGCAGAATCCAATGGCCAAAGAATCAGGTGTACACAGAACAGATCCAACTAGTTTCAACGTATCCAAAAGAGGCGCTGGAACTGGAACTAGTTCACCATGACCCAAGGCTTCTAGTGCTACCTATAAAAATACATTTGAAAAATAAACAACTATACAGTCGGTGAAAAACCAAATTGACCCAAATTCATTTTCGTCAAAAACAAAATCTATTTTTCACACAAATATTGAAATACTTTATGATATTAGGCGCGTTTAATAACAACATTTTGAACTTCCTAGAAACGTGTCAGTAGAACAATTTGCATGTGTCAAATACATGTAGAAAGGACATTTTGCACGTTTTAAAAACATACAAATGGAAAATATTGCTGTTTCAAAAACATGTAAATTGAAAATTTTGCGCATTTCAAAAATGTTTAAATGGAAAATTGTGCTCATTTGAAAAACATGTAAACAGAAAATTTAGCACGTTTCAAAACCAAGTCAATGGAAAATTTTGCGCATTTCAAAAATGTTTAAATGGAAAATTGTGCTCATTTGAAAAACATGTAAACAGAAAATTTAGCACGTTTCAAAACCAAGTCAATGGAAAATTTTGCGCATTTCAAAAATGTTTAAATGGAAAATTGTGCTCATTTGAAAAACATGTAAACAGAAAATTTAGCACGTTTCAAAACCAAGTCAATGGAAAATTTTGCGCATTTCAAAAATGTTTAAATGGAAAATTTTGCACATTTGAAAAACATGTAAATGGAAAATTTTGCACGTTTTAAATACATGTAAATGGAAATATTTGCTCATTTGAAAAACATGTCAATGGAAAATTTTGCGCATTTCAAAAATGTTTAAATGGAAAATTTTGCACATTTGAAAAACATGTAAATGGAAAATTTTGCACGTTTCAAAAACATGTCAATGGAAAATTTTGCACATTTCAATAATATGTACAAAGCTCGTTTTGACTCTGTGGTGTCTTAAATTAGATATGGTCATTTTGAAACTTCACTTGTAATAAATGTATTCACAAAATTGTAATAACATTATTGTGCTGGCTAGAATTGCCTTGTATGTGACAACAAAAGGTGCTATCAATCTTGCTGTATTCCGGACATGGCCAAAAAATGCAACAGGAGCTAATGCAAACATGGCTTTAACTTTCTCATTGTATTCCGTCCTTTTTGACATCGTTACGAAAAAAGCTGCTCCACTTATGGAATGAAACACATATAATAAATTTTCCTGTCCTGTAAATTCCAGTATGTAGTCGATCATAAAAGGATTGTCATAAACTCCCATCGTTCGTCTATCGTTAAAACAAAACAATTAATGATAAACTAAATAAATTATAATACAATAATTAATAATAAAAAATTACCAACAACTTCATAAATCTGACCTAAGACCAGAGAAAAGACCACTTATCTTGACTACTGGAAATTAAACAACAGTTATAAACCAACTATGTGATTAAACTAAAAAACCAGGTTAAAAACTTTGTAGTGGTTCATCTAAATTGTTAAAAGCACCGCAGCACCCCATAAACGAATGACATTGTGTACTTAATGTAATTATATCCTTAGAGTTCCCAGAAACTGTAGGCACTCTTCTGCCGCCAGCAGCATCGGTAACCGAGGACATTAATGTGTACTATTTGTTGATGCTGAATGCCTAAGAACCCCATAACATCCTAATCATCCTGACGATTGCTTGCACTCTGACGTAAGAACATGCAAAATTACCAGAACTCAGCACCAGAATGATAAAGCTTCGTCAGCTACAAAATGCCCTTGAATGCCTTTTAAACTTTATTCCAGTGTTTTAAATACGACTTCAACGCAAAGCTATTAGTAACACCAAGCAGAGCTTTTGCAGAATATAATTATGCATCATTGCGTTTTCCTTAGAAATTAATCAAAGTAAATGGCACACATTGAATTTTAATTCGTATTCCGTAAAACAAATAATGCAATATTTGAAAAAAATTAACAATGAATTATGTTCTATGCCGATGTTTTCGTAAATTCTAGGATTGTCTGTTTACATGTAATTATTTTAAAAGTGCGAATTGTTAAACATACTTGTGTTTTCAGAAGAGTAAAATATTATATTTGAGTTTGTTTGTCAGTTTAGAAATATTTAACGTATTTCCATCCTAAATCTTTTTTAGCTAGTCAATTTTGTTTTTAATTCACGAAAAAAAGGGTAATATGCATTTTCATAGTAATTATTTACAGAAGATATAATTATTCCTACCTATCTACATAATTTACGGGAATTTTGAAAATCTTTCAATACTGGACCAATTTCATCGAGCCATATATCATTGGAAAGCTAATCACCAGTAGAATTCAAATAACGGAACGAGCCTCCATTATAACAAAACGTTTTCAAAATAACGGTCATTTAATTTTTAATTGCCGCCAAAAATGTGTTGTATGGGTCACAATCAAAAAACAAAAAAAATGGTGTCTGCTTATTTTTGAAGAGCTTTCCAATGATATATCACTTGACACAATCCGTTAACTTTTTTTAATTTGCAATTATGTTATTTAAAAACCATTTAAAAACTAATAACGATCGTGCTTCCACACCATGTTCATTATCTTTGCCTAATTGTTAGCTTTCCAAATATATATCACTTTAGGGTTCCTTCATTGAGTAACCGGTCGAAATCTTAACTTTTAACACAATAAATTAATTATTGGCGGGAAATTCAAAAATTGGAATTTTGAACTTTTGATTGTATTACACAAGTTGATTATAAATAAGATAGATAAAATAACCAAAAACACATTGTGCGGCTTAATTGCTTCTTTTTATTTAAAACATGTAAATTGAAGCTAAAATTTGGCGGCAAATTCAAAATGCTTAATTTTGCTGTTAAGGCTGCCATATAACAAGGGCTTTAGCCCTTGTTTTTTATTATTATATTCTGCATTACCTTTATCTTCATTTCGGATAATGCATTACACATTGCAGCTCATATCACTAAACTGGTTTTATTTGTCTATAGTTTGAATGTATAGATTCAGCGGGAAATTTAAATCATCATAAAAGTTGCAATAGTAGTTTTCTTATTCCGTTTTGATTTAATGTTTTCTGCTTAAATAGTAAATGGAACTCTTGTAAACTGTAAATCATGCAGCTTTTATATTCATGTATACTTACATTTAGTGAGACACCTAAAATGTTTGATTCACAACAAAATTAAACAAAACTTATTATTTTTTAAAATTACAGTCTTTTACAAAAAATATTTTAGAGTGTGAAATAATTTTTATTAATTAGGTTATAATTTCCCAAGTTTGTTTAATTAAAGGTTTTTATTGTACGTACTCATTTTTAACCAAATTACCCTAAATAAAACAATTTTGTATACGTAGTATTGTAGAACAACATAATTATGTTATACCCATTCAATGTTCTTAAAAAAACCTTCAAAAACTCAAGGTTTAATAAATTGTGGTAAAAATTAAATTATTTAAACTTCAACTAATTTTTAATATTGTGTACGAAACGGAGTTTGGATAAATCTCAATTTCTTTTGTTCCTACAGTTTCCATTATACCGTGAAAACGTTCCGCGGCAATAGCCGCTGCAGCAGTGTTGCCTTCTAGAAAACTGTTGTTATTCTCTAGCTAAGATGCACACTTGGGTAAGAGACGTATGTGGGGGTGTCTCTGAAAAGGGAAAAGGTTAACTCAATAATTATTACGAATAACACAAGTTTATTCTCGTGAGCTGGTCTTACGCTTCAGGTCTCTTTATTCACTCACAAGTTAATACAAATTCCACAATTACAATCTTGAATCAACTTAGAATAAATAACCTAAGTTGGCGGTGTTACAATGCTGCCAAGTCACTTCTTCTATTTATACTAGTAAACAAGTTAAGATCGATCAAACCTTGGTAGATTACCCTGGGATGCAACAATGGGGCAATAAGATACTCTTCGGTGGTCTTAACTGTCCCGTACCAGAGTTAGACAGAATTCTTTTAAGTCTTGAGTGTGTAGGCTGAAAGCTTCTTCAAGTCTTCTAAGTCATTGGCAAATGACTTAATTCTGTGATAATTCTAGTGTTTTGCGTAAATCTCACTATTTACCTAACACCTAATTAGTAACAACTCTAGCGTACCCTTAACCTGTGTTAAGGAGACCAAGAAGTTACCAAGTCTTTTGCAGTCAACCTAACTGTCCCTATCGCCTAATTAATAACAACTCTGCGTACCCTTAAACTGTGTTAAGGAGACCAAGAAGTTACTAAGTCTTTTGCGATCTGCTAAGGTATTCCTAACTCCTTTTAGTAATAACTTTGCGTACTGTCAACCTGTGTTAAGGAGACCAAGATATTACCAAGTCTTTAGAATATTCCAAGTCTCTCGCAAACCCAGAAATATTCTAAGTCTTCAGCGAACAACTTAATTATTTCTAACTCCTTTTAGTAATAAGCCTAGCGTACCCTCAACCTGTGTTAAGGAGACCGAAATATTACTAAGTCTTTAGAGAATTTTTTTGCAAGACAAGAATACTCTAAGTCCTTAAAATATTTAAAGTCTTTTGCAAGACTAAAATATTCTAAGTCTTTTGCGCACAGCCTAACTTACCTACGTGAGTAAGTTCGTGATCTTAGACACTTTTTGTCTAAGTCTTTGGCGAAGATAGTAAACTATAAAAACTGCTAAGTCTTTGAGTCAACCCTAACTTGAAACTTCACTTGACTCAACTTACGCAGCTCACGCCTAAAGAACTCACGAACACGGACTAGCTCCCCGTCAGAGGCTCCTCCAAGTATTTATAGGGAAATTCTATTACATATGCATCAGCATGTAATGGCCCAAGGAACGTTTAAATAACAAATCCCTCAAACTAAATAAATTAAATGTGTTTGAGGGAAAAACCAGATGTTCTCTACATCCTGCATTTTTATTTTATTTTTAGCTCATTTTAATGTGTTTCTGTCATGAGCTTTGATTGATGGTATTTCGTTGCTATGTTTCCCATTGCGTACATATATGCACGTGTACGATCGTTTTTAGTTGGTCTTAAAACGTTAGGTAATAGGTGGCCAATAGAGTCCCATTCTTCCTGTTATATACATATATGCAGGTGTTCTTGTGATTCTATGAAGTACAAAATCGTTTGCAAATGGCTGTTTCCCAATTAATGCAATGGTAACGAAAACGTTTTTTATGTGTAGTTGTATGGTTATACTCACTACTACAGTACTCGGAAAACGCAAGAAATTGGTATATTTTACGTTTTCTTACTGACATGAGTGTCACTTGTAGTAACACTCACTCATCACCAATACGTCATGGAATCTGTAAGATTGGTAATGTCCAGCATCCTATAATGCTATACCAGTACCTATAGGTACCTACCTCCACTATACTCCTAAATATTTGTAGATGAAAAATTCATTCGTTAACTCAAACGACATGAGAAAGAATGTAGCGATGTTTACGTGTGGCGAGATGTAGATTGGAGAGAAGTTATTTTTTTTTATAGTCAAATTTTGCCAGATTTATTTAAAGATTTTCAGAATGGAAATATAAAATATGTAGTAATTTGTATTATCTACGATAATTTTTGACAGTAAAATGGGTAGTATTTTCTCATTAGGTAATAAATCATGGAATATTAAAATGTTACAAGTTAAAAGTTAAAAATTCCCTTCCACGTAGAAAAACTCTGGCTACAGTAACAGAAAGGCGCCACTCTTTCCAGTTATATCTCTACGTTCAGGTACTGTTAAATTATGTTTCGCGGTTCATTCCTTGTAACTTAAAGTTTTGGTTTTCAATTTGTTGGTATTCGTATGTCGATTTTTTTGTTTTCAATTTTAAACAAAAAATCCAGTTTTTTTCATTGTTTTTGATAGGTGATCTTAAACAGTACACCAGTAGTTTTTATCTTTTGGAATTCAAAGTACATTACTTGAAAATTTTTTTGCTTAAGCCTTGCAACAATGTCTTTATTGTAAGTGTACTTATTATATTCATAATGGAAAGTTTTAAATATTAGTTCGTAGCATATAAAACAGATATGATTAGGGCAGCTAAACTTTCCAGGCGTCCCTTCCATTCGAAATTTTTCACACCATGATGTATTGAACTTTTTATATATGAATTTCACACAATTCCACATGTTTACAAAATATTCACATTTTAGTGGGTGGTTTGTGTTTTGGTCGATTTTGGCACATAGCGGACACTTATTATTATTTAGTAGGCCCATCTTAAAAGCAATTTTTGGGGTTGTTATTGCATTATGCCATGTTATCTATGTAATTTCATGTTCCCTATTACTTAGGCAGAATTTTAAAGCCGTCCACTTTTTTAAGCTACACTTTCTTAAATTCTCATCGTTGTATTCACATTTGGTTGCCCACATGCAAATACGATATGTATTCTCGTGAGTTATCTCACAAAGCGTTCCATCAATTACATCGTAACCAGATGCAACAATTTTCGATTCCTCAACAATCTTTGGTTCCTGTATATTCATCAAAGCTGTTTGGATTGCCATGCTTAATACTCGTTTGTGATTTCTTGGGGACTTTTCTATTACATTTTGTACTAGCTGACTATCAATTTATTGAAATATAGTATTTATTCCATTTTCTTTTAACACCCGTCTGTCTTGTTTGTTAATGTACAAATAGTTAGTGGTTGCTACTTTATCTCTCATGTTTTTACTAATATTAATGAGTTTTAAATTTATTCTTTTCACTAAGCATAGGAGATTTGTATAATAAGAAGTTGGTGTTAACACTTTCTTCTTCGTTAATATATTAATTACTTGTTTATTTAGGTATTTCAAAAAAAAATCATTTTTTACTTCTGTTTCATGCATGAGCAATTCTCTCAGTCTAAAAACTTGCATTTGAATTATAGGATTTTTAATTCCTAATCCCCCAAATTCAGTTGGTGCATACACAAAGAATTTCTTTGCCCAGTGTTTTTTCTGTTTCCATACATAAAGATCAATTAATTTTGCAATTTATGTAAAGAATTCGGGTAGTGGATTTAAAATTTTAAGTTTATACCACAAAATAGAAAGTATTACTATGTTTAGTATTTTTACTTTTAAAATTATGCTGAATTGTGGAAACTTTGTATCATAATAAAGTAATTTGTCTTTCACTAAAACGAATAGCTCTTCTCAGTTTTTTTTCATGTAGTTTGCAGTTCTATAGTGTATTCCAAGAATTTTAGTTTCTTCTGTTGAGTTTAAAAAACCCGTATTTATTTTACTTGTTTTCCAGTTTCCCAATAGTAAACAGTTGCACTTTTCACGATTTAATTTACCTCCAGCGTAACTAAAGTAAACTTTTAACTCTTTTTCTATCACATTAATGTGATCTTCGTTTGATGGAAAAATATTTAAATCATCTGCATAGCCTGATAAGTAGGTATCTGGCAAATTTAAAAATGGGCCGAATCCGTGTTTAGGTAGTTCAAGTGCAAGTATTTTTAAGAAGGGTTCACAACTTGAAAAAAATAAGGTAGCTGATAAAGAATCTTTCTGTTTAACTCCTCTTTGCACTTTTACCTGCGCCGTAAAGTGGGTTCCTACCTTAACTACTACAAAGTTATTTTTGAAAAGTAGAAAGATTGATTTAATAATTTCGTCTGGAAAATCAAAAGTCTTTAAAACGTCTTTTAAATATTTCCTGATTATCCTGTCAAAGGCGGCTTTCTGATCTTAGCTAATAATTCCTCCATGTACGGTTTGTTCAAAACCATCTCTTGAGAAATACAGGTTTTCATATATGGCCTCGAAAACATCATCAGCTCCAAAGAAGGCAGCATTATTTGGAACTGCTACCAAGAGGCAATGAAGATCAAAGCCACTAATCCCCGCTATAACTGGAAGCTGCAGATGGAAAAGATGTTTGCTGATGCATCTCTAAACGAAGTTCTCCAAAATCTAAACACTGAATACATTAAAAAGCATAGAGGAGAGATCCTAGAAAAGTACCGACTGTACTGTATTAACGAGGATGTTCAGGCAATGCAGAGTGGCAGAACTCTAAGAAACTACGCAAACCTGAAAACCCACGCCCTAAGATCAGAATACTTTGAGATGAACCTAGCCTGGAACACGGTGAAATTTGTACTGAACTTAAGAGCTGGTCTTCCTAGAATTGTCCTTAGAGGAAAAACTACCAACCTTTATGGAATGAAGAAAATTTGGAAGCAAGCTGAAACATCCGACTGCGAGCTATGCGGAAGAGAGGAAGAAGACACCTACCACATAATGCTCAAATGTCCACATTATATATTACCCAGAACAAAATTCCTTAGCGAGCTGAGTGAAGCAAGACCGACCAGGAAAACTCTCATACTGAAAATCTTCAGCTGCTTCCCGGATACAAAAGGATTTGAACTACTCTTCAATTTTTGGGATAAAGCCCCAAGGACCAGGAATTTTTACTTTAAATGTATCAAGGAAAAATAACTCCCCCCCACTACACCACCCCTGCCCCCCCTCCCTCACTCTACTCTATATAGAAAAATGATTTCTACCTGTATTATATTGCATTACTACCTTAAATGCTCTCTGTGACTCTTGTGATTAATACTTCAAATTACTAACTGTAATTTGTTTACCATGAACAATGACGCATTCAAGGCTAATTTATATCATGCTTTTCGTACAGGCTAAAAACAAAATTCAAGAAACTACCAGCGCACTTTTATACATACATACTGATATCTATACTCTATATCTTATACAAATACCTTATTTAACCAAGGATCAGTATCCTTGCAAAACCAAATGTAAATTACTAATGTTGTATGGGCTGCGGCCAAATCGACTTAATGAATAAATTATTTATTATTATTATATATGGACCTTTTGGCTATATTGCATGTCTGATATTTTCCAATAATGTCTGGTAGTACTGGATTAATTCGGTTTTTAATAGTCAGGGCTATTATTTTGTAGTCTGTATCACACAAAGTTATTGCTCTATAATTTTTAAAATTTTTGGCGTCTCCTTTTTTATATAAAAGAGTAACTAATCCTGGTCTGTGACTTCTAGGCATTTCATTTATTTCTAAACTAGCATTGTATACCCACAATAGAATTTTTTTAAAGTATTTACTAAATCGTTTGTACAATTCGGCCGTTAAACCATCACTTCCTGAGGATTTATTATTCTGGAGCATGTCAATTGCGTTTGTATATTCTTTTATTGTGTATTGACTTTTTAGCGCATTAATCTGTGATTCATTTAATTTTGGCAATATTGACAAATATTCATGTATTCCCTTTCTATTGATTTTTTTTCTTTTTGTATTTGTTTTGAAAAAAAGTTTTTACTGACTTTAGTTTTTTACATATCGTATTTCCACTTATATTTGCTTCCAGCCGTGTGAGTTGTTTGTTAGTTTTGACTTTAATTACATATTGATTTATTTTGCTTTCAATTTCTGTGTTTTTAATCATATCATTGAACAGGGCTGCAGTGTCACATTCACTTAAAATGCTTTGTTGATATAAAGTATTAAATCTTCTATTCTCTTGTTCATATTTTAGTACTTCATAGTATGTTATGTTTTTGTCTGTTTTTTCTAAAAACTTTATAAGAAGTTTCTCTATGTGGTGAATAAAACTTTTATTCTGCAGTAGTTCATTGTTTAGGCGCCACAAAGGGCTCGCATGGTTTTTTAAGCCTTTAGTTTTTAATTTCACTATGCCATGGTCACTATGAGAAGCATAGATATTATCTTCACTTATTGTATCACATTCACTAGCAGAAGCATATGTTCTATCTAAGCGTGCTAATAGGCTGTGCCCTTGAACTCCTATGTGCGTTATTTTCGTTTCATCCGGATACAGGTATCTATACGTATCTACTAAAGCGTAATTCATGAGCAGTTTTTTCATTTGAGTTTGTAAAAGTTTACGTCACTCCTTTGAATTTATTCAATCCAGCGATTCACTATTGACGTAATTCCAGTCTCCGCACGAGTATATTACTTCACTGTTAGTATGAGATTGTAAGTCTTTAGCTAATGCATTTACTACCACCGTTGTTTGTGCATTATTTTAAGGCATATGTATGTTATATATATGATGAACTATATTTTGTGTTATTACACTAACTAGTTGTAGTCTTTCTGCTATAATAATTTTGTTATTCGTAACGTTCAATTCATTTTTCAATATTATTGCTGTCAAACTGCAGAGATTTATTTTTTTGTTATGATATTGTGGGTATTTTTTAATTTGTGCCTTTGTATGAATACTTGGGTCATAATTTGTTTCTTGAATACATAGAATGGTTGGTTTAAACTTTCCTATCATATTTGAAAGGCTGCTTTTCTTATCTACAGTTACTATTTCCTGTGTGTTATTTGTTATTATGTTCACCATTGTATTTTTTGTATGTTTTGAACAACACGTTTTAGTTTTGCCTTTGTTTTGTTCTGTGCTGACGTCAAAAATGTTTGTAGCTCATCTAATATAGTAAGCAGCCCTGTTCTGTTGCTTGTTGTCTCCGTTACAAGTGATTAAAGGTTCAAAAAAGAATTATTTTTCATTCTAATTTTGTTAAGTTAGGACAAAACTTGTTTATTGTCAAGCGGCCCTCTGCCTGCATTAAATACATGAGATTTACATACTTTATTGTCCCAGTTATCTCTCTTTACCATTCTTGGGACTTTGGGCTCCTGTTGTTGGTTGTTTGAGAGTGGGCTGGTTTTTCTAGACCTTTTGTTTCGCAGAACAACTGTAAAGGCGTCACGTATGATATTCCTATCTGCTTGATTATTGCTCCCGTGTGCAGCGTTGTCTTCAGTTTCGTATTCTGTATTTGACCAGTAACTTTTAGATGCGCTTGTGTCAAAGGCATTACTTATGGAGTCTAATTTTTCTCTTGTGTTCTAATGCCCTGAATGACCAGGACCTTCTTTATTTGTTTCAGGCTGTTCAGTATTGTCAATTATCATATCATCATTTGCTACTATGTTTGAGGATGCTGTATTCTGCTTTACTGTTTTGGCAGTCTCCCATCTTCGGGGATTCTCTGCTGATATGGGTTTAATTGGGCAGTCTTTACCTAAATGTCTTGTGTCACAACAAATATAGCACTTCCGCTTGCCAACTTGTGTATGAATAATGTATTTTTGCCTTTTATGACATACTTCTATTTCATTAGGTAATATTTGTCCCCTTCCAAACGTCATTGTAACTGTTCTGGTAAAGCTTTCAATTTTTGATTTGAATCTTTCTAAAACTCCGTATAAATTTTCAATTTGCATTGGGCCTCGCACTGTTCCGTGTTTAATTAGCTCTTCTACTATTGTCTTACTGAGGATGAATGGAGGGACTTCAAACAATTTTACATCTTTAGTAGGATTTATGTATGGCCAGATAAACGCTGTTGATCCTTTGATCTCCACATCTTTTAAAGCTTTAAGTTTCACAGCTGATGCCTCGTCTCCAACGAAAATAGCAAAATTTGCATTGAATCTTCCTGCTGATACTATGTTTTTGTCTTCTACTATATCACCAATAACACTAGTGTAATCGTCGGCGGTTGCCTCTGGAATTTCTTTAATTATGAATCCGTATTTTAATTCAGTTTTTACCTTCAAAAAGGTCATTTTCCGCACTGCTGTAGGGGCTTTCCCACTATTTATTTGTTGTTAAAAAATACTTTTTTTTCCAAAATTATACTGTTCCCACAGAGAAACTATAGTATTCAAACTAACTTTACTACGCTAGGTTTAAAATTCTCAATTTTTTCCGAGACTCCTGGTTTAAATATTTAAATATTTAAATCACACTGATAAGCACAACGAAAAAAAATAAGCTTCTCTCTTCTCGGAAGGCAGAAGAGGAAGAAAAGCTAACACGTGTATGTATATTGGATTACAATGGCATACAGCACAACGTACATTTTTGCCTTGTCCATCGTTCCTCTCTCTGCTCTGCTCTTCCTTCATCCCTCTTCTACTCTCCTCCTCTCTCTTTTCTGTGTGTAGCAGGAATAGGATAGAAAATTGTAATAACGTTTCACTCATTTTGAAGTGTAGAAACGTCAGATTCCAACTTAACTCCCCGCGAATTCTTGATCGGACTGACACTTTAAACTAAAACATCTTATTGAAACATTAACTACTAGCAAATACTAATAAGGTTTTCGTCTAACCACAATTTAGACTCCTTCTGCAATTCAAATCCTTTCAAAACTTCTCTATCCCCAGAATAACTACTCTGCTTATGTAACTACTAACTAAGTTTGTCCAGGAAACCTCACTTGTTTCAGCATGAACAGGACTGGCGTTTATAGCCCGAACTTTGTCTTGTTAGCTGACAATCGTGTTTTGGTAGTATGAGACTGAACGAGCGTTTATAGCCAAAGTTTGTCTACCCCTCAGATAGATCTAAGGATTATCAGTCCAAAAAACTAACGTTTTTAGAGCTGTCTCATTTATTGGGTCTTAGGTGCTTCCAGACAACCGCTCAATATAATAGCACGGCACAAAGCGTATAATCTATTGAAAGAGAACCCGTTGGTCTGGGATAGTCAAATACAGTGTGAGACTAGACGAGCGTTCATAGCCTAATTTTGTCCACTCCTCAGAAAGTCACTAGAGATTATCAGTCTGAAATGCTAACGTCTTGAAGCTGTCTCAATCACTCTGTCTAGTCAGAATAGTCGTTATTTCAATGCAATGTTACAGCTCCTCGTTTTTGTTATAATTCAATTTCTAGTCTATGGTCCTTAATTTGGGAATAGTGTACTTCAACTTTAAACTCCTTCTGGAATGGGTTTGTTACTGAAATTTAAGTTTGTTTCTGGTTTGTTGTAAACATAAAAATGACTCTTACAGTTGGCTTAGCTAAATTAATCCTCACTTTTCACTTCTAACTGGTCGACGAAATGATTTACGCTATAGTAATTTATAGATACATGATGCAAGAATGTAGACTGGCTAATTTCTACTATTCTCACAGGCAATTTAGCGTGAAATGTTTTGTCAATACACTATGCATGCTTACAGCAACTTCTGTTCTGCAAGTCAGTACAACTACATCGAGGTTGGCTTCTAGTGGGTTTTAAATGCTATGATAACTTTCCTGGGGAATGATCAATCCTAATCACTATGCTAGTTCTACTCACCCTTTCTTTTCTACACAAGTTAATTTTGCAATTTAATTGCTTACAATTTGGTTCTACAAACTAAAGTTTGTTCTACTTAGAATAGGGTTGTCTACATAATCTATTTCAAAATTTTGCTAGGATCCTATAAATTTGTATTTCTACACAAGAGCCTTCTACTTTACGCTTTATACCTAATGGTTATACAGTTACAATACTATTAGAAGCGATTTACCAGTTTTTCAATATTTTTTTTTGTTTTTACGTTTTACACTTTTTTTAAATTTTTGTGGTGAATCCTTCTGTCTACTGATTCTACGGTCTCTTCGGATACTTATCTACACTTACTACTTATGGCATGCGTCCTTTGGGCTGATCTTTATTTCTTCGAGTACTTAAAACTCTTTTTTCGCTCTTTGCTATCAAGTCTTCTCATTTCTTCATCGATTGGTGGATGGTTTTTTGATGTTGGTTGTCAACTCTGCATATTTGCTTGGGTCTAGTTCTAGATCTCGTCTTCTTTTCGTCTCTAATAATTAGCTTCTCCTAGTAATTTACGATCTTATGTGTAAACGAAGAGCTAGTCTTGACTCTTGCTGGTCATACGTTGTTGATGCTAAGATGTTTACAAGAACTCTCGCGATCATTTGCCACTAACTTGTAGAAATTTTCTGTTTTAGCCTAAAGCGTTGACTTCATCTTGATGAATGAATATGTGGTTCGTCCTTCGCCCCTGTCCAGCGAATCTTATTCAATGTCATCAGGTAATCCTCTCTGCCCGGTTGGTTCCGTCTGTTAGTCCAGAGGTAGTCTAGATTGCTGCTATGGTGTTAATTGGGATGACCTCCAAGTCCTGGTCAGTTCCGTCAGTGATCAGTTGACATCTCTGTACGTTGGGTCTCTCGTCAGCTGCAGTTCTTCATCTGTCCTGTGAAACTCAACAAACATATCGTGCGCTCCGACTCGCATCAGAGTAGCATTAGAATTAAACTAGTCGCACTAATTCTATATTCTAATCTCTCTTTGGGGTTAACTTACATCTTTACAGTCTAGGTGGCGCTACTACCGCACTGCAAGGTTATCTCTTGCACCTCATTACCAGAGTGTCGATCAATCTCTCAGGAATTTTAGATTGATCCCTCATGACTCTTAATCATGATTGCTGTCTCTGTTAAAGTTATCTTCTAATCAAGAGATTTACTTAAATAATTAAGTATTCGGGTCATGTTGGATGGTACACGTTGCATGACCTAGGTTCTGTGCCTTAAAACTTGATGTCTGTTACTCGGGTTCTCGTTTGAGTTTCATAGTCAATCACAATTTGTTTTATTAGTCTCTCATTAAGTTAGTATACATGCAGAACATAATGTACATTTTAAAAAAATGCGCTTTTAAATTTAACACTACATTTAGTTAGAACACATCATTTGACCGTATACATGCACACCACAAAATGTACATTAGGAGTACTAAATATCAAAGAAGTCTGTAAAATAATATTTACTCATATGGAGTTGCACAAGCCCGCCAAGCTAATGGCAGATTTTAGCGTTAAAACCACCCTATGCAAGTGTGCTTGTTTTTCTGCTACATTATAGAATAAGCGCACTTTTTAGCCTAACGACGCACTCCAATCTGTATACATGCACTTGGAAATGTGTGGTAATAAGAACATAATGTACATTATAGACTGCATGTATACTACCTCATTGTGTAAGAGCGCGGACTTAGCTAGAGTCCCCACTCCTGCCTACAACCTGGATTAGTCACTAGTCAATTGTGTAATTTCCATAATTAATATAAGACACACAGATGTGGTGTGTTAATTCCACAATCTCACAGGCGTTTTAGTGTGACACTGGGTCGTGTCAATATATCTCATATGATGACAATAACTTCTGTTTTGCCATGCTACAACTGTAGTAACTTCAGCTCAAAAGTCAGTTTATACACTAAAGAGTTTCATAAAATCCAACTGCGTTATTTATATGTAGTAGGGTTACTGCGCGTCATCAATAGTTCGCAGACGTCTCAATAGGATGCGCCAAAGTTTTCATGTTTCAAGTTGAAAAGGTTTACGCGATGGGTCACAGGGTGGCCTGGGATACTTAGGTCCACTGCCCTGTTTGGTTTATTTAACTTAAACTCTAATTTACTGTACTCTATTCAGTGCTTACGTGGATCTCACCCAACATTAATTATACTTGTCGCACCTATGAAACCTATTGATGGGCTCCTAAATTCACTTGTCGTAGCAACTCTGGGTTCTTGGAGCTAGTTTGTATATTAGTTGGGGATTTTAGTAGGGGTTCTCCGCATTAGGTCGTAAGAGGTGGCCTGTAGTAGGTTGGGTGTTAAACTGATTATTTAGCCCTTATTTCAACGCAGATTATAGGTATCTCATAATCAGTCGACATACTAACACTCACTGGGTCAGTACTGTCGGTGATTTTTGCAATAGTTAATTATCTTGGGTTATTTCAAAATGTTTGTCAAAATCTGTCTAATATAACGTGTTAGTACTGTGTGTCCGCACTATTCGGACATTTGTCTTTGAAACTGAATGTCTCAGAGGCTATCCACCACGTTCAAAAATGTCTCCTCATATGTCCGTGTGACTATACTATATGTCCTACGATATGTCCCTACGATCTGACACATGTCCTCGGAACATCTGCCTTGAGGTAGCTTATTTAGACTTTCGATTTCGTTTTCAAATTTGAGTTCAAAAATATTTTTGTAGTTTAAAGAAGAAACTTGTTAGGTTCCTTAAATGACTGGTAGCTGTTCGGTTCTCAGTGCCTATTTATTAGTGTAAGGCAGGTAAGTCAACTGTCTCTGATACTTGGCCCATACAACATAAGTGTTGTCATGATAATGGGCTATGGCCTATCCTTTATGTAGCGGGCCTCTCTACTAGTAGTCTTAGTAAGTAAGCCTTATGGCTGGGTATTTGGAATAGGTACCCACCGTCGCTGTCGTGTGGCCTTACTTCTAGTACGTTGAGCTCCTTATATTGTTAATTGTCATGGTTGGACATTTTTGTAGACCCAGTTGCTTTTGACGGGCCTCAATACTAGAACTTTGCTAGTCATTAGTTATGGTCATTGTAGGGTCTTTTTATAATGTCCATTTTGCTGTTCAACCGGCTCTATTTCTAGTAAGTTTTTTCTGCAACTTACTACTCAAGATTTCTCAAATCTGAAAATGTTCATCTTTTGGCTTCGGCCAAATTTAATGTGAGGAATGTGTAACTTATAGAATAGGACGATTTTTGAGCCATTCTATGCTATGGTACGTTGAATATTGGGAAGTTTGGAAGGGGAACTAAATGGGACTTCTGAGCTGGCTAAATGAATGGGAATTCCTTTCGTAGGATTTCTTCAGCCACTCAAACTTCTATCTTTCACTGCCGTGGTCCTATGCTTTCCACTATAAGATGCAGAATGCGCTATCTTATGCTACAGTGCATGTAATGGGAAAAATCTGGATGGGGAAATGAATGGGATGTAGGGCTGGCTTGCTATGGGATATATCCCATTATAGCATTATATTATTATAATTAGCCCTTTCCCCTTCCACTTCATTTTACACTGTACTGGGCTACTTATTTCTGCCTCAGTAAACTGCTTCGCTTCTGTCTCTCCTTCATTCTTGACTCGTAGTCAAGATGTGAGAAATAGCAGCACTTTGAATTTATGAAATTCCAACTTTGGAAATCAGGTAGGAACATTTCCCTACTTCTTTCCTGCCTTATTATGCCTCTTAGGCTTTGTCCGACTCCCCATTCTACCGCATGTATATGCCATGTCATAAAAAAATGATGTAGGAGGACTTCAATCCTCCACATTTTCTTCTCCTCTCATATGACAGGCCAACATACAGAATGAATGGCAATATTGGAAGTGGCACTTAATGAGCGTGGAACGAAATTTTATGGCTCTGTGAGCCATTAGTCTTTCACACTTACCCTCTTAATTTACATGTAAAGGAAAGTGGACCCATTTTCATCTACCTGCCTCCAGTTACCCTTCTGGCGCGGGGGCGTTTATCCTGTGAAGGTTATCTTCAGACTGAACTCTGGTTTGGAGTAACAGGCTACTGTCTCCTTTTCTACTTCATGCATATTATTGCTTGCACGGTCCATTTCACATTGATTGGCCGGCAAGGCCAGACTGCCTCCTTCTAGCGTCCGTCAATCAACGCTCAACTACACTTGCCATGGATTGATGTTGAGGGATGAAGGGTCCTCCTATATTATGTATGGGCTATGGTGGTGCATATGCTTTCATACTAATGAATATAGAGGTTGGTAGGGAATAACGCAGGGACTATGTAAATGAATGGTGAGTGTGTAGAAACCAATAGGGATGATATTTCATGGCCATATTTTCCTCTCACTCAAACTTCCAACTTTTGCTCTCGCCCATGCATCCTACCTATTCACCGATCCTCCCTGGCTCCGGCGGAGATTTAATGCTCCTCCACTATGTTCTCAACTATATATTATGCAATTATGAAGTGTTCTCTCTCATTAAATGATCCGCTACTTTCATATGCAATCAAATACAATAGGCCATTGTTTTGCTGCTGGGACACTCAAGTACACTTTTAATTCTCGATTAAAATTTGAATTCCCATCTACATAAAGTAATATAAAATACAGACAGTCTTCTTACTCCTTTCAGTCTCACACTTTACAGTTACATAAATGCCATTAATTGCAAATAAATAAATGTAATTTTATAAATTACTTCATGGTTCCTAATACATATTTGCCTGTTAAGGCTCCCTATATTAAATATTATTATATAAAAGAAAGATGCCTCCTTAAGGACTTACACTCTTGGGGTAATTTTACACAGGGAAGTTGGCACTGGGGACACGAATAATAAATACTTGGCACTTTTCACGAACTCACTTGTAAATGCAGTCCTCTATTCCACCGTCAGCCACGAAATCAAACACTAAGTCTTCCTCTGCTCCTTCTTTGTTGGGTAGAGGTGGAGTGTTTAAGTCCTTTCCAGCGTTGAACATCAGATCAACTCAGAAATTAGCGGGATGCGGCGGATTTCCTCCCGCAGCAGCGGCTCCCGGTGCCAATCCAAACATGTAGGCCCAATAATGCCGACATCGAGGCATGCCCAGGTCCTCCGGGACCGGACTGGCAAGCAGACTGCCCCAGTTGAAATCCTCGTCATCCAAAGTCAGGTCTATGAGTTCAATATCCTCAAGATCCTTGAATGAGTCAGTGTCGCTCCCGTGATTCGCCTCCATGCTCTAGTCCTCTGAATAATCCCCCACAACTTCCACTTCCTCCTGAATGTCAATGATTTCAGGAGTAATTGGCGAGTATGGTGGAGCTTCCACTGACAGATCAAGGGGCAATGCAATCTCCTCCTTAATCTGTCTGGCCCTCTCTCTCCGTCTTTCCGTCTCTGTAACCAAAGCGAGCTCCTCCACCAACGTCTGTGTATCCTCGATGGTCTCGCCGAGCTCTAGTAAATATTCGACAGCTAGATTGTAGCCTGCGCGAATGTTTTCAGATAAATAATCTTTTTTTCTGGGTGACAGAGAGTGAATTATAAGCTTCTATACTTAAGACTTTGAATTTTGTCTTTGAAAAGGATTGAAAAAAATTTTAAATTCAAAAATCAAAAAGAGAGAGTGGCACTTTTTGACCAAAAGTCTTAAGCTTGTATAGTGACCAAGTCATCTGTTTGACATTTTTTTAGAGAAAAACTGTAACTCTAATGTCCAGTTTTTACCAATTATTGCCTCTAGTTGTTATTTTATAGGTAATTAGTTTTAATGTGAGGAAGAATCAATAGGTTTCTAGAATTTGATCTTTGTGAGAAAATTTTGAATGTCCTCAAAAAAAACGAGACCCGAACTGTTCAGTAGTAAGACTACCATAGTTTACACAGGTAATTTTTATTCTCGTATAGATTCCAAACCAAATATGAACCAGTTCAAGATAACTAACCTCACTAATTTCTGAGTAAACTAATTAATTCGAAATTAATTAGACTCAAATAAATTTACCTTATTAACAACTTTGAATGCTCATAATATTAAATATTACGCATTTCAGTTTGAAACTCACCACTTTAAATTAACCGGCTGCAATAGCCTGCTGACGGAAGTTTCAACTAGGTCATATCCAATGACTTTCACAGTTAAGTCAATAAACTTAACTTAATTACTAGTTAATTAAATCGTCTTAAATTATTCCTTCCTCTATCTACAACTATGTTCAATGCTTTTGGATAATATTGATGACAATTTTTAAGGAAAATAAAGTCGTCTCAACTCTGTTCTGTCCTGTCTACAGACGAAGCAACGTAAAGTTTCAACTGAACATTCTTTGCATGCATTAATATGACCGCACGGAATCGAAATAACATCGATGTTTTTTCTTGAACCTACCCGACACGTCATAGAAACATGTGAATTTGGGTTCAGTAACTTGATTGACAACTGTACCGGACGTTCAAGGTCGCCAGTACACGTAGTCTGAGTTCTTCTGTAACCATGACCGGTCGCTCAGTGAACTCTACCGTCAACGTGACTCCTTGTCCATCTGCACTCTTTGCATTGAACGTTTTCCTCTCTGCCAATGGAACTCGAGTAGAAGTTATAAATCCAGGTGGATACATGGATTCATAAATGTTTGTATCTGAGTCATCAGTCTCCATTGCACATAGAGTTATTCTCTTTTTCTCAGGAAACATTCGGCCAGTTCCACAAACATCTATGTCTCTTGGTTCCTGAAAGGTCAAGGGGGTGTCTACCCCATTGGGTAACGGTACATTCTGCACATTGTGTGGAAAGTTCAAAAATGGGCAGCGCCCATTATGTCTCATATGCTGCTGATGAGCTGTGTCTCCTTGGATGAAACAAGATAATTGAATTCCGCAAAATACGCATTTTAAAGTATCTAATTTTTCTTGCCATATAAACCCACTCGTTGCTAAGGATTCTGGACTGATAAATGGCGAGCGCCAATTCCTAAATGTCTCAAGTCGCATTTGCTCATATCGCATGTATGCTAGTACTGGTTCAAGTGTGGATGTTGGCCTACGAATCATCTTACTTTCTACATCCTGAACTATGTTCACGGGTGTTAGATCTACCGTTCTACTCTGGTAACCTGCCATTCTGATTTATAAAATTAATTGCTGTTTGGGGAAAATCTAAATTTTGTTTCATTAAATTGAACGGGAAATTTTACTATCTGCTGACTGTAATACTAAATCTGATAAGAAAAGATTTTCTAAGTCATTTCCATGTAGGTGGGACTCTTCTGCTAGTTAGACTGTCTTCGTCCTCTTCAGTCGTGTCTCCGTCGCAAAATTTATTTAAAACCTTGAACCGAAATCTAGCCTAATTGTTCAAATACCAAGGAAAATTCTCGACTTTCTGTCTATTTGTTCAATTCTTTTGGATTGCTAACCGTTCATAAGGTGCTATAAACTCAAAGATATTCGTATTCTTATTAAATTTGCTTAATTTAATAATATCTCCGATCATGATGTACTGACCATCACATCGTCTTTCAGTTTTCTGCTACTATTGAATAGTCTTGGATTTCTTGCTCTGATGTTGTGGAATAGGACTACTCTTTCGCTTTCTGTCTATTGACGTTCCTAATTCTGAATCAGCTAGGTTCTTTTCAAATGCAGTTTGTACCGTGTACTTGTTATGAAGATACTCAAAAATAAAAGTACCCTAATTGTCTTAAAAATAAGAAATTCCTCAAGTGACTGATTCTGCGGATCTTCAAATTCGCGGAAACCGTAGCAATTCAGGAACTCAATATAAGCTTCTCTCAGTACATCACCCCAGTTTTCTAGGGATGCAATACTCTCAAACCTAGCAAAGAAGTCTAATAGTCTGTTCTCTTCAATGCACTTTGCTAGCTCGTTGTCGTTTTCTAACAAAAACGTATTCGCAGCCATGATGCCATGTCTAAGCTCAAGTCACCACGTTATATCTGCTAACTTACTCGGTACTTGTTTATTGTAATTATTAAGTTATTTGATTGGGTCGAATTAATTTGAAGGGGGAAGATTGTAACGCAGTTGGTCGCTACTTCGCTAGGCAAGCAAAAGGTAACCAAATAGAAAGTCGGTTTCGCACGAATAAACTATGAGTGCGAATCCTTTTACCCCGCACCTTCACCACTTTGTGTGTTGCCTTCTAGAAAACTGTGGTTATTCTCTAGCTAGGATGCACACTTGGGTAAGAGACGTATGTTGAGGTGTCTCTAAAAAGCGGAGGGGTTAACTCAATAATTATTACCAATAACACAAGTTTATTCTCGTGAGCTGGTCTTACGCACCAGGTCTCTTCATTCACTCACAAGTTAATACAAATTCCACAATTACAATCTTGAATCATCTCAGAATAAATAACCTAAGTTGGCGGTGTTACAATGCTGCCAAGTCACTTCTTCTATTTATACTAGTAAACAAGTTAAGATCGATCAAACCTTGGTAGATTACCCTGGGATGCAACAATGGGGCAATAAGATACTCTTCGGTGGTCTTAACTGTCCCGTACCAGAGTTAGACAGAATTCTTTTAAGTCTTGAGTGTGTAGGCTGAAAGCTTCTTCAAGTCTTCTAAGTCATTGGCACATGACTTTATTCTTCTAAGTGTCTCGCGTAAATATTACTTTTTACCTAACACCTAATTAGTAACAACTCTAGCGTACCCTTAATCTGTGTTAAGAAGACCAAGAAGTTACTAAGTCTTTTGCAGTCAACCTAACTGTCCCTATTGCCTAATTAATAACAACTTTGCGTACCCTTAACCTGTGTTAAGGAGACCAAGAAGTTACTAAGTCTTTCGCGATCTGCTAAAGTATTCCTAACTCCTTTTAGTAATAACTCTGCGTACTCTCAACCTATGTTAAGGAGACCAAGATATTACCAAGTCTTTAGAATATTCCAAGTCTTTGGCAAACCCGAAAATATTCTTTAGCGAACAACTTAATTATTTCTAGCTCCTTTTAGTATTAAGCCTAGCGTACCATCAACCTGTGGTTAAGAGACCAAAATATTACTAAATCTTTAGAGAATTCTAAGTATTTTGCAAGACGAGAATATTCTAAGTCTTTTGCGCACAACCTAGCTTACCTACGTGAGTAAGTTCGTGATCTTAGACATTTTTTGTCTAGGTCTTTGGCGAAGATGGTAAACTATAAAAACTGCTAAGTCTTTGAGTCAACCCTAACTTGGAACTTCACTTGACTCAACTTACGCAGAAACACTCACTCATCACCAATACGTCATGGAATCTGTATTATTGGTAATGTCCAGCATCCTTTAATGCTATACCAGTACCTATAGGTACCTACTTTCACTATACTCCTACCTACTTGTAGATGAAAGATTCATTCGTTTACTTAAACGACATGAGAAAGAATGTAGCAATGTTTACGTGTGGTGAGATGTAGATTGGAGTGAAGCTAACACGTTTGCATGTATATTGGATTACAATGGCATACAGCACAACGTACATTCTTGCCCTGTCCATCGTTCCTCTCTCTGCTCTCCTTTTCCTTCATCTCTCTTCTACTCTCCTCCCCTCTCCTCTCTGTGTGTAGCAGGAATAGGATAGAAAAATTTAGTAACGTTTCAGTCATTTCGAAGTGTAGAAACGTTAAATTCTAACAGCAGTTTCCGCTTGAATAACATGGAGCCCATTCAGCAAGGCACTGGAAGCAAAACAAATGCATAAAGTACAAATACAAAATCTTCTAATAGAATATTTCAAAAATTAAATTTATTTGAGCAAAAGTACTCTAAAGTTAAAAGATACTTACGTCGCTATTTGGAGAAGGAGAGGCGGCTGTGTGGAGAACATATGGTTCCAAAATTGCCAAGACAACGAGGCAGAGGTATACAGTGCTAAGCGTTTTTCCCATTTTTCTTTTTTCAGTTGTTTAAAATTTTCGTTTTGTGATGGATTTATAGCTGTTGCAGGGTGATGATGATAGTCGGTTCCGCACTTGATTGATTAGAATTGTGTCAAATTTGGAAATAAAATCTTGCTTTTATATGCGTCATGGCATATTTTAGGGGCTGGGGTTTTTTGCTTAAATTATTTGGAAGTAAATGATGTCAGCGAAATTCCAAGTATTGCGAAAATATTGCTGTCAATTGAATACTCAATACAAACCTGTGTACGTGCAATACCTCTGGTTGCATAGCTTAGATTTTTCTTGAAATGCAACTGCATTGAGTTTACATATCGGAGTTTCCAAGTAAAATCCTGTATTAAATTCTTAGAATTGACAGCGTTAAGCTTTCAAGTTTAGCGGCCTGAGAACGACCAATGAATTACTAAAACCAGTCGTTCCATTAAGAAAGAATTTTGGTAATATTATTTTTCTTTTTATCATTAAACATGTGGTCGGAAAAAATAACGTCGCATTTGTTTCAGTAACGAGCAATAAACGAAGTATGAGTTAGTGACACGAGCGGACAAAGTAAGTAGTAGGTAGGTAGGTATTTTCTGGTATTTTGGTTTTGTTCTGCATTGCCTTTATCAGTGTGTGCAGAGCAATGAAGCGGTCTGCTATCGTTTAATTATTGCTTATACATTTTGTGCTGAGTGATAATCACTGCAGCATTATTGCAATATAATTATAAATGGTATGTACAACATCATGGCGAAATTTGGCATAACTTGTATTTGGTATAATGCTGCTAACCTCCAAATTATTAAAGGTAATAAATGTCTTCATTAAAAATAACAAGTACAATGCATATGAATGTACGTTATTTAATTAGCTTGCTCAAAAAAAGTTTAATTATAAAATTTAGCAAAACTTATTTAGTTTCCCATTTTCACCCTATTAAAAAAAATTAAATATTGTGTTTCAGATTTTAATAAAAAATTTCATTAATTCTATTTCTTTTATTTCACGATACACTTTTAAATAACAGCAGGTTTGTGGGTTGCATAATATTACAAACAATGCAAGCATATTAGAATGTAATTGCTTTTGTAAGTATACAGTGGACTTTCCGTTTAACCTAAAAACAACTTACTTAAATAATTAATTGTCAACTAGTACAATACCGTCATTTATGATAGTAAACGCATTTTTATTAGATTTTAACCTATAAAAGGCTCATTTTCATTTAAGCTATTTTAAATTCAAAAAAATCGACCGTCGACAGTGGGCGGGCCCGAAGTAGATGCTGAGCTTCAACAAAGGCGCAAGACAATTTATGTTACGCTTAAAGGTGGTATAAGATTTATGGAAGCTCCCATACAATCAATAAGACATACGAATGTGCGTAGCATGTATTTAAATATAGCTGAAAGTTTTTTATAAATTACACCATTCACAAATGACGTCATTTATGATGGCTTCCACACCATCAATAAGCCATATAGTAGTACGTGGCATGTAGTTAAAAAACGCTGGAATATTTTTGAGAATTGCATGATTAACAAATGACGTCATTTATGGATCCTCCCCTATAATCAATAAAATATATACGAATGCACGTGGCAAGCAGTTGAAAACAAGTTGGAAAATATTTTGATGTTAACAGTGGGGGTCCTAAAAACTATAATATTTGAATGACCCCACTATGGACAATCCCTGAATATCGATAACACATATAGTTACGTCCGTGACATGTTGTTAAATTAGGATGGAAACAAGTTTAAAGTTGGGACTGGGGATACTAGAAACTATGGTATTAGAACAATGTCATTATGGACGATTCCTGACTATCTATAACTCATATAGGCAAGTCCGTGACATGTAGTCAATATAGGATGGAAAAGCATTTAAAAGTGGTACTGGAGGTTCTAAAAACTATTAAATTTAAAGTACGTCGTTATGTACGATCCCTCGATATCTATAACACTGAAGGACGTCATTATGTGCTTAGCATCTACAAATGGTTAAATAATTAAAAGGGAGGGGGAAGGGGGTACCTACGATTATGATATTTTTGGAAGACGTCATTAACGGACGTTCCCTCACAATGTATAAGAAAAAATTTCAGAGTTGCTCAATGCAAATACTAATTGTGGAAAAACGATAAGTGTGATCTGAATTAAAAAATATCTATAACTAATATAAGTTAGTTCAATGCATGTATGATAAAATAGGCTGGAAAAAATAATAATGGTGGAGGACGTCGTTTATGAACAATCCGTCACCATCTACACCCCATTTTTACAACTGGTGATATCATTAAAATGGGTACGTGCATATGAAAATTCCCCGTTTGCATTATGTTTAACATCAGTGGAAATGGGTGGGTGGGTCAGAAAATTAAGATAGCATCATTTGTGAACGCTCCTTAACATTCAATTTCGTATGGTATTTATACACACGGAATGGAATGCTAAGAGTGAGAAGCGTAGGCCGATCGTACCTGGGTACGTTTGTTCAGTGGTAGGTATGTATAGTAGCGACAACCGAAAGAGAAGGCTGGCAAGGATAAATTTTACATGCAAACAATGGCAGCTTTATCTTTGCCAGCCGCCTCTTTCAGTTGCCTCAGCTATATGGTTCAGCCGTTTTTAGCCTCTCCAATTTACAAATTTCTGACATAGGTCCAGTAATCAATTTATTGTGGATAACTGGTTAGACTAATTACAACTAAAAAACAATACAGACCTGCCTAGTCGCATTTCTGGTCGTATACTATTTTTTTATGAAAATCAGTTGTAACCTGTGACCTGTAGTGTACGGCCAACGGACGGACGGACGGACGGACGGACATAACCATTACAATAGATGCTTAAGCTCAGCATCTAAAAAGCAGCACACATCTCACTAAAAACCATTTATATATTACGTTTCAGGTTTTGAAGAAGCCTCGGCCAGTGACGCGTTTGAAAGGAGAGGAAGAATCGTTGAGTAAAAAGACGTTCTGTTTTTTTTTGTGAATTTTTTTAGACATCTCTAGTCTTGAACGACTGTTGTGGCCCTGACATAAATTCTTGCTAACACAAACATGTTTGCTCAAAGGACTGATATTTCTATTTCGACCTACTCACCACCAAAATACCTTACATCTACATAGCCGTGCTCTCCAGTGCAAGTGATGCTTTGCCCAGTGTAAGACACGGAGCCGGTGACCGGTAGGACCGATTGCACTGACCGGAGGTCCGGTCAGTTCTATACTTTTGAGACAAGCTCAGGACGGCCTGTGTTATATAATACGGAGGCTCAAATAAGGCCAAAAAGAAAGGTACGTTTTGGTCCTCGGTCATTTTTAATTAAGGGCTCAAAACTACCTGATTGTCTGGCACTGGCTTTGCCTTCATGACGTAGAGCGCAGTTCCTGGAATTCATTACCTGTCCGGTTTAACACTCTTAAATCCGGTTTAGAGGTTAATTTTTGTTGCAAAATTAGTTTTTATTCTCACAAATTCAAATGTACGTACACATTTATTTATGCAAAAATAGTTGGAATGCTATTGTTTCGTTTAAAAACGTGCAGAAAAAAACCCAAGGTAATGGCATGTGTTATTGATTTCAGTTCCAAGAATAGGTCGTTGCTGTTTACTAAAGTTGTATATACCAGTTAAGTGCAACATGTGATATATTGTTATAGGGAATGTATGCACATTTAAACTGCATGTTGAGTACATATTTATGTGACTTAATGTATGCAGAGCTAAGTTTTAATGAAAGCGACATATTATTCCTGGAATCAGTGGTTTTGCCATACCATATATGATAATAAGAATGGAAAGCGGGAGTGCTTGAACGAACAGGACGTACAATATTTCAGTCCAGAACACTTGATATTTCAAACTTCAAAAAATCGTGTAAACTAATCAGCCTTAACTCCAAAATAAACTGTCAATTAACCGAAATTTTACGCACTACTGATATCAAATCGAAGATTCGAGTGACATTAAATACGAAGTGAATTATAAGTGAAATAAAACAAGCGGAGAATTCTAAAAAATATCAAAATATCACACACCAACCCAATCAAAACCTACAACTACCTTTCCCATCTCAACCTCCACCGTCAAGAAGACTCGACACACTGCACTACATAGTACTATTAACCTAATTATTAGTGGAACTCAAGCCAGAACTCGTTACACCACTTATACCAAACAACGAAATCAAAGTGGCTACGGGTACCCGTTAAACTAACCAACTAATACCAAATTACTGAAGCAAGACTAAATGGCAGGGAAAAATAAAAGAGTACAAAGTGGTAGCTCAGAGAAAAAAACGAAAAAAATGGAAATAACAACTGAGGATGGAGAAGTAATAACACTTACACAGGAGGAATACAGAATGCAGCAAATCCACGCAATAACACTAGAAAAGGGTATGCAAACAGTACATGACCACCTGGAAAAAAATATGCAAGACTATAAAGAGCTGAGGAAAAAAGTGGAAAAGCTAGAAAACGAAAACGACCGCCTGAGCCTGGAAATCAAAAGAAACAACCTAGTGTTCACTGGAGTCCCAGAGGAAGTACAGGAATCGGAGTCCAAACTAATCCAAAAGGTACAAACTATCCTAAAAGAATTAAAAACTAATGCTAAAATATACACTGTTTGCAGAATTGGAACAAAAACTGACGGAACCAAAACTCGTCCTCTAGTCGTCAGATTTGTCAAGCTAAAAGAAAGACAAGAAGTGTACACACGGCAAAAAGAACTGTGTAATACTAAAACGGAAAACCACAAAAAAGTGTACATCAATGTTGACCTCCCAGCAAGAATATTCAAGATCAAATTACTCGAACGACTGGAAAGAGCCAAGAACAAAAATAATAAACCCAGCAACACCAGCAAAATCAACACCGCGATACCACCAGGTCCGTTACAGCGAGATCAAGAGTCAAGAACAAGTCACAAGAAGAACAATAACACGACAAACAATAAAAACTTGTAAATATTGGTACCTAATAGATGTGTGGGATTAATTTTTTGTGATATGAAATATTTAGAAAAAAAAATATGTCCTCCAAGTTAATAGGTACCTATAACTATAACTCAATTTATTTCAACTTAATGTACCTATATATTACCGCTCAATATGTCATGCCTTACACGTATAATCACCGATGTCACTAACCCTTCCCCCTCCTTATACTATTTACTCAAACTATTTACTTATTTATACATATATATCTACTTATTCATTTAATCCTGTTAAATTCGAAATTGCAGGCCGAGAGGCCATATCTAATCATTATGTCATTTATCATTGTAAAATCAACAAGTTGTGTAGACCATACGGTCATATCGACTTTGAATAAATTATAATTATCACTTTTATTATTATATGATAATAAGAGTTTAAACGATAGGATACGATATTTTGTAAAACAAATTGATGTATTTTTCTCACAGTATATAACCATTTTAAATTCACAACCATCAGCATTACTGCATTCAACCTTTGACCTTTATTAGTCAATTAAAGACACGGACAGTCCTATACACTTTTTTTTAATTATAGGATTCGTCGTTAGCCCAAAAGTGATTTCATTCATAGTTAAATTAACTCAAAAACAACTAAAACATGTAACAAGGTACAGTAAATTATATCTTTGTTATTATTAATTGCACTTATTTTAAGCGTTGTTCATTAAGCTTAGCCCTATAGTAGTGCAACTAGAACCGCAAAGCTATTGTAATTACTTTTCAAATACCTACATTGCTTTTGCATGTTTTTAATTATTAGGACACTTTTAATCATATCCCTAAGACAAAGGAAAACTTTGGATACAGATTTATAAGTAATTTTATTTTTTACGTTTAATTAGGCAAATATTTTACATACCTCAAATCTCAAAAATATTTACCCGAAAAACCGTCATTAACTTGTATGAATTTACTTGTTGTTTTGATCCTGCAAAATTCCCATGCACTACTTAGAAGTGGTTTTGGCCGCTTCATTGGTCATTGCATTTCTAGCAGTCTCCGTAGATGGGGATTGTTGCGGTAAAGATGGATCGTTCCAGTGTTGCAGCTATAGCCCTTGCAACATCTACTGCTGCGGCTGTAGATGTAAAACAGGGGAAGATAAAAAAAAATGTGGCAAAATCATCAGATTTCCGTAGGCACTAACTGCAATATGCAATATTTATTAAGTTTTAAATAATTGAAGTTTGAGGAAATGTGGGAAGGACTATTTATTTATACAATATCACATTTATAAACACATACAATTTTGTATACTTAAATAGTTTAGCTAATAACAATTTTATTCGAAATTTTGCATTTACTGCGTAGATTTCCAACAGGCGTAGAGTCGGAAGAGTAGATTGGGTATGCGTTATGGAAATTTAAGACTCATTTTTTCTCACGCCGTGCCTCTGCTTGTAGCTACCAATTCTGATGTTAAAACCCGTACAAGCTGAATGGACCTTGCTAAAAGTGTCAATTACATATACGGCCTTGTTAAAAAAAAAATGTTTTTGCAAATAAACTGTAATTATATTCAGATAATGTAAGATAGGGAAAAAAATTTCATTACATGAAAATCTTAATTTGACAGTGATTTAATTTAAACCAAAATAATGATATGCCTCTGATTACATTAACACAAAACCACTAAAGCGTTTTGCCTACAATTTGCACAGTCGTCATTAAAACAAAATGCAAATTTAACAGTTATCCATTCCACACCAAAATAATAATATGCCCCTGATTACATAAAGCACACTAATTTATCACTTAATAATTATAAGTTTAATCAACAAAATACGATAATAAGACTATTTTTCACAATGTAATGTTCGTTAGTTAGTACTAGCGTCCATAATTTCTGTGCTCTCTGCAATATTACAACCATCTTATTAATAAAATAGAAACGTAAGAAAATCTACAAATTATTCCCTATTGCTATCATCTCTCACGATATTTGGTTCGGAGTATGTAAAAAATTAAGGCAATTTCTTCTTAATATTCTTCAATAGATTTATTAGAATATGAAATAACGCATTGATTAATGCATCTCCCAGACTATGGCCTATTGCCTATATTGCTCGATTGAGCTTTAGTTAAAATTCATGTAATGCATCCACACTGCGATTGTACTCTATCATTACCTATGTCGATGACGGTACCAAGTACAATTGCCGATATCAACTGAGAAAAGTTTCTCAATCGTCTCACATTGCCAATCATCGATGCGCTATAATCTGAATCTCATCCACATTACATGATTGTCGACCATTGACAAAAACGAATAAATATCAATTTCATTGGTCATGTTTTTTGCGCCAAAATTCAAATTACTGACTAATGTGAAATAATTTATTCGGACTTCGGACAGAGACAGCAGTTTACGATTTTGGAGTGTCTGTCTTCATCACTTTAACTTCAATTAAAAATTTTAAATACTGTGTTATACAGTTTGTTACAGTTGAAATGACTAAAGCCGCGACAGTATGAAATTTAGTTCAGCCTTTCAGTTTTGAAAGGACTTGTAACATGATTAATAGGAAGCATTTACAGCTGTTATCAGTTGCGAGTTACCATTACTATAAAATATTTGTTGTGATTCAAATTATTCAGTGGAAGGTAATCCCTTCGGTTTTCAGCTATTTTAGTACAAATTGATGGGAATTTGAGCTGGCAAGTCAGCAATATTGTCTGAATCGCAATTAGAATTAAAAAAATAATTAAATTGATGTAAATGGTAAAGTGATCGCGCGTGTATTGAACCTTATTTTCATTATTCATGTTAATAATTTTGGAAATTTTGAAAACTCAATAGAAATATTAAAGTCAGAATTCTCAGAATTGGTCGGTAGTGATTTCTGAGTTGACAGAAATTCAAAAAAACCTCAGCTTCGCGCATGTGCTAATTCAATGGTTATGCTCTAAACATCACCTTTATTGAGTATTCGTTCGTTTTCATGTAATCCATCCAGACTATGATTATAAGCAATTACGGCAATAGTGTGGATGAGAACTCACATTATCAATTACGCACATTACCTGTACTAGTGTTGTCTATCATAGTCTGGGAGAAGCATAAGACTTTTTGTTAAATCCGCAAAAGCTTTAATTCCGTGTGATGTTCATGTCTGCCCTATATTAAGGGCGTGGACTGTACGGTGGAAGTAAAGCAAACGTACCTACTTACTTCTCTAGGCACAGAGAAAATTATTTATATACCTTATAAACATACGAGACACCCGTTTTTACCACTATACATTTTTGTTTGCTAAAAAATGTGGTCTATTAAATCGTTAATTGTGAAAACTGTTAAATAAGTGTAACTCTAAATACAAGTGTGCACTTTTCAATCGCTTTTGTGGACGTTTAAAAGTTGTTTGAAGAAAACCAGTTAAGAATGTGAACCGTAGAGCCTAAAGAACAGACAAACAGACAGACAGACGGACAGACATGACCATTTCAATAGGTAAGTAGGTATTATCTCATTAATTATATTACTATCAGTCTGAATATCGAATAATAAAACTCAAATTCAAATTGATATTTTGAATATAAATTGCCATTATCCTGTAATCATGTCCACATTTTTGCTAATATGTCTCCAATGAAAGCTCTAAGGAGATATCATGAGCAGGCTCACAAAGGACTCAAGCATAGCCTGACCCATCGTCAATAACATTGGCTTGTCCACAAAGTAACTTCTGCCAAATAGAAACACTTTGAAAGGATGAATGGATGCAAGTTGCATTGACCTAAGTTTTCTCTGGCTTCTGTGGAGCAGCTCCATCTCTAGTTTCCATTCTTAAAGGAGATCGCATGTGGCCGTGTAGAGCAAGGCAATCACATTAAACAAGACAAAAAGATAAAGAATGGCACTGCCAAAGATGGCACCACCCAATAATGATAATACCCCTGAGTAGTTGAGCATTCCATACGCGGCAAAGACCCCAAAAGAACTAATCAATGCCTTGTTGTAGGAAATAGGAAATGCCGCCAAGTCGGAAAACGTTTCGAAGATCAACGACAGTTGAGTATAGAAGTGTATTTTGGAATCCCACTTTCTAAGAACTTCCTTCGTCATCCTATTCGTGTTCCAGCTATTTATTGACATTAACAGGAATCATTTTAAACTCAATTTACAATTATTACACTAAGTTAAATGAAAAGCGAGCGTACCTAAGCTCAGTGACAGCTACAGAGCACATAAACGCAAACGGAACGTATCCAAATATTAGCAGAAAGCATGTGGACAAGAAATTGAGCACCACGTAGACAAAAACGACAAAAGAGAGAGCCACAATGGGAACAGTTGTAGCATTACGAGAATCAAAGCCTTGATAGATCCTGAAATTATTTTCGCATCGTTGCAGCAGAACAGAAGCAAGAAACCCAGGGTCTTGTGGGAATGTTAAGCAATACAGGCATGACAATACTCCAGTCCCCCAAAATCCGTAGAATACCCACAGCATGAACATATAGCAGACCTTCATGATCTTGGGTGATGTAGCCTGAGCAAGGACGTATTTACCTGTCATTTTATAGTCAGTATTTACAAAATGTCAGTTGTTACACCGTAATAAAATGTTTTTAAAAAGGTGTAAAACGTTATATTTACATGTTTTCGAAAAGATGCAAAATGTTACATTTACATGTTTTTGAAGAGAGTAAAATGTTCTAACATGTTTTTAAAAAGTGTAAAATGTTTTATTGACATGTTTTCAAAAGTGTAAAATGTGCCATTTACATGTATTTTAAAAGTGTAAAATGTTCTATTTACATATTTTTAAAAAGTGTAAAATGTTCCATTTACATGTTTTTCAAAAGTGTAAAATTTTGTATTGACATGTTTTTAAAAGTGTAAAATGTTCTATTTACTTGTTTTTGAAAAGTGGAAAATGTTCTATTTACATGTTTTTAAAAAGTGTAAAATGTTTTATTTACATTTTTTTAAAAAGTGGAAAATGTTCTATTTACATGTTTTTTAAAAGTGTAAAATGTTCTATTTACATGTTTTTGAAAAGTGGAAAATGTTATTAATAGAATTTGTTTATCAAAATCATTAAAGCAAAAAATTGAAATTTTGTGGGACAGTACGTTCAAAATCCTCAACAGAATCGATAGCAGCTGCGATACTA
>CATKUY010000013.1:0-45372 GCA_949802685.1 Dicyrtomina minuta
GTGGAAATACATGGATTTGGGTAGTTTTGTTTTTAGAACATTTTGGATATAGCTCAGTTTGCTTTCAGTGGAAAATGGATATGGGTCATTTTGGCTCCTCCCTGACGATATAGCAAATATCCTAGCCTTGGTTGCGCGTAGCAAATGTCCGAATAAAAATTGCTCCAGTGGAAAATGCTTAGGTTCCAAAAGTTTTTAAAGTTTGGATGGCAAATGTCTGTACACACTTCCACAAGCCTAATGTGAAGGTGATGTCAAAGCGCAAGCAATATCAGTACAAACATTGGCAGAGAAAGAACGTCATTATTACATGGCGTATACATTTTGATATATGTTGTAATAAAAATCTTAGGCTAACGTTATATTTGAGACCCGCGTTGTAATGAAAACTTAACATTTCAAACCACATATGCGCAATGTTTAGGCATAGCGAACCCTTGCTTTATATTATAGACCCCCGTTGTATTAAACCTCTGACGCCTAATCCCCGCGTTGTATTAGAGACTCGCGTTTTAATAGAGACCCGTGCTTCAGTAGAGACCCGCGTTCTAATGCAGTCTGGCCTTCTAACAGAGACCTGCGTTCTAATGCAGTCCGGCCTTCTAACAGAGACCTGCGTTCTAATGCAGTCCCGCCTTCTAATAGAGACACGCGTTCTAATGCAGTCCCGCCTTCTAATAGAGACCCACGTTCTAATGCAGTCCCACCTACTAATAGAGACCCGCGTTCTAATGCAGTCCCGCCTTCCAATAGAGACCCGCGTTCTAATGCGGTCCCGCCTTTTAATAGAGACCCGTGTTCTAATGGAGACCCGCGTAGTGTAAGAAGATATGCATAATTTTTGTAAATATTTATTTGTATATATTTAAAATAAAATCAAGATTCTAAAACTAATATTTTTAGTTTTTGTTATTTATAAAATTTAAAAAGTTAATAAATAAAATTATTAAATAGAACATTTTGCGCTTTACAATAACCTGCAAATAGGACATTTTACACTTTTGAAAAACAGGTGAATATAACATTTTGCACTTTTGAAAAACATGTAAATAGAAAATTTTGCGCTTTTGCAAAACATGTAAATAGAACAATTTGCACTTTTCAAAAACATGAAAATAGGACATTTTGCACTTTTCAAAAAGAATTTTTATTGATAATGTTCTGAAAATGGAATGTTTATTACGTCTTTTGTGGACGACCCCTAAGTGTACGTTATGAGTACAATACAGTCAGTAACATACCACCCCCACCCAATGCAAAGGGCAACGCGAAAGCGACCTCGACAGCAGCTACCAATCGTATGGACTTGCGACAGCATGATTTTGGCTGTGCACTGGTGGCTGGACTTACGACAGAATGATTCTTCACCGACGATTTGTGATGTTTTTGCTTTAAACTCGCAATTACAACTTTTTGCAACTTTTTTTGGTATTTTGAAGTTATTTTGAGATTTTGCCAAAAATGAATAAAAAACACAGGAAGGGACCTGGATTTTTTAATTTTCACATGTTAAATCCCATAAGGATTTGGCCATTTTGAAAGTCGACCACTTTTTCAAAATGCGCGCGCCTTTTATGCGCGAACAGCGCAAAATGCACTCAAGTCTATATACTAGTGGAAGTGTCTAGGGTCAGTAGAAGACGTTTTGGTAACAATCGGTTAAATCCTAGAGTTACATGTAAAATACTTCCCAAGTTAGAAAAACTTTTAAATTTCCTGATCTCAGTAAAATCCAAAGAAAGATTGCCATTGTTGATTGTTCTTCAATTGGTGTAAAAACTTCATCGAAATTTTCGTTTAAATCCTCCTGCCACTGAAAATCAATGTTTGCAAGTTAAATTGTAAGCTTTAATATATTCATATGGCAACATTTAAAATTGTGTTATTAAATTATGTTACTAAGTTGATTTAGTAATAAATCCAAGACTTCAAAATTTAGGTTATGAAAGAAATCCTTACTTTATCTGCCCTAGTTTTGGAACAGAGGCCTGCAACGAGCAATAATTTAAAGAATACAGCTTTTCTATTCAAGTGCTTACAAATAAAATTTTTATGCTTGTCAATAATGTCATGATCAGTAAAACTCATCTCCATTTTGACTTCAGCTGTCTCTTCCATCTGTTGCAATAATAAAAATTGTAAATTACAAGCAATTATCTTAAATGAAATCAATATTTTGCTAGAAATTACTTTTAACTCATGGCTTTGTTTTTAAAAACCTAATTATAAATATATAACAATTGAAAAATTGTTAAATATTTGATTACAATATTTGAGTAGATGCAGAGCTCCTGCAAACAATTGCTTCAACACGAAAGCAAAACAACTTCAGTAACAAAACATTGATAAGAACTTCTAAATTTAAATTTTGCAAAATTTGTCACACAAAGTTTCTATTTGTATTTATTTATTATATAAGTGCAAATCAAAGCATGCTTGCTACAGATTAAAAAACAAACAAACTTTCATTTTAATACATGCTTGAGTTCTCAACAACATTGATACCTAATAGCAGTGTAAGACACGGAGCCGGTGACCGATAGGACCGATTGCACTGACCGGAGGTCCGGTCAGTTCTATACTTTTGAGACAAGCTCAGGACGGCCTGTGTTAAATAGTACGGAGGCTCAAATGAGGCCAAAAAGAAAGGTACGTTTCGGTCCTCGGTCACTTTTTTTAAAAGGCTCATTAGGGACCGATTGACTTGCACTGCCTAATAGTTTATAATTTTGTTGACATCAATTTTATGACCTATGCAGGTGGGTTCGTTAAGGACACGTAATTGAAATAGGTTGGAGAAAATAATAAAGTTAGAATTGGGGGAAATAAAAACTACGATGTTTCAAAGACGTCAATATTGACGATCTATTGATTTAAAAAACGTATTTAAGTATGTGTTAATGACATGTAGTTCAAATAGGCTAAAAACAAGTTAGAAAGCAGTTAAAAGAGTTACAAAAAGGGTGAGAGTTACAAATGTAGGTATTATAAAACCGGCGCTTCGCGCCGGATTTGTCGACCGGAGGCGAGCCCGAAGTAGATGCTGAGCTCCAACAAAAGCACAAGATAATTTATGTTACACTAAAAGATGACATAAGATTTATAGAAGCTCCCCTACTATCAATAAGCCAATCGTCTTAATTCCAAGCTGGATGTTAGTTCCTATTGATGAGAATTAATTACATAATACAGATTTAAAGTAACCGTTTACATTTTGATTTAATTATTCATTAAAGGCTTCGTCTTTATCTGCACTTTAACTCAAACAAAAGAAAGTTAAAGTAAACTCTAACAAGTAGTAGTAGTTTAAACAGTACACAGGTGTGTACAATGCTTTCACAGAAAATACTCTTGCCTGCTAGTTTTTAATTGTGCATTTGCCAAAAAAATTAACAAATTTCACCTCTTTTATTTGCCAGCCTATGTGACCAAATTACATAAAACAGTACAATATCAACTGTATACACATTGATTTATTTAGCATTCTGTATTAAGTGTGTAAGTTTATCTAGTGCGGTGGTTGAATACTAAACTTACAGATCTGTCTAATGTTACTGACCCGTTTACTAATAAAGTGCCACCTGCATATATATATTCGTTACGTAAATACACTAGTACATAAATGAGACTGGAATCCATCAAACCTGTTTACAATAACATACTAGTCAACTCCTTCTAACCTGTTCAGTTCAAAATTGGGGTACAAGTAGCTTAAAACAGACTTATATATTCAGACTAGATCAAGAAGACACATATAAACGAAGCAGAAAATAAATAACAGAAGATTAACCGCATGGAGTAAACGTTGCGAGACTACTAATATTTGGTAGTTAAAACACTATATATTTATTCAACAAGATTTAAGTTACTTGTTTTTTTGTAAAATGTGCGTTTTATATTATTAAGGTAAATAAAATTCTCTCTTTAGTAATAGACAAGTAGTTGTAAATAAGGACATCTTAAAAATAGTAATGCTACACGCTATAAAATTTGAGCATCGATGAAATAGGACAGCGAAGGATGTCTGCACATCCGTCACGGTAGTAGGAATATAAAAAAAATCAAAACGAATTTTGTTTCAAAATAAGTTTATAACTGCAGATTACTATTTTTTCCTATAGTCAATAAGCTATAGGATAAAACAAAAGCAGCCTGAATTGTATGATACCGTTTTAAATGTAGCTAAAAAGTTGTCTTCGTCTGTAAGGTAGTTGTGCAGGAGCAGCAACAAAACCAATTTGCGTCCACAGTAGATGTTAAAACAAATTAGGATACTTATAGTGTGTTATAATTCATTAACAATGTGGCTTTTATCTGCACCTAGACTTGTAGAAAACAAACTTGAAGTGAACGCTAACAACCAGTAATAGTTCAAGCCGCAATACAAACAATTCACCTGTGCGCAATGCTTTTACTGCAAACACTTTTGCCTCCCAGTTTGCAATACCAAGTTTGCCAAAACAACATCTAAATTCAAGAAAAATGTATTTACTTATATTTTATAAACTTAATTTGAGCTCCAAATAATGTAACTGAATTACATTATACAGATTTTGTTTAACAGTTTACACTTTGATTTCAATATTTATAAGCAATGTGGTCTTTATCTGCACTCAGACCTGTGCAGAAGAACGTTTCAGTACACACTAACAAGAAATAGTAGTTAAGACACTTTTACAAACTACACAGTTGTGTACAATGCTTTTACAGCAATTACTCTTGCCTGCTAGTTTTTAATTGCGCATTTGCCAAAAACCTCTAAAATAAAGAAATTTAGTTTCTTTTCAATGCCAGCATGTGACAAACTGACATGAAACAGCGAATTATTAACTGTTTACACATTTATTTATTCTGCATACTGTACCTAGTGTGTTAATACATCTAGTCTAGTAATTAAATACTAAACGTACATTCCTGTTTGATATTACTGACCTGTCTAGTAATAAAATGCCGCCTGCCTATATTTATTAGTTTAGTAAATACACCAGTACACAATAAAGATTGATAACCATTTAACCTGTTCACCTTTACATACCAGTCAACTTCTACTAACCTCTGCAGTAGTACAAAATATACGGCAGGTTCTTTTAATTAAGTTTATTAAATTTCAAAAACCACAACAATTTAACAAGAATGCTCCTTTGAATCAAATAATTCATATTAGTTGATACGATTTAAATAATAAACGATGCTTTATTTTGTTAGAGCTCTAATGGGTTTTTGAAAATGATTAGGATTGCAATACAATATGTAGATTTCGAACACGGCTGTTTTAGCAACGTTGTATTGCCATGCTTGCCAACAAGTTTTTATCTACAGCGTCTAGCATGTCTTTAAAAAGGCAGTTCTTTTGAAATTGGAAAAAGCGTCTTTTAAAATTATAACTTTTGATCTTATAATGTTTTCTACAATATACAAAATATGTTATAATTGATGAAATTTTTAATTTTAGTGCTTTCTAATATAAGACCTAGTTTAAGTCTTCTGTCACATTTGACAGTCCGTATTTGATTTTTTTATATTTTTTGTTTTTATTATCTACGTGTTTTACAGTTACAAAAAAAGTATTACGCACGACTTTGTAATAATTTTTGTGAGAAAATTATACATAATTTTTAGTAAAATATCTTACTAAAACTAAAGCTTCTGTACAGAACAAATCTACTTTTAATTCGTCTAGGTCCAACTACTCCTACTACTACTTTGTTTTTTTACATACATTGGTTTGTGTGATAGTGAACTAAGTAAGTGATTAAATACTTAAAAAACAGCCTGTTCTGTATCAACAGACCTTGACATCTATCTTACCTTTTTACTATAACATACCAGTCAACTCATACTAACCTGTTTATTATTACAAAACCTACAGTAGTTTCTCTCAATTACGTTTTCTAAGCTCTACTACAACAATTTAGCAAAGATACTTCTTTTAAATTAAAAAAGTTTATATTACGTAATAAAATTTAAAAAATTTACGATGCTGTTTTCTGTTTAAGCTCCATGAAATGTTTATAATTGTTATAAAATTCGTAGATTTTAGAAAGCGTCTAGAAAAACTATGATTTAAAAATAGATGTGTATTCTGTTGTGTATCTACGTATCGCTATGCTGCCGTCTAATTACTGTACACATGTAACACTATTTTCCTAATAATTTAACAAAGGTTGTTTTGTTTGGTCGTTTATTTGTTTCCAATAGCACGTATACTACTCAAGAGCGAAACGCAGAATTAAAATTCCTTCCTCTTTTCCTTACATTCTTCTGTTACTAATTTAATGAACACAATAACGACTAATTGACTGTTAAACAAAGCTAAACTTACAGTGCAATTCAACAATCTGACCAGACCAGACTAGACGAGTCTAGACTAGAACATTAAGGCTAACGCTCTTTCAACTCTAGTATTTTGGCACTGTTTAATCTTTAATGCGTGCCACTTTTTTAATCCTTAGCGTTTACCATGTCGGTTGTATAGCAGTCCTGCTCAAAGTGCAAATTCAGTCTTTCAGAATAAATATTCAACCTGCAGGTTTACGCTTTCCTAATTTTGCTATGTTGGCTCTGTTAAATTTCCTATTCTTGCCACTTAATTTTTGTTCACAGCCTTTAGGATGTCTGTAGAAAAACAGTTATGCCTAAAGTAAAAATTACGTCCTTTTAAACAATTTGAACATTTTCTGCAAAAGTAAATAAATTATTTTGTTGTTCAATTTTTCACATAACTTAATCTACTGGACAAAAAGGAAGAATCTACTTATAATTACTCCAGCTGCAACTACTACTGCTACTGCTACTTCTACCACTACTACTACTTTTTTGGTACACATTTTGTTGTGTGATAGTAAACTGTGTCCAGTAATTAGAGATTTACCTTACAGCCTGGTTTATTAAAACAGACCTGTCTACTATTTTATTGCTGCCTGGTTTTAAATGATAGTTTAGTATATACACCTGTACACAATTAGGATGAGAGATAAATATTTCTCTAACCTGTTATTTATCAAATACTGGTCAACTCATTAAAACCTGTTAAGCATTACAAGAAAAGCTAAATTTGTTTTGCTTACGTTTTAGAATTGCCTATAACTACAATAATTGTATCAAAAGTTTTTCTGTAAATCAATTAATTTAAATAAGAAAACATAATTCAAATGACTGACTATGCTCTTTGTTGTTAATGTTTTATGTTTTTAAAATTATTAATAATAGTCACAAATTTCATAAATTAAAAAAGGCGACTATTGAAGACATAAAACAAAAAAACCGATGTATTTTCTTTCTGCCTGTTTCTTCTGTTTAGGTTTTATTTTAAGTTTCCTGATACTTAATACAGATTTGGTTACTCTTTTAATGATATGCGGTAATACGTGTTTTGTTGACGACTTCTAAGTTTTTTTATAAGTATACCGCTGCTAGCAACAACGTTTGTTGTAAACAACCCTCAAGTTTACGTCATGAATATACTAAATTTGGAATGATCTAACTTTTACCTTGTTGTATGACAACGCGAAAGTTATTCTTAAAGCAGCAACTAATTAAATGGACTTGGAATAAAATGACGGTAACAATTGTGTGGACTAGAGACAAAAAGTTTTAGCAGTACCTTGGACTCAGGACAGAATAACGCTATACTAAAGACATATTTTTGCACCGTAGATTTACCCAAAAAGCTTCAAATCTACTACATTACAGCACGAAAGAATAGTTGCACTATTCTGGGTTTGATATTAACTCTAAAAATAGATTATTTTACATCTAGTCACGAGACTTTTATACGATTTCTATTGAAGATGGCTAAGAACTGTATCATGACCAAAGGCATTAAACATAACAGTTCTTATGTGCCTCCTCGTACACAATTCAACTGCTCTGGACGCAATTATTTCAAATTTCAAATTAAAATTATTTTTTCTAGAAGTCAAAAAGCAATTAGGTAATTTTAAACAATATATTTAATAAAATTGGCCAATTTTATGTATTACTATCGACATTAAAGCCAAAATTTTGCTTTTATCTGTTTAATTATTGAGTTAGTCTGGTGATCATATACAACACTTACAGCCTTGATAATTATTACTGACTTTTCTATTATTTTATTGCTCTCTAGTCATATGATAGCTTAGTAAATACACTATCAAACAATTAAGATTTATATCTCACTATTATTACATACCAGTCAACTTATGCTAACCTGAGAAGTATTACAGCAAAAACAGCAAGTTTTTTGTATACGCTTTTGCAGTGCTGAGATCGACAACAGCTTTAATAAAAGTCTTCAATTATTTAAAAAACATATAAGATAATTTAATTTAAATAACTGACTTCTTAAATTTTTGTAAAAGTCCAAATAAGTTGCGAGAAATGTTTATAATTGCAACACAAATCATAATCAGAAGACGTCAAGAAAAGCTAGAGTAAAAAAACTTGTCATGTATTCTGTATCAGGCTGCTGTGTTTATATGTATGCCTATGCTCTTTGTTTATTTCTGTACAAATGTTACACTACCTCACTTTATATTTGTTAAGGGTAACTTTTTAATGGTGTTTTATTTGTTTTTCTTTAAACAAAAAGGCCCGGAACGCAAGACTTTTATAAATTATAGTCAACCTCTTCTTTGTTGTATTCTTTAGATTTACAAATATTAAAAACAATTTTAAACGATTTATTAAACAATTTGCCAGACTCACAGTGCAATTAGGTTGTGATAAATGATTAAACTACTGCTGTGGAAACAATCAAATTGCGACAGCGCCTTAGTTTCTCTTAACGTGATCTACCTATGTAACTAGAACCAAAACAGAATATACTAGATCATATCAGACTAGAACAAAACAGACCAAATCTGACCAGACCAGATTAGGCTAGACCAGAACAGACCATACCCTAACGCACCACACCAGACCAGATCAGACCATACCCTAACGCACCACACCAGACCAGATCAGACCATACCCTAACGCACCACACCAGACCAGATCAGACCATACCCTAACGCACCACACCAGACCAGATCAGACCATACCCTAACGCACCACACCAGACCAGATCAGACCATACCCTAACGCACCAGACCATATCGGACCAGACCAGACCATATCAGAACACACCATACCAGACCAGAACACACCAGACCAGACCAAAACACACCAGACCAGACCAGAACAGACCATACCAGACAAGACTAAACCATACTAGACCAAACTAGACGAGACTAGAACAGAACAGACCAGACGATTACAGACAAGACCAGATAAGACTATACCAGAACGAACAAAACAAGACCAGACCAGACACGACCAGTCCATACCAGACAAGACTAGACTAAAAAACCTGAGCCGGCCGCAGTTTTTAAGAGATAGTTTCAATAAAGCAGAATAAAAGGCCCAGAACATGAGTATGACATTACAGCAGCTGCCTAATTTCGAAGCGTTCAGATAACCATGCGGAATACTTTAAAAGCTAGTTGGAGCTAAGGAACCCGAATGCTGCAAACAAGACTTGGTTATCGCAGGAAATGAAAACGTGTTACTAGAAGTTGGAAGCAATGCAACAATATGATGTATATAGTAGTGTAATTTTAAGGAGATAACTACAGTAGTACATATATTGTTGGTATATTCCTGGGGGCCCGAAGTTAATGCTGAGCTAACAGCTCAATTTTGATTTATGCTTTTTTTATTTTAATAAAAGGAAAGAAACCTTTTGTGGCAACGCTGGAATGAGGACAGCGTCTAAATCACTTTCCACGTTATTAACTTGAATTTTAAATTTTAATAAATGTGTAGTCGCACGCAGTTTTATCATTTTCGAATGACATACAGCAGGTTGTAATAGGTTTGCCGGTTGTACAAATATTGTAAGTATGACTGCAGGCGTACATTTATGCATCGAAACCTTGGGCTTGGAAAGGTACCAATGTGAACGCTGCTTGTTACCCGTGGACTGAATGCCAGTGGTATGGATACGAGTTGCACGGGTACATGCGGTACAATTACAAATAGAAAGAATTTGTATGGTACAATTACGAGTCGTACCAGGATAAGTATTTCCAATACTTGTGGTTAAAACAGGTTGGAAAACATTCTAGTGTTGAAAATAGGGGTACCTAAAACTATGTTACCTGAAGAACGTTATTAAGGACGATTCCTGAATTTCTTTAACCTATATAGGTATGTACGATCCGCACATGTAGTACAAAAAGGGTTCGAAAAAGTAATAAAGTTGCAATAGGGGAATTAAAAACTTTATTTAAAGGACGTCATTATGAACTATTCTTGAATGTCTACAACCTATCAAGGTATGTTTGCTCATAAGATGTAGTTAAAATAGGTTGGAAAACAATTTAAACTTGGAAATGGGTGTATGTAAAACTATGATGTGTGAATGACGCCAGTTATTGACGACCCCTGAATATCTATCCCCGTATATTTATGTTTATGACATGTAGTTAAAATGTTTTGAAAAAAATTCAAAGTTGTAAAGGGGGTACTTACAACTATGATATTTGAATGAAGTCATTAGGGACGATCCCTGAATATCTTTGTTGAATATCTATAACCTACTTAGGTATGTATGCTCATGAAATGTAGTTTGAATAGGTTATAAAAGTTTTAAAGATGAAAATGGTTGTTTTTAAAACTATTATATTTGAACGACGTCATTAGAGACGATCCCAGAATGATTATTTCAAACCAATTCAATGCGTATCTGACGTAGCAGACAACATTATATAGACCATGACCATTGAAAACAGCAGCTGAGATTGGTTAGGTCTGTACTCTAAGATAAACTTGTATTCGCCGCGCAGATCTTTGAAATTACGTATGTACACATTCTCAATTTGTTAAAACGGATTTATCTGTTTTTATAAATATCACTTTCCTGATTTTTGACATAGGTTCATTCAACTGTAAATTATGAAGAAATAGTCCGCTTACAATGAAAAAACAATACAGACCTGCCCAGTAGCATTTGTGATTGGTCAAAAGTAGTTTTATGTCAATGGTGTAAACGGTCTGACCTGTAGCGTCGGACCAGCATACGTACAGACGGACGGACTTGACCATTTTATTAAATGCTTAAGCTCAGCATCTAAAAATCCGGCGCTTCGCGCAAGATTAGTCGGCCGGGGGCCCGTAGTAGATGCTGAGCTTCAACAGAGGAGCACAATAATATCGGTAACGCTAAAAGATGATACAACATTTACGGCATCTCCCCTACAATCCATAGACCATATATTTATAATAATAATTTATTCATTGGGTCGATTTAACCAAAGTTGATGCAACCAGATTCAACGTGTCACTGTGGGTGAGGAAATAGGAGGCTACCGCGTTAGGTCGTCGCAATTTTTGTACAATTACACCTATCCCCGTCCCCTCCTCCGCAGTAAAGCAGTCCTATTCCCTAGGCCCTTACAGTAAGTAGTTGTCACTAACAAGGGAATGGTTTCACATGTTACACATGTTAAAAAAATAAAAATTTTCAAATTTTGAAAAATCCTGAAATAACTTTCTAGAAAATGGTCTAAGGATTAGAAAAAACCAAATTTCGTCAAAATCGGATGAAAAATGTAGAAGCTACAGGGTGCCAAAAATTCAAAATTTGAATTTTTTAAAACTTTGGCGGGCCACTGTGACCGAAAAGCGCAAAATGCGGTCGAGTTTCTTTAGATCTGTGCTATTTAGAGCTAGCCTGATTTTTTTGAGTAGCGGGTTTTGAATTTGGCGGGTAACATGTGAAACCATTCCCTTGTAAGGAGCACCGAAGGAGATTGGGTTTTAATTAACCATCCCGTGTCGTTTACCGCACAACACCGAGCCGTAAACGATTCGCAGCGGCCGAGAATCGAAGCCAGGTCTGAGACTGTAAAGTTTGTTACAGTCTGCAGTCCTAACTGCTCACCCAAGCATATGCCTGCTTCCATAGACTATATACAAATGTACGCAGCATATAGTTAAATAAAGCTGGAAAATTTTAAATAATTGCACGATTAACAAATAAAGTCGTTTATGGAGGATCCTCTACCACAATAGGCCATACCTGGATGTGTGTGTCGTGGTTTAAAAAACTCGAAATTTTTTTAGAATTGCACTATTTTCAACTGACTTCATTTATGATGCCTCCCTCACCATCAATAAGCCATATACGAAAGTACGTAGCAAACAGTTAAAAATAGGTTGGAAAAAATTAAAAGTTAAAAACAGAGGTGCTAAAATCTATGATATTTAAAGGACGTCATTATAGACGATCCCTAAATGTCTAAAACACATATAAGTAGGTTCATGAGATAATGTTAGAATAGGTTCGAAAAAAATTTAAGGTTAAAACTGAGGGTACTTAAAACTATAATATTTGTAAGACGTCTTTATGGACGATTCCTTAATATTATTAAATGTAGTGATATGACCTGCGTAATTAATCAAGATTTACCTAAATGATTTGTACGATAGTGTGTATGGTGTGTAAGTAATAAATGTCGATGGTAAAATACTGAGAATAGACTTGTATTTTTAATTGAATTAAACTGATGTAAATTGACAATTAAAAACTGATAAAACGAAAAGCGTTTTATAGAACAGAAGGTTCAAGCTAGTTAGTTGACGGTTGAAATGGATATGATTTTACATTTAGAATTAACCTATGAAATCAACTCGGCTTCCGGCCGTAGTGGTCATTCGATTACATTACATTGTTATAGAATCTCTTTCCGCTGACCTGCTTAAGTAGCAAGCTACACAAAATTCATAAATCATCTTTGTCAATAATGATCAAGCCCATTTATAATTTAGCAACTCAATTCGAGTTTTACAAGAGTGTTACGCAATACATAATTCCTTTACAATTATTTCATGACTTACATCCGTTGGCATAAATAACATTACATGATTGCACACATAACTCATCTAGAGATTCATCCTTAATGATTACTCGTTTATTACTAAAAATGTACAATGTAAATAAATTAATCTTAATCTACCGTATGACTCCGAATGGTCGCCATACTTAACAATCCTCCTCTCCGAATGTAATTCGCCCCGAATTACCCTCGGTCCTCACCTAAGATTAAAGTAACCGAATTTTGAAAATCTCAAAATTTCGAAAAAATTTTGAAATTTTCAGAATTTCACCTAAATGTAGAATCTAAATAAATTACTAAAATTACCTAGTCTACCTAGACCTACTCGTCTACCTAAAAACCAATTAATAAGCCAACAAATTCTTCTTGTCGTCTTCGGTCTTGTTGTCCAGTCCGCAAATTGCAGCAACATCTTGATTTCCCTTGCATTCTGCCAGCTTCTCGTTTAAACCCTTTTGAATCTGGAACTGCTTTTCAATAAAATCTTCCATGCGTGCTACAGTTTCCTTTGTGGCTGAATAATCACATCTGGACTTGCCGGATTTTCCTCTCCAACGGTCATCATCATCGGAACTGTCCGTCGGTGGTGGCTTAAATTTTTTGGTAACCCTTTTCCCTGAATTTGGCGTTTGAAGTCTCATACGGCCGCCTTTCCAACTCGGTATCCCATAGCATATGTAGATCCAAAAACTCATAAAAAATACAATAACTATTATTGCAAACCCACCAATTCCCATTGTTATCATATACGATATGTTACCATCTGACGCAGTTAAAGTTCCTATGTTATTATTTTCCTCTCGAATTAGTGCGTCCTGCTGTGGTGGTGGTGTGGTTAATCCTTTTCGTAGAGTTCCATTGAAGTGTGTCTCATTTGCTGTACGAATCGCCTCGGGCAACCAAGCTCCAACTACCTGAAGTCGCAAAGGTTCATCGTCATCAGAGTAGTCGTCATCGCTCTCACTCCGCGTAGGGCTGGCTGGCTCTCTATTCTCGTATGGCCTGTATTTAGGATTAATAACATCTCCAGAAATTATAATTGTATTATTAATAATTGGTGCTGGAATTTCCTGTGGACCCATGCCCATGGCCTTTGCTGCCGCTTGTTGTGCTACTCCACTTGCAGATAATACGAGTGTAAGTCCTGCTGCCTGTGCCGCTGCCGTTGCTACTGCGCCTCCAGAGGGAAGTTTATCTTTTACCTTCTGTACCCATGTACTTGGTGGTTGAGGTATTTGTGGTGAACCTGGAGGTGAAGCCGCTGGAGACCAACCTTGATATACAGATTGTGCCTGTGGTGACATCGAGTCTCCAGTCCTGGCCTGAGTGTCTGGAGTCTTCATTAAAGAGTCCTCCCTGGCGAAAATTTCCGGGCCTCCATTAGAAGTTCCTGCCTTTGGTGAAGGTGGATTGTCTCCCATCGCATTTTTGAGTTTTTGCGAAGCCATTTCCGCCTTGAATCCTTTGACACCAGTCGCCTCCGCTCCTTTTGGTAGATTTTTAATTGTTCCTGGGCTGGGTGGAAAAACAAGTTTTAACATTGTCTGTTGTGATGGCATACTAGCATACCTGTTCGCTACCGGGCTACCATTTTTTAGAATTTTTCCCCATCCCCATGGCTTTGCATCTACTATGCCTATCCCAAACACCAACATCAACATTAAACACATCCATGACCATTTATGCATAAAAGTTCTCGGCCGTTTCGTTACCCTTGCTGCCTTTCCATGTACTCGTAGGCTCCGCATGGGGGCTATAAGCTCCCATTCATAATCGTTGTTGTGGGTTTCCTTTTTCTGTGCTTTAGTCGGTGGTGGTGGTGGTGGTGGGCATTGAATCTCCTCGTCCTTTTCAACGCCTAAAACAATTATATCCCAATCCTCTTCTACGCTGAAAGGTGAAGGGGATTTTTCTACCTGAGGCTTAGCCTTCTCCAGTTCCTTTTGTTGTAGCTCATCGCAGTGCTGGTCCCATTCATGCTCGTCCAACGCACGTTTGAGTAGATTCGGCTTTTTCTTGTTTGAATCCTGTCCAGACTGGTGACTGCTACCTGCTACCTCATCGCCAAAGCTCACTTGTTTAGCCAGAATTTTTTTCACTGTCTTTGATGAGCCTTTATTCAGTCCTTCATGGTCTGCCTTTTTAGTGTGGTGAGAAGTGGGCTGGGCTGGACCATCTACAAGTTCTTTTAATAAATCAGCTTTAAATTTTTTAATAGCTTCTGACTTACAACTTTTTGGTGGTGGGTCCTGTGTCCATCCGCTTCTTGGCTCTCCATGTTTCCATTCCCAAAGGGTATTGGAGTCAGTGTATTCTTTCCATTCTTTTCGAATTTTTTCAGTTTCCCTTTCAATTTCTCGTGCTCTCGCCTCGGACCTTTTCTTTGCATCTCGTTGTTGTAGTGCTTTTGCCTTAGAACATATTTCTCTCCAATCCTCATCAGTGGTGACGTCTCTTTTTTTTGTCTCCTCTCGCTGGTGAGGGGGAATCCATTTTCCGCACATAGGACGGGGGCTGTGATTTTCACGCTGCTCCCTCAGTTGGCTGATGGGTTTTTCTTTTTCATGTTCATGTAGGTCCTTATCAGGGATGGCGTAGGTAGTGGGCAGTACAGTTCCATAGTATTGGTCCAGATTTTTTCTGTCCCTTTTTTTCTGCTCGAATACCCAGTCCCCAATAATAGGTTGTATGCACAAGTCACATTCTCCTCCAATTCCATGCCTTTGCTCGATAGCACGTCTCATCTGAGTTGTCAATCGGTCCTGCCGTGTCCATTCTTCTATGTCCTTTTTGACTGCTAAATCCACTTCACGCATACAGCCTGGAAACAGCATCGCCTTCACTCTCAAATTAGAATAATGACATGAGTAATATTCCACAGTGAACATGGGATCGAAATAATATTTTTTACAATACCCATGCAGTACGTAGGTACCGATTTTTTTCTCGCCTTCCACGATGTATTTTCTATCTATGTATGGTATGTTTCGAGATTCATACCAGGTGGTTGGCTCCTGGGACAAATCAGGAAAATGAGTGGCAACTAGCTTTGGACTTACATGTCTGTAGGTTTCATTACCGTAAACCCTGAAGGGGCTGCAAGTCGCCTTTCCCATTTCGGCATCTAGCATTTCCTCTTCTCGCTTTGTTAGTCCATTAGCATTGAATGTTTCCCTTTCCAATGTAGTTAGCGCCTTCTTTCCTTGATCCTTCTCTCGACCATTATCCCTATGTGCAGGTACAGATCGACTTCGCCCGTGTTGGTTGGGTCTCCCCCCTTCCAGAGAAGTCTTCGGCCGTACTTCTCCTTGGTCACGCTGGGTCCAGAGTTGTGAACTAACGGACGGAGGTGAGATGGCACGTTCCTTTTGAGTTCTGCCTGTCTCTCCTCGGCTCCTGCGGACACTGGGTTTGGCTACGCAATGTATGGGTGATGATCGTCCTGTCCTCACGCTCGTAAATCTCCTTGAGGAAGTTCCAGCCCTTTATAAATTCTTTTGATCCTTGAGATGTCGAAATAAGAATTTTTCCTCTTGTTTCCTTTTTGGGGGCTGAGGGGGTGGCTGCACTGGCATCGGCTTAATGGTTGCTCGCTCATCCTGATAGTATTGAACGGTTCCAAATTTTCTCGATTCCAGCTGTCTGTCTCTAAAATTCCAATTAACTCGAAATTTTGAAAAAAAATCAAATCCAAGGACTACTATAGGTTCCAATGCTTCCATGACTACAAACTCGACATTAAATGTACCTGTACCGATTTGAATGGCAACTAAGGCTACACCTAAAGCTTTTTGAGACCCGATGATTCCATGGATCATTACTTCCTGGTTTGTGGAAATTCTTTGAGTAGTCAGGGCCTTCTTACTGATCATGGATAGTGAGCTGCCCGTGTCCAGAAGTGCTGTAGTCCATTTTCCATGAATTTGGAGATCCAAGTATGGAGCATCCGAGTCCATGGCTGACATCATGTATCCATATGCATTCCTGGTCGGTGGCTCGTAGTCCGGTGGTGGCTCTCGTTTAACTTCTGCTTGTCTGACCTCCACCGTGTCGTTGGAATTTTCATCTTTTTTAGAGTAAGTCCCTCTCCCTCTGCTGGTGGTTCCTCCTCGCTTGCTACCTCTGCCTGCTCGCTGGGTAGTCCTGTCTGGGCAGTCCTTTGCATAGTGCCCAGGTTCTCCACATACATAACAATCAATTTCTGATTTATCATAATTTTTGCCATTACCTCTGCCACGCCTTCCTCTGCCTCGTCCTCCTCCCCGTTTTCCATCCTTTTGAGTATCAGCATTAAATTCATTTTTCGGAAATTTCTGCTGCTCTCGCTTTTTGTCGTAGCCTGCTTTGCCTCCCTCCTTGGTGTTAAGAAGTTTGGCCTCCAGCGTCGCGATTCTGACTTCACACTTTTTCACTTCGGATTCGGCTGGTCCCATATCGGTCGCTTCCATTTCCACTAGAAAAGTGGTGAGTTCATCAACTTTTTTGATTCCTCTTCCCCCGTAACCGAGTTTAGCTGTCATCCTGGGTGTGAGTCCATTTTTGATTTCCCGAATTAAATCCGCTTCAATGGCATGGGGAATGGCTGCTTTTGTGACATCAATCCTGTCTGAGATGTACTGGGCCACTGGCTCGTCTGGTAGTTGGACGCGCTGTTGTAGACGTTGATTTAAAATTTTCTCACTGACCGGGTAGGCTTTCACCATTTCGGCTCTCAGGTTGTCCATGTTGAGAGTAGCTATGTTCCGTCCGAACCATGCTGCTGATGTTTTATCTAAGGTATTAGCAAATCGATTAATTTGATTTTCTTTTTGTACGCCTATAGATAACATGGACCTTACGAATTCGTCTACGTGGGCTCCGGGCTCGTCAATTCCCACCTGGAAATTGACCTTTTTGGGTGGTTGCCATCCTGCATTATTAAATTGGGCCATGCCTTCTTCTATTTCTTTTTGTTCGTCTTCTAGAAATTTTTTAGCTGCAATTTCCCTTAACTTTGCTTGTGCTTCGTCTTCAATACGCTGGGCTTCTTCTGCTATCTTAAAAAGTCTCTCTTCCTCTTTTAAATGTTTCTCTAAGTCAGCTATAAATTTGGCTCTTGCTTCACCTTTGAGGTGAGAAGGTATTTGTAACTGATCTATGATGTCTGCCGTTTTGACTGGTGGTGTCGAAGGGTTGGCTGTATTAATCGGCTTATCTAAATCTGAGTCGCTAAAGTCCTCAGTATCGCTAGAATTAAAATTACCTAGCCCTGTAGACCTGCCTGAAAAATCGCCTTTGGCACTTTCAAACGAATCGTTACAAGTTTTATTACCTTCTAACTCGCTGGCTACCTGCTCTTGTCCTTCACTTGATTTATTCTCTACGGTCTTATCTATAATCTGTGAAGTACTTGCCTGACCTGTCTCGTTACCACTATCACTATTATTAGTTTGATTTGTTTCGTATAATAATGCTAGGGTAGTATCATTCAATTCTCCTAATTTTTGTAATGATTCCAAAGTTTTATTTAAAAATGTAGTTTCAAATTTCTCTCTCTGCGTTGTCGTGATACCTGGGGGAATACTTGGTGAACTTGGCTGTTCTACTTCAGTAGTTTTTGGTGGCTGTCTATGACTGAGATATTTACCTAATATTGATCTACCAATTTCTTTACCCTGCTCTTTTAGTGCCTGTCTAGTGTTAGGTCTATTTGACATGTGACATTAAAAAATAAAAATATCCCTTAATTATGTCCAAATCTACCAGCTGTCCTATTAGCACTAGCTAAACCTAAATTAGCAATTTCAGAAATAATTAAGCTTAAAATCTCAGTTCTCAATACGGCTAATTCAATATTAAAAGCAATATCCTGAGTCTCTTCAATTGTCAAAGTATTAACTAATAAAGTGACTGCAGCTTTTAATCTTAAATTTTCTGCCATATACAAAATTTAAAATCGAAAATTAAATCGAAAATAAAATCAAAAATAAAATCAGAATGTTAGAATATAAATAAATTAATTTATAAGATTGTGTGGAGTGAATTTTCTTGGTAGGTAAAGGATTGAAGTCGCAATACCTCCTACACTGCTCTGTATACAAGAAAATTACGATAAAAATTATACTCTGCCTACTCGCGGTATAATTAACAAATTCTAGAATTTTAATTACCAATACGTACGCTGTTGTCTGATCAGGACAAAAATGTACGTGCTCATGAGTCTTAAATATTACGGGTGGGTAATATGTCTAACTTACTAATTACGCTGATCTTTGAAAAAGAAAAGTTAGTAAGGGGGAATATATATTCAATAACCTAGTAGCTACGGCCTAGTAAATTATTAAATTTACTAACATTAATGCTTAATTACCTTAAATCCGATTTCAACTCAAGTCAACAGTTCAAATAGCTTGTTTCGCAACTTCACTCAGAATCTGTTCACTTCAGCAAATACTCGTCTTTTACTCGCTCAGTATTCTCAATTTTCTGCTTACTCGAACTTTTCTACAAACTCAGTAGCAAAGTGCAGAATTAACAAATATCCTTAATAAAAATGATTACGAATGTAAATAATTGAAAAATAAAAATTACAAATACCAAAATACCATTGACACTCACAATATCAAATCACCATAACCTTCACACTGTTAAAATAAAATTACTTCCTTTTCTACGTACAAATCAAGAAAATATATAGATTGAAATTATTTTTAAAATAAACTTAAATCCTTTAAAGTTTTACTTGAAAAATTAATCAACTTACTTTTAAAATGAATAGAATAAAAAGTACACTATATACTTAAAATCTCAAATTCTTACGTACTGATTGGCCAGAACCCCGTGTGCTTCCCATATGGGTGCCTTTTAATTGATTTTTTAACTTAATTGCTAGCGCTAACTCAATTAATTACGAAGGAATGCCACCATATTAAATGTAGTGATATGACCTGCGTAATTAATCAAGATTTACCTAAATGATTTGTACGATAGTGTGTATGGTGTGTAAGTAATAAATGTCGATGGTAAAATACTGAGAATAGACTTGTATTTTTAATTGAATTAAACTGATGTAAATTGACAATTAAAAACTGATAAAACGAAAAGCGTTTTATAGAACAGAAGGTTCAAGCTAGTTAGTTGACGGTTGAAATGGATATGATTTTACATTTAGAATTAACCTATGAAATCAACTCGGCTTCCGGCCGTAGTGGTCATTCGATTACATTACATTGTTATAGAATCTCTTTCCGCTGACCTGCTTAAGTAGCAAGCTACACAAAATTCATAAATCATCTTTGTCAATAATGATCAAGCCCATTTATAATTTAGCAACTCAATTCGAGTTTTACAAGAGTGTTACGCAATACATAATTCCTTTACAATTATTTCATGACTTACATCCGTTGGCATAAATAACATTACATGATTGCACACATAACTCATCTAGAGATTCATCCTTAATGATTACTCGTTTATTACTAAAAATGTACAATGTAAATAAATTAATCTTAATCTACCGTATGACTCCGAATGGTCGCCATACTTAACAATATCTACAAACTATATAGATACGTTCACTATGTAGATATGTTCGTTCAACAGTGCAGTCCCAGACCCATGACCATGTAAAACTATGATATTTGTGGGACGTCATTATGGGCGAGCCTAGAATATCTATACACTATATAGATATGTTCGTTCAACAGTGCAGTCCCAGACCCATGACCATTTAAACCTATGACATTTATGGGACGTCATTATGGACGAGTTTTAATATAATAAATGTGACAAGTATTTTGAAAGAGTTGGAAAATTTTGAAGAGGGGTCGGTGAAATTGTGTTATTTAACGTCATTTACGGACGACCCCTCACCACAATGGTTCTCTGACGACGGTTACAAGTTATATTATTAAGGCGGGTAAGTAATTCTAACAATGCAGGATAGGATTTGCCTGAGGATTTACATATCAGTATAATTCTGTTCAAGCAGATACTCGTATTCGCCCGGCAGAGTTTAAATTTGATTGAATGTGTAATCATTTTGTGCATTTATTTTACATGTGTTTACACGTATTTCTTTGGATTTTGTTATCGCTCATTTCAATGTGTTTTGACATAAGTCAATTCAACTGCTAATTGCAAAGAAATAGTTCTAGCAAAGTAAAAAAACAATACAGACCTGCCTGCTCGCGTTTGTGGTAAGCTAGAACTTGTTTCATGAAAATCGCATTAATGCTGTGACCTGTAGTGTACGGCCAACAGAAGGACAGACAGACAGACATACGGACAGATGGACATGACCATTTCAATAGATGCTTAAGCTCAGCATCTAAAAATCCGGCGCGAACGAAGTAGATGCTGAGCTTCAAGAAAAGCGCAAGATAATTTATGTTACGCTAAAAGATGACATAAGGTTCATAGAAGCTCCCCTTCCCCTACTATCCATAAGCCATATACGAATGTGCGTAGCATGTAGTTTATTATAGCTGCCAAACGTTTATAAATTTCACGATTCACAAATGCCGTCATTTATAGAGGCTCTCCTACCATTAATAAGCCATATTATACAAATGCATGCAGCAATCAGTTAAAAAACAGGTAAAAAATAAAAACAGGAGTCCCAAAAACTATGATATTTAAATGACGTCATTATTGACGATCCCTTAATATCTATAATACATATAGATAGGTAAATCAAGCGTGGTAGGGTGACCGGTTAAGACTACAGACTGAAACGAAATTTACATCCTCAGACCTGGCTCCGATCCTTGGCCACTGCTAATCGTTTACGGCTCAGTGCTGTACAGTAAACGTCACTGGATTGTTGATTGAAACTCATTCTCCTTCTTAGTGACCACCACTCACTGTTGGGAACCTAGGGAATGGGACTCTTTTGGAGTGGAGGAGGGGACGAGGATAGGAGAAAGGGTGCAAAGACTGAGACGATCTAACGCGGTAGCCTTCTATTTCCTCACCCGCTGTGACTGCTTGAGTCTAGTTGTATGAAAGGTTAAATCGACCCAATAAATATATTATTAATATTATCATATGGGTAAGTCCGTGACATGTAGTTAAAATAGATTGGGAATAATTTTAAAGCTCGAACTAGGAGTACAAAAAACTATGATATTTGAAGGACGTCATTATGGACGATCGCTGAATATATTTAACATATAACTAAAAACCGGGAAGACCCGTCAGAATTGTGTTTTGTGTGTATGTATGTATGTATGTATGTATGTATGTATTACTTGTATATGGGCTCAGAAAACCCAGAAATAACCCCACCCCACACCTCCCGCCCCCGCACCCCTAAAAAATTAAATTATCGCCACACACTACGAAAGTATTGTATAAAATTTTAATTGTAGTGTGTTGCGATAATTTAATTTCTTAGGGTTGCGGGGGCGGGAGGTGTGGGGTGGGGTTATTTCTGGGTTTTCCGAGCGCATATACAAGTAATACATACATACATACATACATACATACATACATACATACATACATACATTCACACACAACACAATTCTTACGGATCCCCCCGGTTTTTAGTTATTTCTTTGTTTCCCAGTCAAGAGTGACTACTTATGAATGAATTAAGAAATCATGAGTAATTAACTAAAGCATGTAAAATTTAAAACCATATTTATTAGTCTATTTTAGTAATTTACTTCCTATAAAACGAACATTATCGAAAAATCTTATTAATCAGATACATTTGGAGCCTCATCTGTTTCAACTTCTGAAGTTGGAATGCGGGTGGAGACCTTTTCAGAAAGTTGTAGACATTTATGAATTTTATCTCGAAATTCCGCTTCTAACTCGAATTGGCAACGTTTTAAATCTCTGGATTCTTCCTGAAACGTGAGCCCACGTCCTCCAGCATGTCCACAGAATCGGCAAAAGGCATCATTCTGGGGAATAGGCACGATGACACAGTTTTTACAGTATCTCCACCCTTTTGCAAGGAGTGCTCTCGTATCTGGTTTGAGAAGCTGTTTGCACAATAACTGACGGCATTCAGTCTATTTTGATTTTACTTGAATGCCGCACGATACGCAATATCGATCCATGTTCCCTGTAATTTTTACATGATAAAAGTTCTTTTCACCTCCTCGTTTGTTGGACGCCATGGCTGTGATATTCTGCATACAAACAAAATTGGATTAATTAGATATTGCTATATAACATCTAGCACTGCTCATTAACACACGAATGCCGTCTAGGTGTGTGGAACTGCGCAGAGTAACTTTAAATTTTGTTCCACAGACCGAGACAGCCTTTAGGGGATATCCATATATTACGTTTCATTTTGCATGGGGGGAGGAGATAATCTCTCTATTAACTGTAATGCTAAAAAAGTTGAAACTATGGGGGGGGAGGGGGGTTACTACAAAAATTTGAAATGTAATAAATGAACGGTCCCTTACAACACAAATCCAATTACTGGCAACTGGCCTTACTTCTAGTTATTGTATACGCCTACAAATATTCATATTTACGGTGAGTTCCTAATACTGGTGGGCTGCGCCCTTTCCCCCAGACTCCGGCTAACGTCACATATGAAATTTACTACCACTACGTGTTTCGCAAACTAATAATTCAGTATTAACACGATACGGTTAACAGTAATTAGGTCCTTTATACATTCCAATCTGAAACTATACAGTATACGGACAAAGTCTCTTCGGACATTGTACCCCCGACCATTTTTCTCCCGGTCATTTTCCCCTCGGACACTTTTCCCCCAATACACAACAGCGGACGTCTTCCTCCCAAACTCTTATTAGAGTTAGTGAATTTCACGGTGTTGTAAGATAAGGTGATTGTTTATGAAATGCAGGTTAATAAAAATATGTGTTTTTATTTGATTTTCGTTGAATGTATATTATCTCACGAATCCAATGCAAAATATACTTTATTAAACCGCAAGCTTGGAGTAAATAAAATTGTAAAATAACTTTAAATTGGAAAGTGTAGGAGATATAGGTAAGTAGATTAAACCATAATAAAATTATATACGAAGTAAAAAAAATTATACACTTCGGCAATTGTAGGTACTATACTACTTCTCAGTTTGGCTAAAGTTGTTTGTTTCAAGATGTTTTAGCCATACTGTAAAGTAGTATAGTACCTAAAATTGTCGGAGTGTATAATGTTGCTACTTCGTATCTAATTTTATTATGACTTAAACTACTTACCTATATCTCATACACTTTTTAATTTAAAGTTATTTTGCAATTTCATTTGCTCCAAGCTCGCGGTTTAATAAAGTATATTTTACATTTGATTCGTGAGATAATATTCATTCAACAAGAATCAAATAAAAGCACATATTTTTATTAACCTGCATTTTATAAACAATCACCTAATCTTACAACACCGTGAACTTCAGTAACTTAAATAAGATTTTGGGGGAAAATTGTCCGCTGCTGCTTATTGGGGGGAGAGTGTCCGGGGGACAATGTCCAGGGAGACTTTGTACTTACTACAACCAAAACTATACTAGTTGCGGCTGATTTGAACATGATCTAAAATATGTAAAATTAAGATGCGAAAATCAGCAGTAATGAATTTATATGGTTGTAGGACATATTCCCGCTGGACACTTTCCCCACAAACAGCAACCCCGGAAATTTTCCCCCCAAACACTTATTGAAGATTTTTAAATCCTCATATAAAGTTATGAACTATAAAATGTTAGTTAGTAATGTAATATGTCAAATACAAATCTTGATTTTATACCTTATTGAACCATGAGCGTGGTTTGCGTAGAAATACATGGAAAAATCAGTTTTAACATAGAAAATTAAATCAAAAGAAGTAACTAGTTTTAATCATAATACAATCTTTAAACATGTTAGTAAAAGTTAGTATTTACTAACTAGTATATACTAAGTATTTAGAGGGTGACAGTGGGTAATCGTGGTCAAGTGCCAGAAAAGGCGCACTCACAAATAATAGAAAATAATGCAGGTTGACCCAGTGCAAGCCAATCGGTCCCTAACGAGCTATTAAAAAAAATTGACCGAGGGTCCCTTTTTCTTGAAAAAACTACCTCAATTTGAGCCAGCCTGAGCCCGGAGGAGGGAAATCGTTCAACACCGTTCTTTTTATCTATTTTACCTCCTCCGGTCCCGCTTCCTTTTTTGAGGGAAAATTTTTTCCACCTCATTGAGCTTTTACCTCAATCTCCCCCAATCTGAGCCAACCCCCTAGGTACTGGAAGTAAATTCTAACTACCTACAAAAAATGTTCAATACTAATACTAATATGACTAATACTAATACTACTTGGCGTAACACTATAAAAATGAAAATAAATCAATAAATGCATAAATAATATATAATACACACAAACACCAAAGGACATTTTATTTTTAATTTTTTACTATTATTAGGGTTTTGTGTTTCTAGTTACAATTATTACCAATTTAATAACTTTTAATGGAAAAAAAGATTTAATTAATAATAAATTAAAATTAAAATTATTAATTAAAAATTAAACTTACTCAATTCTGCATAATCTCACTCAATATTTACCAACGGAATTAAAATAAAATAAAAATATTAAATAAAATCACATTATTTACTCTGGCTCATCCTCGTCAAGAAGTAGTTTTTTGTGTGACAATAATAATCTTGGCCATCGCTGAAATTCTGATAGTAGTTGCAGTCTGGGCACAAGGGTTTGGTGACGTGTATGTTTATTTCTACCTTGTTATTATCTCCAGTTCTTATGTTCTTATTAGCCCTCCTAAAAGTTCTGTAAGAATGAAATAGAATAAAGCAAGGATAAAATAATTTTGATATTATTGCACTTATTATTTTATTAAAATTTATACCCTGGTTGCTTGTTCGTGTATGTTTATCTTTATGTTTATTGATCAATGGTGTCCAAACCCTGCCTCTTCCATTTGATTGCATGCATATGAATGAAACTGTTTTGACACCTTGCCTAGGTATCTTGACTTTGTATCTAGACAATACGTACCTTTCTTTTGTGTGGATGCAGAGCTAGAATTAGAACCAGCATTAGCAGCAGGTGCACCCGTAGAAGTACCCGAATTGGTGCGAATGGTCAACCGCTTATTTATTCTCTCAAGGTCAAGGTCCAAGTATGCTGCCTCACCATTTTCATCCGATGCAGCTATGCTAATAAGGAGGCATCGCTTAGTTTTTAGTACAGCTCTGTATGGTCCATCTGTAGTACCACCGGGAGCTGTTTCTTCAGAAGCTGAAACTGAAGAAAAGGATGGAACTTGACTTTGACTCTGGCTTTCTTTAGTTTTAATTTGTGGTCCATCTTTCATGCACAAATTTAGTGGCAGGTCGTTATTGGAGTTGCAACTCATTTCAGTTTCTGTTTGTTCACAGCTTGCACCTTTTATTTTTCAGTTCTGGCCTGACTTCTGTTGAATTTTATTTTTTTTACTGACAACCAACAACTGACACTGACTCTTACAAAATGTGAAAACAGTACGAAAATAACTTTTAAATTGGGGGACGTGTCGTCACTATTGGCAGCAATACTGGCATAAAAATGTACTCAAATCCTCCAAAACTGGTTAACTGAACAACTGAAAACTTGAAAAATCATACCAGATAAATTCTAAACTGGTGTTAGTCCGCAGGTTTTAGTTTTAGTGTTAGTGTGTGGGCTTTAGTGTTTGCTCAAGCTTTAGCTTTAGCAACTTTGGCGGTGGTTTAATTAATAGTGGGAATTCGTGATTAAACGTTCGCCCAAAATGCGAATTTTTAATATTTAAAATAATTTAAATTACATGGTGCTCAAACAACTAAATAATACCCACAGTAATTAATACATGTGTCAAATGTAACAACATCTAGAAAGAGTCGACTCTTCATCTGGTGCTCCGTCTCCGTGGTAAGGTGTAGAGTTTAGTAAAGACTCACATTTATTGACATTTAATTATTGCAATTTTTATCCCGCTCGGGGTGCGTAAGTAAAAAAGAGTAAGCTACTAAGCTATCTGATGCATTTAATCTATTAGTGCTACTTAGTTAATTCAGTGTTCAGTTTGTCAGTGGTACAGCCACACAGCGGGACACTTCTATCCAGTGTCTGCACAGTACTTATTTATGGTTATGACACGATTACATTAATAATGAGCATACATAAATCTACAAAAGCGTATATTAAAATTTAAAATTAGTAGTTGCAGCATGTGCACTCAGCTGTGCCCAGTGTTCACACTCCACAGTCATTATCATTTTTTCGGTTTCAGTATGAAATATGCGCCTTTGCATGCAATATATGTATGCAACTTGCAACATTCAAATGCACCAACAATGCTTAAAAAATAAAATATTGAATTTGACATTTTTAAATTTTTTAATACCGCAATTTTGTAGCTATTAGGCCATTAACACCAAATTTGTTAACAATGACACATTAACTTTATTTAAAAATGCAAACGATTCAAAATAATTAAAATTGCGCAGATAAAAATAAACATGATTTGTAAATAATTGTTGATTAATTCAAATTCCACGTTTAATTGTATTTTATGAAAAATGAAAAGGTTTTAGTGTTAGTGTGTGGGCTTTAGTGTTTGCTCAAGCTTTAGCTTTAGCAACTTTGGCGGTGGTTTAATTAATGGTGGGAATTCGTGATTAAACGTTTGCCCAAAATGCGAATTTTTAATATTTAAAATAATTTGAATTACATGCTGCTCAAACAACTAAATAATACCCACAGTAATTAATACATGTGTCAAATGTAACAACATCCAGAAAGAGTCGACTCTTCATCTGGTGCTCCGTCTCCGTGGTGAGGTGTAGAGTAGAGGTTAGTAAAGACTCACATTTATCGACATTTAATTATTGCAATTTTTATCCCGCTCGGGCTCAGTTTCACCAAAAACAGTTATTTTAATTTTCTCGTAATTAAATTCAAGAGAAGTTTTATAGTTGAAATTACAAATTTTATTCTCAAGCCCATAATAAATCAACCTAACTTCATGTATATATAAAGATACAGTACATACATTACTACTGTAGCACAGTAGGCATCAGCCAGAAAACTTATACTTAATTCACTGTGACACCACTGACACCGACACCTGACACCGTCCCCACCATTGCCGCCACAGTCCGCCACACCACAACACAGGGTATAGGTATCAGCAGTATATTAATTCAGAAAACTTATACTTAATTCACTGTGACACCACTGACACCGACACCTGACACCGTCCCCGCCACTGCCGCCACAGTCCGCCACACCACAACACAGGGTATAGGTATCAGTATAATAATTAATTAATTAACTAATATTAAACAAATATTACTATTACTATTATTACTAGTAATCATCACTCACTCGTACCGCTGACTATTACTTTTATCTTATATCCCGTGTCAGAATAGTGCCAGCTACGGTGTCGGTGTGTGATCAGTGTGATTCATATATTATTACTATCGTATACAATAATACAATTTATTTATATTTCATCATACTTTTACATTACACAGTATCTCTGATATTTTTTTTATGACAGTATGAGTCCAAAACAACCTTTACGACATATCGATCACTCTTACACTTTTGGGCTCAAATACCCCACTACGGATATCAAATTTCAGGACTCTAAAAGCTCTATGAGCTTTTTGCGCTTTTTGAGCATCGATGAGCTTCGAGAAAAAAAATGAGCCCGCGCGTGCCTGCTATGATTTCGATTTTACTGACCGGAGCTTCGGTCAGTGCGATCGGTCCTACCGGTCACCGGCTCCGTGTCTTACACTGGGTTGACCATCAGTTTGCAAATACACCACTGTATGTATTAATGAACAGTTAAGTGACTACAAAACTTTAATCGTTAAATACTGTCATATTCAAAATCCAAATATATATCAGTAAAGCTCGCATTAGTATTAGCAAATAAATTACTAAGTTAAAGGAACTTACCGTCAGGCAATTTGATCTTTGACTTGAATTATGAGTAATTTGAGGTTCGGAAGTATTTTTTTGTTTCTCCTTGCTCCTTCTCTTCTTCTTCTTCGGTTTACCCGGTTGTTTGGATGATCTAATTCCAGATTAGTAAAATCTTATTTGAGACAAGAGTAGAGAAAATGTCTGCCGCTTGCTTACAAACGCAATCCCAACTCATTCACCGGCATCTGACCACCTTCAGCTAACGCTGAATGCCGCATGATGGTATATTCAAAGAAATCGTTCACAAATAATGTCATCGGAAGAGTCAGTGGGACTAGTCGGATGCTTTTGACATGCCATATTAAAGTTGCCATTTGTGCAATACTTAAGCGTATGAAAGGGGGTTCTAAAAATTGTGATTTTGTAATGACGTCATTCAAAGATAACCCTCAATTATTCATAGACAACCCTTAATGGCTATTAGATAGGAACGTGTCACTTAAACATCCTGCCTGAATTTTGTAGAGAGATCAAGCTGTTGGCATGGTATAGGTTGTGGTTGTGATGAAATACCAACCCATTGCCACTGCAATTCGACGCAGCTAGAGTCTCCGTCTCCGCTTGCATTTTTACTTATTCCATTCCACTCAACGAAGCTTTACGCTACACGCTTTATCAGCAAACTGATAGTGTTGTCACCCACAACACAATATAGGTAAGTCTATGACATGCAGTTAAAATAGGTTGGAGAAAATTTAAAAGTTGGAACTGGGAGTACAAAAAACTATGATATGTGAAAGACGTCATTATGGACGATCCCTGAATATCTAAAACATATATAGGTAAGTCCATGAAATGTAGTTAAAATAGGTTAGGAAATGTTTAAGTGGTAGAACTGGGAGTACTAAAAACTATGATATTTTAAGAACGTCATTATAGACGATCCCTGAATATCTTTAACATATATATATCGTTACTGTAGATGCAAAGTGGCCGTTCTCTAAACGCAGGTAAAAGTAAAGTAGCCGTTCTCCATCCTTTACTAAACGCAAAGTAGCCGGTCTCCAATTTTATCCTGTTTGAACAAGATTGGAGACCGGCCACTTTGCGTTTAGTAAAGGATGGAGAACGGCCACTTTACTTTTACCTGCGTTTGGAGAACGGCCACTTTGCATCTACAGTAACGATATAGGTCTACGAGATGCAGCTAAAATAGGTTGAGGAAAATTTTAAAGTTCAAATTGGGGGTACCTAAAACTGTAAAATGTGAAGGACATCATTTATGGGCGATCCGTCACCATTTATAACTCATTTATTACATTCCTAGACCCAATATCACTATACCAGGTTTCCCTGTGAACGCACATATGCAAGCAGGACGAGTACTTGTAATGTAAATTCGTGAAAAGTTTCCATGTGTAGTTTAAATAGCGAAGCTTGACAAGCCCTGGTGCATTTAGCTAGTGCATTTGGCTGATGCATTTAGCTAGTGCATTTGGCTGATGCATTTAGCTAGTGCAATTGGCTTGTGCATTTGGTTGGTGCATTTTGCTGGTACATTGGGTTTGAGCATTTGGCTGGTGAGTGTAACTGGTACTGTTGACTGGTGTGTTTGCCTGGTGCAACTCTTAACTAAGTTATACGCATTGGGGTCAGACACAAAAGGCGTCAACCACGTTCAGGGTGGGTCATTTGAAAAAAGATGACACAACGCATTAAAGATATAGCCATTTAAGCAAGGCTAACGAGATTAACAATGTCGGTGGGTGGGTCAAAAATTTGGGTGAAGTGTGGCGTCATTTATGTCCTGCCCCTTTATCCGTTTTTGCTTTGGTTTACCTCGAAAATTTGTGATCTTGGTCCAGTTAACTCTTAATTGCAAAGAAATGGTCAGTCCCAGCAAAACTAAAAAACAATACAGACCTGCCTGCTTGCATTTGTGATTGTAAAAAAAAAGTTTAAAGAAAATCGGTTCTAACCTGTGACCTGTAGTGTACGGCCAACAGACGGACGGACAGACGGACAGACGGACATGACCATTACAATAGATGCTTATGAGCTAAAGCTCAGTATCTAAAAAGTAATTTTGTCCCAAGTCCAGTGCACGGCTAAAATTATTCTGCCGTAAGTGTATACGACTATTACAGTCATTCTGTCAAAAGTCCGTTCAATTTGTAGCTGATACCAAGGTCGCTTCGGCGTTGCCCTGTGCGTTGGGTGGGCGTTGGATATAGCAGACTGTGGTATACTCATGACGTACACAATGTTGTCGTCCACAAAAGACGTAATGCTACTGACAGTGTTGTACACATAAAGTACACTATTTACATGGTTATCGAAAGTGCAAAATGTTCTATTTACATGTTTTTTGAAAGTTCAAAATGTTTTATTTGCATGTTTCTCAAAAATCCAAAATGTTCAATTTGCATGTTTCTTAAAAATGCAAAATGTTTTATTTGCATGTTTTTTAAAAGCGCAAAATTTTTTATTTACATGTTTTGTAAAAGTGCAGAATGTTCTATGGGTATGTTTTTCAAAAGTGCAAAATCTCATTTGTACATGTTTTTAAAAAGTGCAAAATGTTCTAGAAATGAAATTTTTATTACGTTGTTTGTTAGCGACCCTTAAGTGTACTACATGAGTATAGCACTGTCGGTAACAACGTCTTTTGTGAACGACCCTTAAGTAAACGTCATGAGTATAACACATACGGCAACATTTCACTGCATCTTACTCATAGAACAACGCAAAAGTGAACCTGATAGCAGCTAGTAATTGTATGGACTTCGGACAGAATGATTTTAGCCGTGCACTGAACTTTAGGACAGAGTACCTCTTCACCGAAGATATATATTTTTGTACAGTATGAATACACAAATGTTACCTTTTTGCTATTTTTGTGCATTAATTATTTACTTTTATATCGCCGCTCTGTCAAATTTAAATAACATTTTTTTCTCATGACTGTTTTGTTTGCAAATAAATTAATTTTGTTATAGACATACCGGAAAGAAGGAGCCAGCTTATCAGGCGCGTTCAAACAAACTTGTAGACCAGGGGTTTATTGAAGTCTGGCGTTTTTACATAAAATCCGGCGCTTCGCGCCTGATAAGCGTGACGGGGCCCCAAAGTAGATTCTGAGCTGAAAGCAAATATTTAATTTAATGAAAAAGAACCCTACTGTCAGGGGCGGACCTGGATCCATTTGGGCCGCGGAAATTACCTTTACCACATTGTGCGATCAGTAGGCACACACTGGGTCCAAGGGCCCAAAGCTCCTGTATACCTAATGTATTAGAAACGGGGGCCCATGCGGAATTTCCGCAAATTCCTTATGGCCAGTTCGCCCCTGCCTATTGTAATAACGATCACAATACGACACGACTGCGCCTAAATCTCTTTATTTCTTTTTAGATGCTGAGCTTTAGCTCATAGAGCATCTAATAAAATGGTTTTGTCCGTCCGTCCCCCTTTCTCTCTGCCTGCCCTTCAGTCCGTTGTCCGACGCCACAGGTCACATTTTTCAACCAATTCGATTCAAATAAATTTTAAACTATCAGAAATGCGATTTAGATGAGCTGTATAGTTTTTAGTTATGATCTGTGAATTAATTATTTTGCAATTAGCAGTTAAATGGACCAACTTACAAAAAATTTTACACTTCATTTTTTTCAGTCACAAAAACTAGGCTACGGCTCTCTTAAGGTTACACTCACGTGCATATATACCTACTTCAATTTTCTACATGAACTTTCGTTGGTTTAAACGCAGCGGGGTTAAAATCTATGGGCACCTACAACCAATAAAATTATTACATGAGACCACCATGTGACATTCCCAGCAGACTGCAAGAAGGTGGCGGGATTTACGATTCATTGTTATTGTTCATGTTATGTTGTTTCAGTCAATTTCAGTGTGCAATACTGTCAACTGTTGAATGTGTAAGTTTTGTCGTGTGCTCGTTTGTACTTCATACTTCATCAATAGCGAATCGTTCCTACCTACCAGATTTTTGGTTCACAATTCATTTGAGTCCAGTAAGTTAGTATTTAAGGTAAATTGTACGAGTTTTTCGAGTTTTTTGAATTCGAAAGCAACACCAACATCACTTAATTAATTGTCTTCGATCTAGTTCCTGTATGGCCGGGACCCGTGACAGTTATTATTATAATCAGTAAGAGTGGGTTTGAGTGTGTGGTGCGGAATGATATATAATGTATAATGACATTCAACAGTCATTAGTTGTTAGTGAGTCTAGTTCGCTGTATTTTCGTTATCATTCTTGTTATAGTTGACTAGTAAACCGGCCCCGTCCTGCGGACGGAAGCATATAGTTAGAACCTACAATTGTTTGATTTATTTAAAAAGCTACATTATTAGTTTAAACAACTCTGTCTGCCAACTTCTCCGCTCCAAACCCCCCCCCCCCCCCCCCTTACCCTCCTCTATCCAAAATCTGATGGCTTTGCATTGAATTTTAATATTATTTAAATATTTAGTGTATTAGCTTAACACAATACTGGGCGTCTGATCCGGTGCCCCTCACTCTTATTTTGATTATATTATTATGTAGATGTAAGGTAATTTTCAAATTTAATGCAGGGGGTGACATTAGGATTTTGAGCAGTAGGCGGAGTCTGTTTTCAAGTTACATGCGGTAAATATTCATCAGTGTGAGTTTTTACTTTATATTAGGTTTTAGGTTCCTGTTTTTGAAGTTATTTGCAAGTAACTGAACTAAAAAAGGCAAATTAAAAGAAAGCAACTGTATGTTTGCAAATAGCCCACAGTAGCAAACACTAAGCAGAGTGAAAATGATAAATGTGGATTCAAAATATAGAACATTTAATTTCCTATTGATTGGTATACTAATGGGCGATATTGTGCAGTATTTGGCATAACAGGAGCTAACGAACTGCGTTAATGCTTGTAAATTTTATTAAGTATTTTAGGACTTATTTTTTCCTCCAGTAGCACATTAAATGTGCGTAGTTAGCTTCTGTATTCTATATTCTACATCTACATGCACCTCCTGGGTTAAGGGTTTAATATAGATAGGGTAACCTAACACGTGACGGAAAAGTGGAAATCGGAAAAAGCGTCTTTTGAATTTTATTAATATAAGGATAGTCATCATCTACACTTACAACTACCTAACTAGCTATATTTTATTGGAATCTGTTGTAAAACATCACCCATAACAATTCGATTTCCCGATTCCCGTCATCTACAGCAATCAAATTACGACTTGACATTCAGCTATCCGTGAATCTACGACAGTGATCGAATACAGCGGTGATATAATGAAAATCGCAGTATGGATCCGAATCCTGCATTATACCAGTTTGTTCAAAAGGTAATTCCTATGAAACTCTGCTGAAAGTTGCGATATTAATGATTCATTCAATCATATTGATTTTTTAACTTCATGTTACGTACTTCCATATATGGCCTAATAATAGTTAAGAAGAATCCATAAATGACATCATTTGTGAATGGTGCAATTCAAAAAAAAATTTCAACTATAGTGAGCTACATGCTACGCACACTCGTATATGTTTTATTGATTGTAGGGGAGCTTCTATAAATCTTATATCATCTTAAACCGTAACATAAATTGTCTTGCGCTTAAATTTTGTTGAAGCTCAGCATCTACTTCGGGCCTGCCCACGGTCGACAAATCCGGAGCTTCGCGCCGGATTTTTCTTTCAAATTTCTTATTTTGTTTAAACCTATGGTCGCACACACAATTTTATATCTTGGCGGGACGGACGGACGACTGTAGGAGTGTTGACGATTGGGCTTCAAACCCTTGGGCTTGAAAATATATGTGTTCGTACGAATTTTTCGAGTATAACGATGTATGTACAAATGTATTTATGAATGTATGTACTTATGTTTGTCCGTATGTATGTATACATGTTTTTATATAAAGCAGGCGTGCTTAGGTGAAATAAGGCGTGCTTGGGTGAGCGGTTAGGACTGCAGACTGTAACGAAATTTACAGTTTCAGACCCGGCTTCGATACTTGGCCACTGCTAATCGATTACGGCTCGGTGGTGTACGGTAAACGACACTGGTTTGTTGATTGAAACCCAATCTCCATCAGTGATCCTTAGTGACCACTACTTACTGTAGGGGCCTAGGGAATGGGACTCCTTTACTGTGAAGGAGGGGACGGGGATAGGTGAAAGGGTACAAAGACCGAGACGATCTAACGCGATAGCCTCCTATTTCCTCACCTACAGTGACTGGTTGAGTCTGGTTGTAAGCACTTCGGTTATATCCACTTTTATGAATATTTATTTATTATTAGTATATATATGTTTGTATGTTTTTATGTATGTATGTGTGTACATGTATGTATGTATATATGCAGTTTTATATGATTGTTTGTATGTATGTGTGTACGTGTATGTATGTATATATGCAGTTTTATGTTTGTTTGTATGTATGTGTTTACGTATTTATGTATATGTATGTATATATGCAGTTTTATATGTTTGTTTGTATGTATGTGTTTACGTATTTATGTATATGTATGTAAGTACGCATGTATGTGTATGTACAGCTAGTGCCCATAGGTCTTCACAATTTTGCTCGTTATGAACAATTAACTGAATCGCGAAGACTTATGGACACTAGCTGTACGTTTGTATGCAAGCATGTTTGTACGTTTGTATGTATGTACGTTTGCGTATTCGTCTATGGGTGTATGTGTGTTTGTTTGTATGTGTGTTTGTTTGTGTGTGTTGTTGTATGTACGTATGTGGGTTTAGTTGTTTGTGTCTATGTATCTATGATATATGAAAAGGGGTACATACAGAAAGACAGACAGACAGACGGACTAACTAACATGACAGTATCAATGCATCCTTAAGCTTAGAATTTAAATAGAAACCAAATCAGATCAGTGTCTTTTGACTGCCACAAACTGCCTGCATTATTTAAACTCACAATTCAGAACTTTAAACTTTCTCTTAAAAGATATCACTCGAGTATTCTTTCGTAAAAAATGCATAAAAGAATCATCCATGTGTGATGCCATCTTTGGATTATTTGGTTTTAGTTAGTATTGTTGTTGGAGGCAGGGGTTACTAATGGGTTGTGATTTGGGTAAAGTCCTTTACAGAGTATCCTTAAGTTTGTATAAAGGTGCGTGCAGGGGCGAGGCACAAATAACGGGATCCAAATTTACCCACATTTTGAACCCAATCCCCGCCTTGTTATGTGTTGTAATGTTCTTAAGGATTGCGTAAATGGCTATCAGGACGTGGGGTGTCTGGTTCTTTCAAAGTGCCCCACCCTCAAGTTCAGTAACACCTTCGCCCCTATCAGCCAACCATACCTACACTACACGTCGGACCTGTAGTATTTGTGGATGCCTATAGATTTACCCAGGATGGTTTAAACAAAACTGTACCTACAATTCAAAATTCAAAGTACCTATGTACGTAGCATGTAATGCTAGGAGCATTTAAGATTAACACAATACTGGTCCATTTAACTCCTAGTTGCAAAAAACTTACTAAACAGATCGTACTCAAAAACTATGCAGCACATCTAACTCGCATTTATAAGCGTTTAGTAGATGTTGAAATATAGTAGGTTACAAACTGTGATCTGTCACGTTTACCAAAGAACAGGGGGACCGACAAATAGACATACACACAGACGGGCGGAAATAACCATTTCATTAGATGCAGCTAAAGCTCAGCATCTAAAAACTACTATTTACAGGCACTATTGCATGTATTGCATGCTGTGGGGTCTTCTTTGGGCGACAATTATAGGTGAGTAACTACTTCACAAAAAACTACTATACCCGTTATCGTATAATAAGAATAGCTCATTTGCTAGGGAAATTAAAATTGACTACTAAAGGTAGGTCACTACTATCGCCTACGTGATTATGGAGAAGTTCCACTGTATACCTACCGTACATAAACAACGTTTGGAATGCTGAACTTGGAAATTTGGAAATCCTAAATGCTTCATGTAAACATGGGTAGCTTAAATATGTACCATTTTACTAAAATATTATGAAAGGGGCAAAACGATAAGTTTTAGCCATCCCCAATTAAATTTATGCAAAAAGGTATGGGAAAACAGGCTGACCCTCCTGCTCCTGCAGTTCCGACGCGCCTGCAGGACACTGTGTACTGTCGTGCATAGCATGAACAACGACCAGAGTCTTACTGTAATTTTTCAATTTAAATGACAAAAGTAAAGCCTAATAACAGCATAGGTACACTCACTTTAATACTTGTGCACTGTTTTCTTTCTTACAGCAGCTATACTAAATCACTATGCGTTACGTAGCCACAAGAAAAAATTTGTGTAAGAACACAACACGTTGCGCAGGATAAAAATATTACGGTAAAAGTAGCTTGAAACACACACATAAATTTAGACTAGATAAAGAAGACACATATCGACAAAGCAAAAAATAAATTACAGAAGATTAACCGCATGGAGTATACGTTGCGGCACTACTAATATTTATTAGTAAAAACAACTTATATTTTTTTAACAAAATTTGAGTTATTTGTTTTTTGCTAAAATATGCGTTTTGTATTGAATAAAAAAAAGAATTTTTTCTTTAGTACTGGAACAGTGGTTTTGAATAGGAAAATCTTAAAAATAGTAATGCTACACGCTTTAATATTTGAGCAACAATGAAATAAGACAGCAAAGGATGTCTGCACATCCGTCACAGTATTAAAAATATAAAACAAATTCAAAACAAGTTTTGTTGCAAAAAAAAGTTTATAACTGCAGCTACCTATTTTTTCCTATAGTCAATAAGCTATAAGATAAAACAAAAGAAGCCTAAATTACATAATTCTTTTTTTAATTGTGACTAAAAAGCAGTCTTCGTCTGTTGGGTGATTGTGCAGGACCAGCAACAAAACCAACTTGCGTCCACAGTAAATGTTTAAACAAATTAGGAAACTTATAGTGACTTGTAATTAATCAAAAATGCGGCCTTTATCTGCACCTAAACTTGTATAAAAGGAACTTGGAGTAAACGCTAACAAGTGGTAATAGTTCAAGCCCTACTACAAACAGTTCACCTGTGCACAATGCATCTACTGCAAATGCTTTTGCCTGCCAGTTTTTAATACCACGTTTGCCAAAACAACATCTGAATTCGAGGAAAATTTATTAACTTATATTTTATAAACTCTATGTAAGCTCCAAATAATGTGACTAAATCACATTTTACAGATTTTGATTAACAGTTTACACTTTGATTTCAATATTTATAAGCAGTGTGATCTTTATCTGCACTCAGACCTGTGCAGAAGAACGTTTTAGTAAACACTAACAAGAAGTAGTAGTTTATACACTATTACAAACTGCACAGGTGTGTACGATGCTTTCACAGCATTTACTTTTCCCTGCCAGTTTTCAATTGCGCATTTGCCAAAAACCTCTAAAATAAAGGAATTTAGCTTCTTCTCAATGCCAGCATGTGACAAACTGACATAAAACAGCCTAATATTAACTGTTTACACATTCATTTATTTTGCATACTGTACTTAGTGCGTTGGTTCATCTAGTCCAGTAATTAAATAATAAAATTACACTCCTGTGTGATACTACTGGCCCGTTTTGTAATAAAATGCCGCCTGCCTATATTTAATAGTTAAGTAAATACACTAGTACACAATTAAGATTGATAACCATCTAACCTGTTTACTTATACATACTGGTCAACTTCTTCTAACCTTTTTAGTAGTACAGAACATACGGTAGGTTTTTTTAATTAAGTTTTGTGAGTTTCACAAACCGCAACAATTTAAGAAGAATGTTCCTCTGAATTAAATAATTCATATCAGATGATACATTATTAACGATGCTGTGTCCTGTTTAAGCCTTAATAAGTTTTTTGAAATGATTAAGATGGCAAAAAAATCGGTAGATTTCAGAACACGGCTATTTCGGCACTGTTAAATTTTCGATGCTTGCCATTGAATTTTTATTGACATCGTCTAGCTTGTCTTTAGAAATGCAGTCCTTCCTAAAATGAAAATCGCGTCTTTTTAAATTATTAATTTGCATGTAATAATGATTTCTACAAAATAAAAAATATGTTATGATTGATTAATTTTGGTATTTTATTTCTGCATAATATAAGACCTAGTTTAAGTTTTTTGTCACATCTTAAAGCTAGTATTGAAATTGTTTTTATTTTTTATTTTAATAATTAACGTTTCTAATTTTTTTAAAGCATAAAAAATAATTTTGGGCACTACATTATTTGTAATACATTTTGTAAAAAAATAAAAAATAATATTTTGTTGACTTTCTTTCTAAAACTAAAGCTACTAGACAAACATATAGAATCTCCCTTTAATTCGTCTAGTTGCAACCACATAGAAATTAAAGATATTTTCTTATTAGTGAAAAAAAGTATGTTTACTTCACTAAAACTTTGCCTATAAGGTACGTACGTACTGTTACTGAAAATTATTTTCTTTAAAAAATGTTTCCCGTTTTCAAGAGTTTTAAAATAAAACAGGACTTTTAAAATTAGAATTAAATTTTAAAAATATTAAAAATGCATCCTTATACAACTAACTGTTGAAAACTTCAAAAAAAGATAAAAATTATTTGGCGAAACCCAGGATTGAACCAGAGACCTTAAGATCTGTCTAACGCTCTCCTAGCTGAGCTATTTTGGTACGGTTAAAAATTTCGTGCTTATTGATTTTCTCTTATGTACTTTTTTCAGTCCATTCAACCAAATCCACTGATAAATACATATACATACGACTGTTACAAATAAAAAGGCAAGACTGACTTTTGTTATATATTTTTTTCTTTTGTTTATTTATTTCACATTAAAGTAATATTAATTTTTTTAAAAACCTTATAATTATTAACTTGATTACGTTGCTATTAATTTTTTACGGCATGATAGAAACTTAGCTTTCGTTTCCAATTGTAAGTATTTACAATATTTCTAATCACTTCGTAAAAGAACATATTCACAATGAGTTAATTACACTGTTATTATTCATTTTTGCCGGCCCACATACTTTGGCATGCCTAATTATGGTTACAACACATTACAAAACCCTAATAAAAACAGTATGCTACTGAACAACGGATGCGGGATGCGGAGTATTGTTTTGGTCATCATGAAGCTCTCGACGGTAGATACAGATGACATGAAGGGAGACTTTGTAGAACACACTTAAAATCAGAACATAAATGATGCCTATCATCTTATAAAAATTCGTTTCACTGCTCCTTCATAACACCATTGTCTGTCAATTCAAACCAATACACCATAGGTACAATTTCCCTGATAAGGCTATACAACGACAAGCTATAAAATTAACAGCATAAATTACCACGGAACGAAAGACCACAAAAAGTAGTACAGCCGCTCCAAAAAAACAAAACAGTGGCAGCCACAATCCATCAGATTAAAAGCAGCGCTGCCTTTCCCTACGTTTACAAAATCCATTTTTCGCACTTTATTATGTATGACAGAGAGAAAGTAAATCTTTTTTTTACAACTGGTGCACTATTACGATTGCCATTAAGACACAGTAAGAACAAAACAAACAAAACAAAAAAATCCGGCGCTTCGCGCCATGTTTGTCGACCGTGGGCTGGCCCAAAGTAGATGCTGAGCTTCCACAAAAGCGCAAGACAATTTATGTTACGCTAAAAGACAATATAAGATTTATGGAAGCTCCCCCACAATCAATAAGACATATACCAATGTTCGTTGCATGCAGTTTAATATAATTGAAATTTTTTTATAAATTGCACCATTCACAAATATTGTAATTATGGACAATCCTTGAATATCTGTTACGCTAATAAGTAAGTACGTGACATTTAGTTAAAATAGGATAGAAAAAAATTTAAAGTTGGGACTTGGGATACTAGAAACAATAATATTTGAAGGACGTTATTATGGACAATCTCTGAACATCTATAACACATATAGGTCAGTCCCTGACATGTAGAAGAAATTTTTACGTGACATCATTTGCGGGTCACCCTTAACCTGCTTACCTAATAAGAATGCGATTACATCTGGGTGGGGGTGTCTAAAAGAAATTTTTTTGCCTGACGTCAGTTGGGCGTCACCCCTAACCTGCTTACCTTATGTGAATGTGATAGCAGCTTGGTGGGGCTGTCAGACAAATTTTCACGTAACGTCATTTGTGCGTCACTCCTAGCCTGCTTACCTTATGTGAATGTGATAGCAGCTTGGTGGGGCTGTTTAACAGAAATTTTCACGTAACGTCATTTGCGCGTCAACCCTAGCCTGCTTACTGAATGTGAATGTAATAGCAGCTGAGTAGGGCTGTCTAAAAGAAATTTTCATGTGACGTCATTTGCGCATCACCCCTAGCCTGCTTGCATAATAGAAATGCGACAGCAGCTGGGTGGGGGTGTTTAAAAAAAAATTCGTCTGACGTCATTTGCGCATCACCCCTAACCTGCTCACCTAATGTGAATGCGACAGCAGCTGGGTGGGGGTGTTTAAAAGAAATTTTCGCCTGACGTCATTTGCGCGTCACCCCTGCATTAGACAATCAGACTATATGCCATGCTGTAAGCCATTAAATAACTGTAGCTAAATTAGTTGGGTCTGTACTATAAGATTAACTTGTATTCGCCCCGCAGAACTTTGAAATTAAGTAAGTAGGTATGTATGTATGCACATTCTTTCATGGTACTATTAGTGTTACTTACAATTAGAATACCTTGTACTGCAGTCTGCAGTGCCGCGCGAATTTAAAGTTTCGTTAGAAGTGCATTTAAACGTGTAAACCTATACAAGGCACGTATTTGGGATCGTACGCAAATATCGCTACCCACCTTTACGGTGGGTGACTTTGAAAAAGGTGATAGGACATATTAAAGATATAGCCATGTACGCAAGTCTGGAAAGGTTAGCAACTTAGGTGGGGGGATCCAAAAATTTGGTAAATTTTGCTGGCGCTATTTGTGAACGGCCCATTCTTTGGTTTTTAGGTGCCCATGCTTTCCATTCACCAAATTGCTTTTTGACTTGGGTCCATTCAACATTTAATTGTGGAGCAATGGTCAGTCCGATTAAAGGGAAAAAACAATACAGACCTGCCTGCTCGCTTTTGTGGTTGTTCACAAAAAGTTTCAAGAAAATAGAGTAGGCGGCTTGACCTGTAGTGTACGGCCAACAGACAGACAGACAGACAGACAGACAGACAGACAGACAGACAGACAGACAGACAGACAGACAGACAGACAGACCGACAGACATACAGACAGACAGACAGACAGACAGACAGACAGACAGACAGACAGACAGACAGACAGACAGACAGACAGACAGACAGACAGACAGACAGACAGACGGACATGACCATCACAATAGATGCTTACGCTCAGCATCTAAAAAACGTAAAATGTTAGCAGAAAATTTTGAAAAGTGTAAAAGGTTGTAATTTCATGGTTTTGAAAAGGTGCAAAATGTGCTATTTAGATGTTTTTGAAATGTGCAAAATGTTATATTTACACGTTTTTAAAAAGAGTCACATGTTCAAAATAAATATTTTTGAAAATTGTGAAATGATTGATTTGCATGATTTTGAAAAGTGCAAAATATTCTTTTTAAATGTTTTTGAAAAGGTGCTGAATATTTATTTGAATGCATATAAGACATAATTTAGCATTTTTGTAGATTGTGGATATTGTTTGTAGGTAGTTACAAATGGATATAGGCCATGTTGGTTCTTCACAGACGAAACATCAAAAATATTAGCTGTGACAGTAATATTATAAAGCCAAGTTTTAGTATTCTTTCTCATCTTAAATTTAATATTTTGATTTTTTTTCAGTTTTTTAATTAATTTGCGTTTAACTTTTGGTAGCATAATACTCAAATCTGCATTCCACGTTACTTTTTTCACTAATTTTGTTTTATATAAACTAAACTAATTTTTGCTACTGAAAGAATTTCCCACCAAACAGTTCACCACCTGACACTCACTTTAAAAGTGTACAGGTGATACATAATTAAAACTGTACTGATTTTTTGAATCTAATTAAAATCTAGTTAGGGAAATTCAAAACTCAAAGGTTTTTTTTATTAAACAGATTTACAATTTTGTACAAGTAAAATCTCCATAAAAGTTTTTTTAACTGGCAAAAAGTTGAAAATGAAACATTAGTGTCCGTGTTTACGAGTATTTAAATGTTATAAGACTTTCTTAAACCAGAAAACCCTTTAATAAAAAAATAAATTATTAGAAATAGAAATAAATGTATCAAACTGCAAAAACAAACAACAAAAAACATATTTACGTAAACCCGGGATCGAACCAGGGACCTTTAGATCTTCATCTAACGCTCTCCCAACTGAGCTATTTTGGCACCATTAAAACTATCATGCTTTTTGATTTTCCAGCACTTACCTTTTCCAGTCCACTCAACAAAATCAACTGCTGAATATACCGACTGTGAAAAATAATAAGACACAACTGATTTTTGTTTTATGATGCTTTTTCTGTTGTTTATTCATTTCACATTAACGCAATATTAATTTTTTTAAAACCCTAATATTATAAATTTATGTACTTTTCAATTCTTTTTTTACGGCATGATAATACCATTGTTTGTGTTTCAAATTACGAGTATTTACAATAAATTACTGTTTAAATGAACATATTCACAATGAGTAAATTATACGGGTTTTCTTCATATGCCGGCCCACATACTTTGGCATACATAATTAGGTTTTCTATTAGGAAGCCCTAATGAAAACAGTATGATACTGAACAATGGATGCGGGATGCGGAGTATTGTTTTGGTCATCAAGAAGTTCCCGACGGTGAAGACAGACGACGTGAAGAGAGACAATGTAGAACACACTTAAAATCAAAACATAAATGAAGTCCATCATCACGAAGAAATTCGTTTCTCTGCTCCCACAAAACACCATTGTCTGTCGATTTTAACCAATACATCATCAATTTGCATTAATTTCATCCCCAAAGTGATGTTCTAGCACATCAGTTACTTTTAAATAATCTAAAATGTATAATTTTCATATTAAATTAGGTCACAGCAAGGGGTGGGTAGGTTTATTGTAAAAAAAATGTCACGACATCATTCATAGACGATCCCTTATTAGACTAGACAACTATACGCTATGAAATTAGTAGCAATAATTACCACAGAGAGGAAGACCCCAAAAAGTAGTACAGCCGCTCCAAAAAGAACGAAAACTGTGGCAGCGACGATCCACTAAATTAAAAGCAGCGCTGGTTTTTCCTACATTTAAATAATACAATTTTCGTACTTTATTATCACATTATTTATGCACGCTCCCATCAATTTAAAATAGTATCTAGTTTGTGGTGATTAATGATGTACTTACGTAATTTGCCCCTGCAAACAAGAGGCATCCAAAATTGAGACCAAAAAAGCTAGAAATGCTTGGACACTCGGGTCAATATTTCGTTTCATATCTAGACAAGAAGCAAATCAAGCATAGCTTTTAAAGCATTGTTTTCATTTTGTGTTTTTGTTGCACCAAAAAGCGGATCGCCCTTTTTTGACTTCATAAAAAGATCTCCATTTCTACAACTTCATGATCCCCAGTCATCAGCGTAACAACTGTGTAAGTGGTTATCGTAAACAGAGGATGTCATCGCAGTATCTAAGTAGACCCATTGACCAGGACCAAATTGACCCTGCCGATGACGTCATTTGTGGTCGATCCCTAACATTATCTTTAAACTTTCATGAGGCTTACAAGTAAAGTAGCTACAAGGATCATCGTCATCGTCCAAGTCGCTATTGTTGTTGAAATTGTCGGATAAAAAATTCTTGCTAATCCTAAAATTAAACTTGACGAACAAAGCAGCAACGACCAAACTCACTAAGCGGATCCCACAAAAAGACTAAAAAAAAATGCAAATTATTGAATTTGAAATTAAATCCCACTAATTAAAACAATTTAGTTTAATTAATGTTTAGTCAAGTAATTGCACATTGCATATAGCCTTTAATTTATTCTTAAAGGGAATGACGCGACATGACCGACCCAGAATTTGGAAAGACCTTTTTCAAAAAATCAGGCTACTTTTAAATAGTATAGATCCAAAGTAACTCGAGTGCATTTTGCGTCGTTCGCCTAGAACAGCGCGGCAAAGTTTAAAAAAATTCAAATTTTAAAACTTTGCCGCCCTGCAGTTTCTACAGTTATTAACCGATTTTGATGAAATTTGTTTTTTTCTTATTCTAAGGCCGTTATCTAAAAAGTAATTTCAGGATTTTCGAAAATTCAAAAATTTTAATTTTTTTTCGAAAAAAATCTAGGAAACCCATATTTTTGAGGCCTGGTTTTTTAACCAATTTTTCAAAAAATATTAAAATTTTCAAATTTCCGAAAATCCTGAAATTACTTTTTAGATAACGGCCTTAGAATAAGAAAAAACCAAATTTCATCAATATCGGTTAATAACTGTAGAAACTGCAGGGCGGCAAAGTTTTGAAATTTGAATTTTTTTAAACTTTGCCGCGCTGTTCTAGGCGAACGACGCAAAATGCACTCGAGTTACTTTGGATCTATACTATTTAAAAGTAGCCTGATTTTTTGAAAAAGGTCTTTCCA
>CATKUY010000014.1:0-277366 GCA_949802685.1 Dicyrtomina minuta
TCAAACCAAACCATCAAATAGTGAATTTCTAATTTCGGCAATTCTTCTGAAGCTCCATTCTACTACACAAGACTGGCTCTTACCAAAACCTGCAACAAGTACTATAATCGAAGACAGTGATTCTCGTAATACATAGTACACAGCAAAGTGGAACAGTGGAATTCAAGGGCCAAAGTTAATCCTCCTTTTAGAAGTTCCCACTTTACAAAATATATTGAAATTCTACCAGTTTTTCTCTACCCAATTACTAAAACAGCCAACAGTCAGTCATTAGTTTCAAAATATTCTACAATTTATTAATCATTAATACATTAAACAACTATTATAATCATATCGACTTAAATAAAAGAAGTCATCCCATCTCAAGTGTCAACAATAATCCAAACAGTCATATTATTATTATTATTATTATTATTATTATATCAGTGTAAAAATCAATTGTAACCATAAGTAGTGAAATTCATCACTCAGTGTACGGGTCACGTCAAAATTCTCTAAGATTACTCCCTACCAGCCCTATACATGACAGCTATCGAAGGCGATGCCATTGATTCTGTTCTATGTGTAGGTCTGTTGGGGTGAGCTTCCATTAATTGCAATATACAGTGGGACGTGAGTTAAAGCGGACCTGTACAGTGGGACACTGATAACACGGACTCTTAAGGGATTTCCTTATTTAATTAACGTTACAGTGAGACCCAGATAATTCGGCCACCATAGCACGACACAAATAACTGCTACACTACAGTACGACACAAATAAAACGGACGTGGATAAAGAAAAGGGTTGATGCGAATGCACACCTAAGCACCAGCTAATACACATACTCAAGTAAAACAGAATTCAACCGTTAAGCGAAACTTTTGTATGTTGCGAAGCAACCGCGTATAAATAGCCGATGGGGATTCAAAGATCACCACAACAACAGCAGCCCATAGTTCACAACCAATCCACAGGACAAACACCCATAACTGCCAAAGCTGCCAACAAAAGAGGAAGAGACAGCGCAGGCTCATCCCCCAGTGCTGTCGAAAACACCAATAAGACCAAAAACGAAGAAATGGGGGACGAGATGAGAGACCTGTTTGCGCAGTTAAGCGACAAGATGGACAGCCAAGCTGAGGCACAACGTGAACGTTCAGAGGTGTCCACCAAAGTTATTCTAGAGAATGTTCAAGACATAAGAACAAAGCTTGCAGAACAACAGCAATTATATGAAGAACTGCTTGGACGCACTAAAACACTCGAAGAGTCCGTTACTAAACTGAATGCTACCAACACGTTTCTGGAAGTCGAACTTGCAAAATGCAAGAAGCAGATTGAAAGAATTACTAATGACGCCAGACAATTCAACATACTTATTTAAGAAATAGCCGATCTAGGCACTGAAACGAGGGAAGAACTAACCCTAACAGTAACCCAACGTATACATTCCGAACTCAAGGTTAAAGCAGACATTGAGACAGCAAGACGCCTTGGGCCTAAAGAAGAAGGAAAAATTCGAACTGTGTTAGTCACCTTCCTAAGACGAACGGACCGAGCGGCTGTCCTCAAGGCCAAAAAGGAGCTGAAAAACAGAAGTGGCAACCCAATTTTTATCAATGCTGACCTACCTGCTGAACTCAGTAAGAAACGCTTTGAGGATAGAGAAAAAAGACGAAAAGAGGAACAGCGACAACAGAACATGGACACTACCAATAATTTAAACTCATAGGAAATCGGCAAGCACATACAACATAATGTAAAAAATGTAAATAGAATTTTATACTGGAACGTAAATGGAATTAAGAATGGGAAATTTGACAAAATAAACATTGTTTTACAACATGACGTAGATATGTTTTGTTTATCTGAAACTTGGACAAGTAAATTAACTGACGATTTGGAAAACACTTTCCACAATTTTAAATTAACTTTAATACCAGCGGTAGGAGATAAGGGAAGAAAAAGTGGAGGCATGATTATTGGCATCCAAAACAGCAAATCAAAACACTGTAAAATTATCCGTCAGGATAGATTTAAAGTCTTTATCAAAATCAAGATAAATGGAAAGAAAACTATAATCTGTTTTACCTATCTACCGCCGGCAACGCAATATGACGAACAACTGGACAGTCTCCTTGAACAACTGATAGTAACAAATAACCTCAAGTACATTATAATGGGGGACCTCAACTGTAGAGTGGGAAACTTTCAGAATGAGACTGACGATACGCTCCACTTCAACCGAATTAGAAGGACCACTGACAAAGGTGTAAACAAACGTGGCAAAAAGCTAATAGACCTAGTTCAAACTAACCAGCTAGCAATTCTTAACGGTAGAAGTATCTCAGATAGCTTTGGAAAACCCACATACATAGGACACAACGGACACAGCTTGATAGACCTATGCATCAGCAGTAGCAGCGTAATCGACGACTTGGGAGATCTGGAAGTAATTGAGTGTATAGAATCTGACCACCTTCCTATAATTTTAAGTGCTCAACAAGCTTACCTACATGCACAGCAGATTTTGACCGAACCGAGTAACAACATAAGATGGTGTAAAGAAAAAGCCCTAATATTCCAACAAACGTTAAGCATAAACAGTAAAGGACTCGATTTTAGCAATTGTAGCTACACTCAACTACTTACGTTAATACACCAGACTGCCAAACAAACAGAAATGGCCCCAAAACAAAGTGGCAATAACAGAAGGAACTTTGGTCCAAAATGGTTTGACAAAGAGTGCAGCGAAGCTAAAAGAAAGACACTTTCTTGTCTCCATAATTACAGAAGAAACAAATGCTCAGACTACCCTGACACTGATAAACTTGACCGTTTTTTACAAGCAAGAAAGGCATACCGCAGTCTTTGCTGTGACAAAAAGAAAATTTTCTACAACAAAATCCAAGAAGAAATTCACCACAGCAAAGACTCAGGAGACTACTGGAAGGCGATCAACACATTTCGAGACAAGAAACATGGATTCAAGACCAATAACATCTCAAAACTACAATGGGACGAACACTTTCGAGCGTTATTTGAATCAAGTAAGGCTAACGTAGTAGAAATCTTGGACAAAGAAAAAGAATACACTGCTTATAACACCGAAGCACTCGACACAACCATCACTATGGCAGAACTACTCAAGGCCACAAAAACACTAGCTAACAATAAATCCCCAGGAGCAGACGGAATACCAAATGAGATCTGGAAATCCCTAGACGAGACCACCTATGAATACCTATTACAGCTGCTCAACAAAGCTTCCAAAGAACAAATACCAAAAGAATGGGGGGAAATAATCACTGCACCTATATACAAGAAAGGAGATGACAGTCTACCCAGCAATTACAGGCCAATTGCCCTTATTAACACAATCACTAAACTGTACACCTGTATTATGTCGGACAGGCTTAACTCCTTTTGCGACAAAAGCAAAATCATTTCGCAAAACCAAGCTGCCTATCGGAAGGGAAGAGGATGCACCGATCACATTTTTGCCCTATATGCTTGCATACTCAAGCAACTAAATAGACCAGCGCTTCAAAAGAAAGGGAAACTCTTTGCTCTTTTTGTAGACCTAAGTCAAGCTTTTGATTCAATCAAAAGGAAGAAGCTGTGGACAAGACTGAAAGAAGCCGGCCTTAGTGACCCTTTCATTGCAAAAGTCAAAGAACTTTACGACCAAGCAAAACCAAAGATCCGCTGTAAAGAAGGATATACAGACATGATAAGCGTGATGGGTGGAGTGCTGCAAGGGGAAACTCTGTCGCCTACTCTGTTTACTATTTACATTGACAAGATCACAGAGATTCTCCGTAGCAGCGGCATCCAAGGAATACAGATGTTGACAATTGAACTGCTAATTCTGCTATATGCCGACGACATAATTCTTCTTGCCTCAAATGAATTGGATCTGCAAAGACAAATTAACACCCTAAGTAATTTCTTCAAAGGAAATGATCTAACAGTCAACCTAGCCAAGACCAAAGTCATGATCTTCAGGAAAGGCAATAAGATACGTATCTCAATACGATTTTACTGGGATAGCAAAAAATTGGAAATAGTCAACAAGTATGTATACTTGGGTGTTCCGTTTACCCAAAGCGGAATATTTAATGAAGCTAAAACACACTTCTTTAACAAGGCTAAAGCAGCACAATCTAAGCTGTTTGAACTCTTTTATCGTGCTAAAGTTAAAGACATCGACATACACCTCAAGCTCTTTCAATCACTAGTCAGCTCGATACTTATGTACGCTACTGCGAAGATTTTGAGACATTCCAGACTGTATTCCTTCGACGGCTCATGAACACTTCCAACTCAACCCCTGGTTTCTTCCTCCGCCTAGAAACGGGGGCGCAAAACATCAGGCTGATATTATTTAAAGCACTGCTTAGATTTCTAGAGAGGACCCTTAACGCTGAAGAGAATAATATTACGAAAAGCTGCTACCTAGAAATTAGGAACACTAAAACCGCAGACCCTCGATATAACTGGATTCTTCAAACCAAAAAGATTTTTGCTGATGCACAACTAGAGCAAATTTTTGAAAACTTGAACTCTGAGTACCTTAAAAAGCACAAAAAGGAAATCGTAGAAAAGTATCGACTGAGCTGCGTTAACAATGACGTCCTCAGAATGCAGAACTGTAGCGCAATGACACCCTATGCCAGGATGAAAACCCATGCACTAAAATCAGAGTACTTTAAGATGAACATGAAATGGAACATGATAAAATTCGTACTAAACCTCAAAACTGGATTCCCTAGAATTGTACGGAGAGGGAAGGCAACCAATCTTAACATCATGAATAAGCTATGAAAAAATGCAGAAGAGACAGATTGTGAGCTATGTGGAAAAGAGATGGAAGACATTTTTCATATAATGCTTGACTGTCCGCACTATAAACCCCCCCGGACGAAATTTCTTAAAACACTAACCTCTAGCAAACCAACAAGAGAGAACCTCACATTAACTATCTTCAACCGCTACACGGATGCAGAAGGATTCGGACAACTCTTTAACTTTTGGGACGAGGCTCTGAAAATCCGAAACTTCTACCTCAGCTGTATTGAAGAAATATAACTCAACTACTACACATAATATAACTAGAATATCTACTTTATAGATTAATATATCATTTTTACTTTTTATCCATTTATTTATTACTTATGTAATTATTGAAATGAAACTTATGCAATGTAAAACCAATACCACTCTACACTTTATATATATTGACATATAATCATATTCACATGACCTAATTTTTCGAATTGCAGCTTTTAATAACTTTCCGCAGAACGACTCAGTAAAATTACGAACAAGAAACATTTTATCAACAATTTATTATTAATTACCAAGGATCGTTTGATCACTTTTGTAAATACCTACTTTGTAAAAACTTAACAATGTTGTATGGGCTGACGCCAAATCGACACAATGAATAAATTATTATTATATTATTATTATTAATAGAAAATGAGTCACATTTAAAAAACAATCGGCCAAATTTTAAAAAACAGTTGAAGTTTTTTAAAATAAATTAAATTTCCTAAAAGCTCAACAAAATTTTAAAAAAAACTGAAGCCAAATTCAAAAAAATGTGACCAAATCCTAAGAACCTGACCTAAGTTAAAAAAATAATGAGCTAAATTTAAAACAAAATGAGGCCAAATTCAAAAAAAAATGTTTTAGCTTAAATAAGGCTAATTTGTTTGACTCGAAAAAAATAGCTAAACGATTTTCGCTTAAAACCATGCTGACTGTTTATTTCTACATTTCTTGTATGTATTTAAATGAAGTCAGTGTATGTACAGTTTAGTGAACAAACATCTGATTTGGTTAGACTTAATAAAAGAGACGGAGCATTTGGATATACTACAGCTGTCCCATTCGCTCGCCGAGTCAGTTTAGTTTCTGCTGTGGACCCTGCTGAAGCAGAGCAAAATTGATCCTGGCGGAAAGCATGAAAGTGCTCAAGATATTAGACTGTTGTATTTATCGATTGGATTGCTGTTGGTTCTGTGCATTTTGAAACTCTATAAATTTTTAAAAAGACTGTACAGTGAGTGGCAAAAACCAATATTGGAGTAATATAGGAAACATTTACATTTCCACGCGCTGTGAAAACCCAGCCACGAGAGAAGGATCCTAAATATGTCGTAAGTTCTTTTTTTACTAAATAATTTCCTTAAATTATGTGTTTTTTCTTAAATTCTTAAGACAACTGTCTTACAATTTAATCCTCTTTCTTAAAAAATGTCCTAAAAATGAGCCAAATTTTTTTAAAAAATAAGCTGAATTGTTTTCAAATGAAACAAAATTTTAAAAAAACAGTAAAATTTTGAAAAAAATGACTTAAAACAAAGCTAAATTTTATAAAAATGGAGTGAAATTCATAAAAAATATGAGCAAAATTTAAAAAAAACAAAGTCAAATTTTGAAAAAATAGGTCAAAATTTTAAAAATAAGCTAAATGTTTAAAAAATAGGTCAAAATTTTAAAAAATAAGCTAAATGTTTAAAAAATAGGTTAACATTTTAAAAATAAGCTAAATGTTTAAAAAAATAAGTTAAAATTTTACACATACCCTACTGTCGTAGTGCGTGTGTTCTGTTGGAAAGAAAAAAAAATTAGTTTCTTTCTGTTTTTGTGTGTTTGTGTTTTGTGGAAGGAACCGGAGGAAGGATGGCGAACTTGCCGGAGTATTGGGATACGGGTAATCCGTTTTTCAGTGTCTGGCAATCATTCGGAGAGCCGGAATTCTTCTAGGAACCTGGGTGATATTTTTTATTATTTTTATTTATTAAATATTTGTAGTTGGGAAGGTGGAAAAGTTTTTTTGTGTAGAATGTACTTCGGAGTTGTAAGTTTGCCTCTCCCTAGTGCTCCTATCGAGATTTTTTTCTACTTTTTAGTTCAGGAATTATCGGATAGATGGCGTCGTAGAGCTAAAAATGACATTGTTACCAATTTTGTCGTTTTTAGTGGAAAGGTATTCAGCAGGCGTGAGTTGGTATTTTTAATTATTTCTCACTCCTGCTGGAAATGGTTTGTTTGTTTTCGTTACAGTGGAACCCAGTACGCAATGATTGTGTGTTATTGGTGCTGGCCAATGTTTGAAAATATGAATTGGATGCACACATATGGTAGGAACATGTGGGCATTGACATGTGTTGAGTATGTTGCTAAGTATTATTGTATTGGCACTCCTTATGTATTACCTACGTATAAGGGGGTGATACAGTCGTATTGGCTAAGGTATTGCTATGCATGGGTATTTTGTGTACGGGCCGTTGTTAGGCACGTAAGGTGGGGGACAATGGCAAGGGTACGGTTTGGTTTGAGAATGTGGGTGGATAGGGTGCTGCGGGTGGTGGTGCTAGTAGGGGATGACTTTTAACATCGGGTTGGGTCAACAATTGGGTGGGGTTTCTTCTGTTGCCTTATCCACTATTGACCTGACCCAAATTAATATCCACCACTCCAAAGCTGGGGCTATGAGCTTATGTGGTCTTCGTGATGGAGTGGTGCGACACGAACATCACCTAAATGCTGCCGCCGCCCGTAATCGCCCGGTTTGCTCGCATATCTGTCTCATTCAAGAACCGTATTGTTATAAAGGTGCTGTGAGGGGTTTAGGTAAGGCTGATAAACTCTTTGTTTCTGACTTGCATGCTACGCCGCGTGCATGTGTTTTGATTTCAAAGAATGTGAGAGCACATTTGCTGATAGAGTTTACGAGCAGGGATATAGTCTCTGTTGTCACGTGGTGGGGTAAGGGTCCGATGGTCTTCGCCTCCGTGTATATGCCGGGTGAAGCAACTGATCCCCCTGGGGATCTTGTGCGCAAGCTGGTTGACTATTGCCAAGTCAATAAGCTGCCTCTTATCATGGGTGCAGATGCTAATGCACATAACCTGGTATGGGGCAGCACCGACACTAATCGCAGAGGCGAGGTACTGTTTGATTACATTATGTCCACTGAACTTTCGGTAGTAAATCAAGGTAGTGCTCCTACGTTTGTAGTAGCAAACAGAAGTGAGGTGATTGACATCACACTGGCTAATAGGCTAGCTGAGGCATGGGTTGATGGATGGGCTGTGTCAGATGATGAATCGGGTTCTGATCACAGGTACATTCGTTTCCGTGTTTCAGCTGGCTTGCCAGTAGCTGTTCGTAGTAGAAATATCAGAAAAGTGGACTGGAGCAAATACTCTGTCTGTCTGCGGGAGAAAGTTCACATGGTGCCTGATGGGCAGCTGCACAGCGTCAATGACGTTGATGCTGAGGCGGCTGCAATCGGAAAGGCCATGATTGACTCTCTTGATGAGGTATGTCCGCTAAGGACATATAAACGAAGGGACAGGGTTGCGTCTTGGTGGACAAATGAGCTCACAGCTCTTCGAGTGGGTGTAACCACCCTCTTTAAGAGAGTGGGTCGTCACGAACGTGACCCTGTTATTTGGAGGGAGTATAAGGAAGCTCGCAATGTTTATTTGTCTGCTGTTCGATGTGCAAAACAAAGGTCATGGACCGACTTTTGTGGCAGTGTAAGTAAGTATGGGGATGCTGTAAAGTGTCTTCGGAGTCTGGAGGGCAATGTGACCAGGACACCGGGGTCAATTCATGATGATGTGACGAATCAGTCTACGACGTCAATGAATGAGACTCTGGATGTCCTTCTTCGGCATCACTTTCCTGGGCTAGATAGTGGGGAGCGGCATATCATGGAGCATGGTATGGGCTCACTGGAATTGCATGGCTGCTCAGGGATCATCACTGAGAGGAAGGTGCAGAATGCTGTTTGGAGTTTTAGTCCATACAAGTCTGCGGGGGCTGATGGTATTCAACCTGTGCTATTGCAGAGGAGTTTACCGGTGATTTTGGGGCGGTTGGTTGCTCTTTATCAGGCTTGCCTGGCATTGGGCACTGTACCGCTGTGCTGGAGAGTGGCTAGGGTAGTATTTCTACCTAAGCCTGGTAGGGGGGACTACTGTAAGGCCTCCTCATGGAGACCCATACAACTAGCCCCTGTTTTGTTAAAGGTCCTAGAAAGACTGGTAGACGGGCACATCAGGACACCTGAGTTGGAGAGCAGGCTTAGGGCTAATCATCAGTTTGCGTACTTGAGGGGTCTTTCCACGGATGCGGCTATTCATAGAATAGTAGCGTATGTGGAGAGAGCCCTTGAGTCGGGACTGATGGTTCTGGGTGCCTTTGCCGACATTGAAGGGGCCTTTAACAATGTACTATTCAGTGCTATTACTTCAGCATTGGATAGGTTTGGTATTTGCTCTTTGCTGAAAAGGTGGATCAACTTTAGTCTTAGACATAGACGGGTGGTGTCTAATATTAGTGGTTGTTCTAGGGAACGAACGGTGGTTAGAGGGTGTCCGCAAGGTGGGGTAATTTCACCCCTCCTGTGGAACTTGGTTATAGATGGTCTTTTGACTAGGCTTAAGCAAAGGGCGTCGTCAACTCTGTCACAAGGGTATGCCGATGACACAGGGGTGCTTTAAAGCGGCAAGGTGCTCCGTACACTCACACATCGGGTCACTGATGGTCTAGATATTATCAGTGACTGGTGTGTGGAGGTGGGACTGAACCTTAATGCTGAGAAGACTGAGTTGATTCTGTTCACTAGGAACACCAGGCTCTCTCCCCATTCTGTGAGGTTTAGGGGAGTGAGCCTGGAGATCCGGAGAACAGTTAGGTACTTAGGCGTTGTGCTGGACAAGCACTTGACCTGGATGCCACACTGCAAGTCAGTGGAGAGCAAGTCGCAGGTTACCTTGGCTAGATGCAAACGCATGGTTGGAAGGAAATGGGGTCTATCTCCCACCGTGGCGAGATGGGCTTATACTGCCCTTGTCCGTCCAGTAATGGAGTATGGGGTTGTGGCTTGGGCTCCTGCACTGAAGAAAAGCTCGTATGTTAGTCTTTTGGGTAGGGTACAGCATCAAGCGTGCCTTATGATTACGGGTGGGCTTCGATCAACGCCTAGGGCGGCGATGGAGTGTCTTGTCGGCCTCATACCTCTGGACATCTGTCTAAAGGCGGTGGCTGTCAGGTCTATGCATAGGCTGAAAACGAGGGATTTGTGGACGAAAAATCCTTTTTTTGGGGGCTCAACCAGCCATACTGTGATTTGTGAGAGGTGGGGCTCTTTTGTCCCTATTCTCCAGATGCCAGTGGACTGGATGTATAGGAGCCTTGAGAATAGAAGGTTTACTGTTGAACTTGGGTCGCGAGTGGATTGGGCTTGTGACCAATCGCTTTTGGGGGGTGGGGTGGTTTGCTTCACTGACGGCTCACGTGATGGTAATAATGCTGGCTGTGGAGTTGTGATTGAGGACAGAAACCAGGGAGTAACTCTTATGGCTTCGTCTGTGTATCTTGGTGCTGATGCCTCTGTATTCCAGTGTGAGACCCTTGGTATCTCCTTGGCGGCCCATTGGCTGCTGGAGAATGGCACTAAGGATCTTCTGGTCAGAGTATTCAGTGATAGTCAGAGTTCTTTGCGAGCACTGTCCAAGCCTTACACTGTCTCAAGTGTCGTGTGGGACTGTCACACTAACCTCAACAGACTTGCTAAGAGGGGTTGTGAGGTTGTGTTAGTATGGATCCCCGCGCACTCGGGTTTCAGGGGTAATGAGGAGGCGGATAGGCTGGCGAAGGCTTTGCATGATGGGAGTTGCGTTAGGCAGTTTGGTCCAAGACCAATCGTTCCAGTCCCACTCTCCGCTGTCCACTGCGCAATTGCGCAGTGGGCTAGACGTGAGCATGAAAGACAATGGACTGGACTACGCAACTGTAGACAGGCCAAGCTCTGGATATCGGCACCACTTTACGGCAATGCGTCGTTGGTGCGTTATCCCAGAGATCAATTAAGATGGTTGATTGGGCTAGTGACGGGACATGGGGCTTGGGGAGCTTACGGTTGGAGGATTGGAGTGTTGGACTCCCCTACGTGCGTGCACTGTGGGGAGGAGGATGATACACCAATTCACTATTTGACTGTGTGCCCTGCCTTTGTACTTGTGAGAAACCTCTATCTTGTTGGGTGTCTTATATCATTGGATTTGTTGGGTCAGGCGTCGGTGGCTCAGTTAGTGGCGTTCTCGCGCTCTACTAGCAGGCTTGCGATTTGATCTGGGTTTTTTTTCTGCTATTTTTCGAGGGGGAGTCTGCAATAGGCCATAATTATAAAGGCCTCGGCGGCGTTGGTCCCTTTGGGACCGAACCCCTGTCATATAATAATAATAATAATGGAGGAAACATTTACATTTCCACGCGCTGTGAAAACCCAGCCACGAGAGAAGGATCCTAAATATGTCGTAAGTTCTTTTTTTACTAAATAATTTCCTTAAATTATGTGTTTTTTCTTAAATTCTTAAGACAACTGTCTTACAATTTAATCCTCTTTCTTAAAAAATGTCTTAAAAATGAGCCAAATTTTTTTAAAAAATGAGCTGAATTGTTTTCAAATGAAACAAAATTTAAAAAAAACAGTAAAATTTTGAAAAAAACGACTTAAAACAAAGCTGGATTTTATAAAAATGGAGTGAAATTCATAAAAAATATGAGCAAAATTTTTAAAAAACAAAGTCAAATTTTGAAAAAATAGGTCAAAATTTTAAAAATAAGCTAAATGTTTAAAAAATAGGTCAAAATTTTAAAAGATAAGCTAAATGTTTGAAAAATAGGTTAAAATTCAAAAAATAAGCTAAATGTTTAAAAAAATAGGTTAAAATTTTAAAAATAAGCTAAATGTTTAAACAATAGGTCAAAATTTTAAAAATAAGCTAAATGTTTAAAAAAAAGCTCACATTTTTCAAAAATAAGTCAAATTGTGTAAATCAAAAAATGAGCGCTCTTCTGCAAAGTGAGCTAAAAAATCTGGCTCACTTTTTTGAGCCAAAGTGAGCTAAGAAATCTGGCTCACTTTTCTGAGCTAAAAAATCTGGCTCACTTTTTTGAGCAAAAGTGAGCTAAAAAATCTGGCTTACTTTTTTGAGTCAAAGTTGAGCGTTCTTTTTGCGCTCATTTTACCTCAAAAAAAAGTGAGCGTTATTTCTGCGCTCAATTGAACACGAAAAAAGTGAGCGTTCTTTTTGCGCTCATTTTACCTCAAAAAAAGTGAGCGTTCTTTTTGCGCTCATTTGAACTCAAAAAAAGTGAGCGTTCTTTTTGCGCTCATTTGAACACGAAAAAAGTAAGCGTTCTTCTTGCGCTTATTTGAACTTAAAAAAATGATCCAATTTTCAACTGAATATTGATTGTTTTGTTTGCAGCTACTTAATTGTCCTATGGCTGGATGTTCTTACGATACTCGTAAATGGTACCCTTACTACCATCACGTTGAGCGCGTTCACTACTGCGAAGACTGCGAAATGTATACTTCATGCAAATCTGCGCATGCGTGTACTCGTATTGGGCAGAGAGGTGGCCACTTGGACGCCAGACATGAAATTGACTTGTCGTTCTTCAAAGAAACTTCAAGATCACATCTTGGCGCAGTCAAAGAGTATTTATATGAACCAACAGATGAAATTACCAGCATTGAAGATATTTTTGAATTTGTAAAGAATCCAACTGAAAAACTTTTAAATGAAAACTTGGTTGTGTACAAAGCTATGAGTGTCATTATTGGAATTGATGTGTTAATGGAAAAGGATATTCAAGACGCTGATCATACGTTTACACATGAAGAAACTATATTCTTCGATTCCAGACCATTTGATCTTCATGATTCAAACGGAATAGATTCTCTTTTGCTTGAAGCAGCCGACGAAATTATTGAAAAAAAGAATAATTTCACTGAACTTGGAAGTGGATGGAGAATTATTAAAATTGTATCATTTCAAGTTAAAATGGGTGAACTGTCACTACTAAAAAACTCAAAAATACGCGGACATCTTAAGATGCCGTTTCCAAAACAAGGAATTGTAAATATTACGAACAAGGATGGAAAATGTTTTCACTACTGCATTGCAGCGGGGGTGTACATGGACTATGAAATAAATTTGTGTAATAGACAGTTTGAAGAAAACCAGACGCAAACAAAAACTAACGGAGCAAGAATTATCAAAGTAACTTTACATCGAGTTAAACATTGGAAGAAATATCTGTGCAACTTTAACTTTTCAATGATAAGTGACGCTGGTGTTAATGTACATACAGACATCCCTTTGTTTGAAGAGAATAACGATATTAGTGTAAATGTTTTTACACATGAAGGAAAAAATATAGTTCTCAACTATAAAAGTTTACATACATCTACAAAAGTTGTAAATCTGTTTCTTATTAATGAAAACGATGAACAAGGGAAACGCAGTCATTTTGTTCCTATTAACGACTTGGATCGTTTTCTTGGACACATTAAACCTGGACACATGTATTTCTGTCAAGAGTGTTTTCGTTTCAAAAAAACTCAAGAACAGTTATTGAAACACAACTGCACGGAAGTGAAAGAAAAAATATATGATTTTCCTGATAAACGATTCAGAATAAAATTCAGAAATGAGTATATGACATTACCAGTGCCCTACATATTATTCTACGACTGGGAGACGTTTGCTAAGCCTTTGGGAAAACGAAAAATGGCAACAACGATGGTGTCTGAATTTAAACCAGCAAGTTATGCCATTGTTATTGTGAAAACAACTACATCTGATATGAAAATTGTTCATGCAAATTATTACAATGGCGAAAATCCAGTCAAGCATTTTTACAAGTCTGTATTCTATTGGGCCGACAAACTTGTAACAAAAATTCGAAATACTAATAATTTCAACACGCCGGATGCTGAAACATTGCGAAAACATAAAGCAGCGACACATTGTGAACTATGTCATCGGAAATTTACTGCTGAAAAGAAAAAGAAAAAACGAAGCTTGGCAGAAGCGTTTGATGAAGATTCAATTGACAAATATATTGAAGAACTTGGAGATGATATTGGCGCATTTGCTGGAGCAGTTGATGAAGTAAATGGCAAAGCAAAGCAGTCTGTAATTAAAACTTATCATCATAACCACACAGAAGGTACATACATTGCTGCTCTGTGTCAGTCATGCAACCTCAAGATAAAATACAAACATGAACTTGTATGTGTTTGTCATAATTCAACCGGATTTGATCTGCATCTGCTTGTAAATGCATTGGAACAAGAAATGTTTGATGCTGAAGATGTGCACGTTATTGCAAAATCGTCAGAAAAATTTGTGCAAATGACAATTGCGCATAAAAATAAAACTTTACCAGCACTTAATAAAAATATGGGAAGTGACAATACAGAGACAATAGAAGAAATTGATCAAAGAGTGAAAATAAGATTTATTGACAGCTGTCAATTTGTAAAAGACAGTTTGGCCAACTTGTCTGACGTTATTGCAAAAGAAAAATGTGAAAGTTTGACATTAATTGATCAATGTTTCCCGGAAATGGTTCCGGCTGGAGTTCCCAATACAAAAGAAAATATTGAACTGCTATTTGCAAAAATTCCGTTCCCGTACAGTTATCTTACTTCTCCCATTGTATTTCAAGACGGACATCCCATACCAGAACGTAAATGGTTCAATAATGATTTGACGGGAAAAGAAATAACAGACTCAGAATGGGAACTTGTGAACAAAATAATTACAAAGTTCAATATAAAAGACTTTAACCAGTATTGCAAACTCTACAATTTACTGGACAGTGTCCTGTTGGCTGCAGTGTGGGAAAATTTTAGATGCATTGGGATAAAAAACACTGGACTTGATCCCACATATGTCTGCACTACCAGCGGATATGCTTGGCAAAGTTTCTTAAAAACAAATGGTGTTGAAATTGATGTTATACGGGACTATGAAATGTATAAAATGGTCAAAAAGGGGATCCGAGGTGGGATTTGCTACGCCTCGCAGAAACTTGTAGTGGCCAACACGGAACGAGATGCGGAACACTACACCCCTGACCTACCAAGACAACACCTTCTGTATGTTGACAAGAATGGTATGTATGCTGAAGCTTTGTGCAAAAAGTTCCCGCTTGGAAATTTTAAATGGGAAACTGAAGACACATTAAACAGTATTGACTGGATAAATCGGGACTTTGAAGCTGGAAGCAAAGGGTATATCTTAGAAGTGGATTTAGAATACCCAATTGATGTTCAAGAAAAAACCAAGATAATTCCATTGTGTCCTAAAAAACTTAAAATTCAATTAAATGAGCTGTCAGAACGTCAAAAAGAACATGTGTCAAAACTTGGACAGTTGGGAAAATCTTTTTTGACTCAAGAAAAACTTATGCTCACATGCTATGACAAGATGCATTATGTAGTAAACCATGCATCGCTGCAATATTATTTGAAGATGGGAATGAAACTTGTGAAAATTCATCAAGGATTTTCATTCTCACATCAAGCTTACATTAAAGACTACATAACAACAAACGTTGAAAGAAGAAGAAATGCAAAATCGAAATCAGACAAAGATTTCTTAAAACTGATGAACAATGCAATTTATGGAAAATTTTTGCAGTCAAACGAAAACCTTATCACTGTAAAATTTTGTTCGTCTCGCGTGAGTGTGGTGAAAACAATAGCTGATGAAAGATGCACGGGTTTTAAAAGTTTATCAGACAATATAACTCAAGTTGTACTTAAACCACAAGAAGTAATATTGGACAAGCCGATTCAAGGAGGTTTTAATTGCTTGGAGCATTCCAAAGTGGCTTTTTACTCTGGATTTTACCAAGAGTTCCAGCCGGTGTTTAAAGAAAGGATTCATCACCAGTACTCTGACACCGACAGCCATATTTTTCAGGCAAGCAATGTTTATTTATCTCAAAGTAGAATTTGAAACGAAAAAGTAAATAGAAAACGTTTCCATTTATGTTACAATTTAAAAAAATCAATAATTTATTTTATAGATTATGGATCCTAATAATACATACTTTGAAGACCTATACAAATGCAAAAGCTTTGTGGACTACTCAAAATTGCCGACAGGGCATGCATTGCTGGCAGAGTATCCTGATTTGGTTAATCATAATGCCGGGGTTGGCGGGAAATGGAAGATTGAGGACATGGATATTTGGAAAGTTGCAGCTTCCAGAGCCAAGAAATATGCTATAAGGTCATTTGGCGGGCATGACGAATTAAAATGCAAGGGAATTCCAAGCAATAGTTTGAAATCGTGTACATTTGAAACCTATGAAACAGCAATTAATGAGCAAAAAATTAAACGATTGCCTGTTAACTTAATTAGATCGATCGATCATAAATTGTATTTGATGAATGTTGACAAAATTGCATTTCATGGATTAGATGTAAACAGATATTATCCGGACAACACTAACATAAACTTTAGTTTACCATACGGATTTCACACACTTTGCAAATAATACGTTTTGAAAAAAACCTATAGGGAAACTAGTGAGAAAACAATGTAAATGTAAATTAGTTTGTAAAAACATTTCTCTAAAAATTTAAATGTAAATTAGTTTGTAAAAACATTTCTCTAAATATTTAAATTTGAATTAGTTTGTAAAAAAACATTTATCTAAAAAATTAAAATGTAAATTAGTTTGTACAAACATTTATCTAAAAATTGAAATGTAAATTAGTTTGTAAAAACATTTATCTAAAAATTTAAATGTAAATTAGTTTGTAAAAACATTTCTCTAAACTAGTTTGTAGAAAAGTAATTAAAAATGGCAAGACAAATTTAAAAACAACTTAATAAAACAAATAATGCTATACAGATACTTTGTAGAAAAAATAATTTAGTTTGTAAAAAAATAATTTGTAAACATTTTAGAAAATAGGATTTTAAAAATTGTAAACAAAATTTGTAAAATTAATTTAAAAAAAATTGTAGACTAATTTTTAAACAATTCGTGTAACTGTTACAAGAAAATTGTAAAACTATTTTTTAAGAAATTTGTTAACTATTTTTCAAAAATTTGTAAAAAATAATTCAAGAAAATCGTAAAAACTATTCTTAGAATAATTTATTTGTAAAACTTACTGTAAGAAAACAATTCGTAGAGCTAAAGTTGTAAAACAAAAAATTAGTAATAAATAATTTATATTTGTAAAACTACTTTTAAGAAAATTGTAAAACTATTTTTTAAAAAAAATTTAGTTTGTAAACATTTTAGAATACTTAAGTTTAAAAAAATAGTAAGAAAAAACAATTTGTAAACATTTTTGAAAATAAGATTTAAAAAAATTGTATACATTTTAGAGATTAAGATTTAGGAAATTGTAAACAAAATTTTAAAAACTGTAATAAAAAACAATTGGCATTTTAAAACATGTGTTGATAGGTTTATTTTAAAAACATAAGTTCATAAAAATACTTTTATGCATTGCTCACATATAAAATGTAATTCAATTCAAAAGGGAAAAATATCTATATACAGACCATTTAGGTGTTACGTAGCCAATACTGCATGCGACATAGCTTGTGCACAATCCATGTACACATGTACGTGACAGTTGCATACAATTTTTTAATGTGTACGACAGAGCTTAACGCAATGGCGAAGAGCTGGGCACAAGCAGTTACTTTTACGTCTGCTCTCCAACTCGAGTAACATAAACAGTCTGCTGCTAAAAGAGCCTCACCATGCGACAGCGGTAAAGCCCCACCCACGGCAACAGTGTGTCCAGGGTACAGCACACCCCACCCCCCACGGCTGCAGAGGGCATGTAAAGGGTCTCTAGCTACCCCCACGGCTACAACAGACTGCAAAGGGCATTTGAATGGTCTTTCGCTACCCCCCGCGGCTACAACAGACTGCAAAGAGCATTTAAAGGGTCTTTCCCCACAGCGATGACAGCAGGCTCAGGGCAAGTGCGAGCAACCCTCGGGCGACGGCGGGCTTCCTATTGCGGAAAGGCAAATGGCGGACTCAGGGGGCGGTAGACATAGGGCAGGCAATGGCGGACTCAGAGGGTAAAGACAAATGCAGCAGGCAAAATGGCGGACAGTGTATCGAGTCCAGGACATCATGCCAGGCCAAGGACATCATGACGACCCAAGGGCACCATGATAGCTTCCAAGACAATGTGACAGCAAACTGAGCCCTTGGAAGGCAGGGTGTCATGGCGGACACAGGAGACAGAGTCAATGACGGACTCAGGGGACAGAGCCAATGGCGGACTTAGGGCAACCACAGACTGCTCGACTTACTCGACACTAGCGCCATACATCCAACGTCAACCGTGGACCGACACCAGCCAACACCATACGACACTAGCGCCACTAAACCGGAACCAATGCCAGCCAACACCACACGACACTAGCGCCACTAAACCGGAACCAATGCCAGCCAACACCACACGACACTAGCGCCACTAAACCGGAACCAATGCCAGCCATGTCAAGTGCGACAGTAGCGCCACTTGGGTTAGGTTAGGTTAGGTTAAGGAGTTGGGTTAGAACCAAATTCAGAACCAAAGCCGAACTCGCAACCGTACCATGACATAGCATACTAGCAACATACTATTGTATATTGTACTTTCATTACCTAACGTACATACTAAACGTTGTAAGTCAAATGTTCTGTTTTGGAGAAAATACAGCATTTTCTATTGAGTTTTGAAATAATATATATTGATTTATCGATCCACAGACAGGTGTACAGTAACGAACTCGAGGAACAGGGGTGAGTGAGACAAATCGATACGCATACTGTATAGCTACATACTGAAAGCTATATTGTAAAACACCCCCACTCATCCCCCTCCATGTCACACGCAGGTGCACCTATGATCAATATAGCATACGGTCATCGATTTAAAAAATATGCATGTAGTGTTGGAGCAGGATATACTGTTTCCGTTGCCTATAGCAAGAGCAATATTTGCATATAGCAAGCGCATCAAAAAATGTCCGGGATATATAGTGATTTGATGGCAGGATATACTGTACCTTTTCCATTGCCTATAGCATGAGCAATATTTGCATATAGCAAACGCACCGGTGTTGGTTTTTGGTTTAAAAAATGCCCGGGATATATAGTGATTTCGGGTTTTGGTGTTGGTTTTGGAGTCAAAATGTTTCAAAATTAACCAAAAGTAACTACTGACGCAGACGTTTTTTCATAAATTCTTTTACGAGCGAATTTTGAGGAACGACGGTTTTATTTTTGAAGAATGATTGAAATAAAATAAATTTTGTCAAAATCAAAAACTAAAACCAAGAAGATGAATATCAGGGAAGTGAATTTCTTTTTTTATTTTGAATCAACTCACACAATGTTTGAATTACATTATTGTATTGTACATTTTGTTTTAATTATTTTTAATCGAACTTTTTATCCACGCAATCCCTGCACTTGAGTTTTATTTTAAATGCTTCTCTTGAAGTAATTAAGCAACAAGCTAAATGTTGAAAGCAATTTATTATTTTAATGTGCAATATTCCATGTTAATAAAATTAAGTCACGCGAAAAACTTTTTTAAACCAACATCAACTCCCAGCTAATTCAACTATGTTGCATTTACATTTCTAGGACGTGTGTGTCGTCTAAGTCTGCTTCATCCATATTGAATCCTCCAAAAATAAAAACCTGGTCGTTGAGAGCAACGCATCCTGCAGACCAACGTGGAGACGGAGCCTTTCCATTCGGAGTCACTTCCTTCCACTCAAAAGTTTCTGCGTGAAATAGTGAAATTGAAATCAAATTGAAATTGAAAATTTGAAAGAAACTTGTGTCCTTTTCTCAAATGTCGAAATCGGTTACACTGAGCAACGTTAAATTAATTAAATGCACAAATTATGCGCTTTAAATATTTGAATTTCAACTTCACACAAATCAGTGCGCGCAGAGCACAAAGAGAAAATTGGAGACAATTTAAATCGTAGAGCAAAATGTGCTGCTTCCTGTGAAAATAGATTTAAAAAAAACGCAAAACACTGCACCTGGAGTATAGCTAAATATGTCGTTTGAAGAAGAGTCGTCTTCATGACTTCCTCCGAAGATGTACATCAGTCCATTGTGCATAACTAAACAAATCAAAAGGAAAAAACGAAAAGTAAAATTAAAAATTGATAAACTAATCGAAATAAATAAAACAAGCCATGCAAAACTTTGGCGCCAAAACAAAACTTCAAAATGTTCAACACAATTTTTATTGGTTTTTACAGGCACAGTGATCCAGTGCAAGTCAATCGGTCCCTAACGAGCTCTTAAAAAAAGTGACCGAGGAACGAAACGTACCTTTCTTTTTGGCCTCATTTGAGCCTCCGTATTATTTAACACAGGCCGTCCTGAGCTTGTCTCAAAAGTATAGAACTGACCGGACCTTCGGTCAGTGCAATCGGTCCTACCGGTCACCGGCTCCGTGTCTTACACTGCAGTGATCACTTCGAATCGACGGCGGAGTTCCACGTGTTTCCACTGCAGTCCACGTTTTGTTTTGGAGGTCAAAGGACAGAACCGAGTTCACATTTTTCTCCGTTTCACAATCCCATCCACCAAAAATGAGGATGAATCTGTCGTTGTGGACTGTCGCTGAGTGACCTTGAATTGATGGAGGAATTCCCTGAAAACATCAAAACATCAAGCTTTTATCGCATTTACATTAGATAAACGGGTTAGGGGTGATTTCAGGGACCCCCACTGTCATGAGTTAACAAATTAGGTTGACATATATCATGGACATATGATTTTACTAGTATGCATGCAGGGATCGTCTATAAATTACGTCATAATAAATTTACCATTTTAGGAACCCCCACTGTCATTAGTTAAAAAATCCGGCGCTTCGCGCCGGATTTGTCGACCGGGGGGGCCCGAAGTAGATGCTGAGCTTAAACAAAGGCTCAAGATAATTCATGTAGCGCTAAAAGACGATATAAGATTTATGGAAGCTCCCCTAGCATGAATAAGCCATATACAAATGTAAATTGTTGATTAGATTGTGCATGAAGAAGTGACTGATGGTGCTTCAAAAAGGGTTGTCATCATCTGCTGGCGAAAAGATCTATTGTCAGGGTATATTTTGGATCCCACAATACGTATGGAGTAGTCATGTCGTCAAGCGGAAGAAGTTAATATAGAAAAGCAGGCGCATTATAACCCTTGCATTCCTTACTTTTTACTATAAACTGGTACTTTAAACTATAAAATGTGAAAGGCGTCATTATGGACGAGCCGTCACTATCTGTAGCCCATTTACTAACGCATGTCCGCCATCTGCAGTAATTAATAAGAATTCGAAAAATGGTGAGGAAGATAAATTCCGAATGCCTGAGCTAGAGCTAGTGTTCGAAGTGTGGACCCCCGTCATGAGAACGCATATTTTCAGGTGCCTTGAACTATGATACTTGTGGGATGTCATGATGGACGATCCCTGAATACCTTTAAACTATATAGATGTATTTGTGACATATGGTTACAATAGTTTGGAACAAAATTTAAAGTTAGCATTGGGGGTACCTAAAACTATATTTGTGGGACGTCATTATAGGCGATCCCTCAATACCTATAAACTATATAGATATATTTGTAACATGTAGTTGCAGTAGTTTGGAAAAAATTTAAAAGTTGGCAAAAACCTATGATATTTGTGGGACGTCATTATGGGCGATCCCTGAACACCTATAAATCATATTGATATATTTGTGACATGTAGTTACAATAGGCTGGAAAAAATGTAAAAGTTGGCAAAAAACTATGATATTTGTGGGACGTCATTATGGGCGATCCTTGAACACCTATACACCATATTGATATATTTGTGACATGTAGTTACAATAGGCTAGAAAAAATGTAAAAGTTGGCAAAAAACTATGATATTTGTGGGACGTCATTATGGACGATCCCTGAACACCTATTAACTATATTATAGATATATTTGTGACATGTTGTTATAATAGTTTGCAAATAATTTAAAAGTTGGCAAGGGGGTACCTAAAACTATGATGTTCGTGGGACGTCATTACGGACGACCCCTGAATCCCTAATGACTATATAGATAGTTTGCAAATAATTTAAAAGTTGGCAAGGGGGTACCTAAAACTATGATGTTTGTGGGACGTCATTACGGACGACCCCTGAATACCTATTAACTATATAGATATAATATAGATATAATGGCGACATGCAGTTAAAATTAGTGTGAAATAATTTTAAAGTTGGCAATGGGAGTACCTAAAACTATGATGTTTGTGGGACGTCATTACGGACGACCCCTGAATACCTACTAACTATATAGATATAATGGCGACATGCAGTTAAAATTGGTGTGAAATAATTTTAAAGTTGGCAATGGGAGTACCTAAAACTGTAAACTGTGAAGGACGTCATTTATGGACGATCCGTCACCATCTATAGCCCATTTACTTAAGCATATCCTTGATCTGTAGTATTGAATAGGAATCCGTAAAATGGTGAGGAAGGAGAATTTCGAATGCCTGAGCTGGTATTCGAAGAGTAGACCCCCGTCATGAGAACGCATATTTTCCAATTTTACATTGCAGTGTCAAACTAACGACCACTATACCAGTCTGCCCTGTGAACGTACATATGTCAGCAGTACATTTACTTGTAATGAATATTGGTGAAAATTTTCCATGTGTATTTCTAACGGCAAAACTTGACAAGCTCTCAGCTCCATATGTACCTTCCATGTATTTTTCGCCCTTTTTTTTATCTTGAAACATGGATTTTATTCTTGGTCGGTTTAACTGCTAATTGCGAAGAAACTATAACTTCACCAATAACCAAAAACTATACAGCACTTCTCCCTCGCTTTTCTGGGCGATTAGAAAAGGTTTTAATTTAAAATCTTCAAAAATGCGACCTGTAGCGTGCGACCAACTGACATTGTGACAGACAGACAGACAGACAGACAGACACCAGACACCAGACCAATAGATGCTTGCTCAGCATCTAAAAATTAAGTTGACATATAACCTTAACATAGACCCCCACCCAGCTGCTATCGCATTTACATTAGCTAAGCAGGCTAGGGGTGACGCGCAAATGACGTCAGGCGAAAATTTCTTTTAGACACCCCCACATAGCTGCTATCGCATTCACATTAGGTAAGCAGGCTAGGGGTGACGCGCAAATGACGTCAGGCGAAAATTTCTTTTAGACACCCCCACCCAGCTGCTATCGCAATTACATTAAGTAAGCAGGCTAGGGGTGACGCGCAAATGACGTCACGTGAAAATTTATTTTAGGCACCCCCACCCAGCTGCTATCGCATTTACATTAGGTAAGCAGGTTAGGGGTGACGCGCAAATGACGTCAGGCGAAAATTTCTTTTAGATACCCCCACCCAGCTGCTATCGCATTACCATTAGGTGAGCAGGTTAGGGGTGACGCGCAAATGACGTCACGTGAAAATTTCTATTAAACAGCCCCACCCAGCTGCTATCGCATTTACATTAGGTAAGCAGGCTAGGGGTTACTCGCAAATGACGTCACGTGAAAATTTCTTCTACATGTCAAGAAACTGACCGTTTTGTGTTAGGGTAAGGTAGGGTATCTGTGGTAGTCAGGTAACTGTGGTAATGGAAAACCATAAAGCAACAAACGACAGCCGTTGTCCGAAATTCGTTTCAGTTCACTCAACTACTCATTGAGTACGTTCTGGCTGATGCTCCCCGCGATAATCGAAAACTTGTGGGAGAAGAAAATCACTAAAGTTGTTGTGTCAATTTTATTGGTAAGGAAAACTTATTTTCATTTTCTTCAAGTCCCTCTAACTACTGATACAAAACCATTCGTATTGAAACCGATTTTGGAAAGATAGTTAGGGTTGTTTGGCATAAGGTAATTACAATTAGGAGGAAATACAAATTTAATCTTAGAATTGGTGAATTTATTTTTTATTTTTAGTCATTTCCAAGCGGTCGTCTAAATGTGGTAATGTCAGGGCTTCTAACTGTGGTAGTGTGAAAACCATGCTAAACTCATTGGAAATTTTGTGAAAATGGAGCAAGTATGTTTAAAAAATATAAGTGATAATATTTCAGTTTTTTTATATTTGTTAAGCATGCCATAAATTGTGAAAATGGGAAAAAAGAAATAAAGTGACAAAAGTAACTAAGTAAGCCATACACCAACGTAGACCTTAACGATGTCATTTTTTCTGTGCAAAGTGGATCATTAACAACATTCATTTAATTAATTAGCTTGTATTTGGTTAGTAGTTTTAGTACACACGATTATTTTTATTTTATTCATTAAATGTGATTTATAGAACCTAGTGTGATAAAATCTGTTCCGGCTTAATATGCGTTATTTACATGTTAATTGATTTTTAACTTGTGTTTTTTTGGACTGAAATTGCAATAAACGGTGGGTGTTCATAACTTTGCTAAACTAATAATGAAGGTGCCCATTCATTTAATTATTTCATAAAAAGCAAAATAAAGCTTATTTACATTTTTTTCGTACCATAATATTTGTTAATTTTAGCAAAAATAATACTACCACAGTTAGAACCCTGCTTACCACAGTTACCGGACCTAGCAAATTTCCCACTCCACCTAGGTCGTATAGTTTGAACACCTGTAGTTTAATGATGCGGCGGTAGAATTTGATAAGAATTGGGTACAGTATTCAGTACAGTATGTGTGTCAAGTGTATAGTGCTATTCCATTCAAAATTTTATTAACTTGGTATTACAGATTGAAAAACTGAAAGTTTTCCAAAAAGCTACCACAGTTAGAAGCCCTTACCCTATAGATGTTCAGAGATCGTCCATAATAACGTCCTTCAAGTACCATAGTTCCTAGTATCCCAAGCCCCAACTTTAAATTTGTTTCCATCCTATTTTAACTACATGTCACGTACTTACGTATATGCATAACAGATATTCAGGGATTGTCCATAATGACGTTATTCGTGAATGGTGCAATTTTTTAAAAAAATTTCAGCTATATTAAAATACATGCTACGAACATTGGTTTATGTCTTATTGATTGTAGGGGAGCTTCCATAAATCTTGTATCATCTTTTAGCGTAACCTTAATTGTCTTGCGCCTTTGTTAAAGCTCAGCATCTACTTCGGGCCAGCCCACTTCGCGCCGGATTTTTTTATTTTGCTTTATATCTTCAATCCATTTCTCCGCCACACGTGTGTAACTATGATCCCGTCCTTAGGACCTAATACATTTCTGTAAAACATTCTCCAAAATTCTTAATGCATCTGCGAATTTTTCCGTCTCATATAAACCCAATTGGCCAATTGCCATCTCAGAGACGAGCGTGTCTTTGTGCTCCTAAAAAGTTAAAAATCTAAAAATTGATATTGGACATTTTGATTCTTCACATTTTGAGTCAAAGTGCTAAGCACGCAGTGGTGAGTGAAAGCAACCGCATCATTTCTACTGCGTAGTTTAAGTTTTTGGTGACGACGAAGCTAAAGCGTACGACGAAAAGCAAACCACAAAATTCTCGGTTAAGTCACAGTGGATTTTGAATGAGTTGATTTTTAGCTTTGAACATAGAAATACCTCCGAAATTATTCTGCCTGGTTTTCTGTGTAATAATAATTATTACCAAAGCGTTAGAATTATTTTGTCGTCTGGTTATATGATATACTGTAGCTTTATATTTTAGTATAGAAAAGTTTGTTTGCTTGCGGAATTAATGAGCTTACATAAACCTATATAAAACTAAAACTACTACAAACTAAAAGTAATTTTTGGACTCAGCATATGAAATGATATTTCACGCCCATCTGAGAAGTCCCAGTAAGACAAGTTTATATAAACACATTATAATTCAGTTCATATGCTATTTGAACATTAAATTATCGGAGTGGTTGACAGTTGACGTCCGTGTTGTGAAAATTGTAAACAATTCCTTTACCTAACTCTCTTGCTCCTAATGAAACAATAGGTTATTTAAGTTCCTTCGTCTTTCTCCGTCTAACAATTTATTTTTTAATCTTATGGGCGTCCCAAAGTGTAAAGCTCTACTTACATTTAGTTGTATAAGTTACTATATGGTTTCAAGTCGCTTTGACTCTATACTTTTGAATTAGTCTTCACGACCGCTTTAGCTATGCTATACTTACTTAACAAACGCACACAATACCCTTTCAGGGTTTTCGTGTCTTTTCCTCCTAGTTTAGGATTCTTCACATAATGGTATCAATTGAATTGCATTTGATGTATTTGTAAAAACATCTGCACTGCTTCAGGTTCAAGTTTCATAGAATATTTTCCAAGAGGCTGTTCATACAACGTAATCGGATATTTAATAAAAAAGGACTTAATATTGCATGGCAAATGGACGAATTTTAAAACTATCTACACTGACGGGAAAATGTCCGGTGGCCGTATGTCCAACAACCATCTACGTTCTATATGTGTGAGTCCCTCTGCTTCACTTCTCTCAGTTCCTCATTCGCAGAGCGACCACAACCATCACCAGTTTCTATACAACTATCCATTCATTTGCTTTTCTTTTCAGCCTGAAAACTAAAAACCAAAATGTTGTCTAAGCCTGAAAACTACGCGAATTGGATTGCATTTAAATTCCTTTCAAAACTCTGCATCATCCCTTTTGATTTTAATTCTAAAACTGGAGAAATAAAGAAAACATCATCGTTATTGAAAAGAATTATTTGGAATTGCTATTTTCTTATTTATTGGGTCTACGTTTTACACATTGCGTTTACATTCTGCACGCTCGTCCACAACACAACAACTGACGGAAATTTTAATTTTAGCCATTTTTCAATTCACTTTGTCTACGTGATTGGATTTCCGTTGCTAGGACACTTTGCCCTAAACTGTAAGAAATGGGCTGGAGTTCTATCAATTGTACGGAATGAACTCTTAAGCAAAATTCAAAACAAGGGGCGAAATTCAAAAACACAATCAAAATTATCATTGCAGAAACTCATACTTATTGTGTACCCGGTTGTGTGCTTGGTAATGCTTATATTTGCAGAAGTTGTTCTTCTCGCAGACCCAACGAGACCTCAGCTTCTTTTCCAACTTCTGAGTGACGACCAAAAAACACTTTTGAATTACTTCATTTTGGGGGCAGTTGAATATTCCATGGGCGTCTTTGGTTTGGGCTGCGCCTATTTCGGAAATAATCTTCAATTATTATTTTTTGAATACCTACACGATGAGTTGTCTCGTGGAATTCAATCACTCACAAATTCAATGTACGTGGTTTCTAATTTGTAGCCATTTTTTTAAAAATGAGGCAACGGATGTTTCCAATTATCTGTCTGACGTGTGTTTGATTTAGGAAGACGGGGTTTACCAAAAGACAAGACATGTATGTATGTATGTTTGAAGTATCGTGCTTGCAGGCTAGAAGCCTATACACACTTCTAAACAATTTACTTTCCCGCTTACTCTTCAGAGGTACACTATACAGACAAGTCTGAGTGTACTCTTTGAGTTTTTGCGGTGTAAATTATACTTAACTTTTACTTGGGAAGTTATACCTATTGATTACAGACTATCTTAAATGTCGCGCTCTTTGAGATCCCTGGTTTTAGCTCCTGGTTAAGGAGACAGTTCAACTGGTTATTTACCCAGGCCATGGTGCTCGGAGTATCCGCATTCTCTATGGTGTATCAAGTCATAGCCAAAGTGGACTCCATGTCACCTCTACACCTGCCTACCTTATATGAAACAGATTTTCTATGGTACGTCCTCCGACAGTGCAATCGACTTGAGGAAGAGAGGATACAGTATAGGGATGGTACAAGTTCTAGCAAGCGTACCACTTTGAGTTAAAGGACTCTCCCTCTATTAAGACTCGGCTCTGTCACGGTCAGGGTGCTCACATACTAAAGTACATGCCCCTGTTCACAGATCTCCGTAGTCGCTCGCCATGTAGCCTCTTCTTACTTCCTTGTCCATCCCAAACTATAGCTCTACTTCCCCTCCTCTCAGCTCATATAGAGAGACTGCAGAAAAAACTGCTCCGCGAAGACAAGTGGATTAGGGTATCTCGTATGCAAAATGTATTACTACATATGCTTTTCACTCATCGACAGCCCGTATCTCGACGTGCACCGTGCACCACTGAGCCCACTTGCCTCCCCAAAAGACAAGACATGTTTAATACGGTTCGCCACTGTCGCCATATACAGATCCTCATTCAGCTTTTCAACCGAAGCAACGCGGAAATAACATTCTACTTTAAGTTAAGCTGCTTTGCTCTTAGCATCGGAGGAACATTCTTTTTCGTCAAGTTTGTTCACATGGAGCCAATCGTGGCACTGTTCGATGTTTTCTGTGGGCTAAATTGCATTGTATTATACATTGTAATGTACGAAAAAGCGTTCAAGATCCCGCAGCAGATGGAGCAGTACAAAACTTTGATTCTAATCGCGGCACATCCCGGCGTTGGCCTTTTGGGGCGAAGTCGAAATCGCTGGGCCCAATGCGTAGTTCGAGCGAACAAGCGCAATGCCCTCGAAATCTCGCGGGTCGTGCGATCGACTCCAAATATTGGAATTAAAGTCGGAGGATTCAACACAATGGAGAGGCTCTCAACGTTGAATTTTATTGATTTTTATGCTTCAAATGTTGCGTCACTCCTCATTACTTTTAAATGAACACAAAATATTCTCTTAATTTGTAGCTTACAAGTCAGTTGATATTTCACGGTTGGTTTCGTGAGTAATTTACGCCCATATGTGTTATGGTGTGTACTTACATAAGCCAGTAAGTATGTCAGTTTACAATAATTTCTAATTTCAAGTTGTTGGTATTTATTCGTAAGCACGTAAGTAGTACAAAAGGTCCATAGCTTTGCACTGTAATATAATAATAGTGAGCCTAAAAAGCTTCCACAAGAATTCTCGAGAAGGTGAAAGAACAACAAAAATTAGGTCGAATTATGGGCGTATTTGAGAGGAGCGAGTAAAGAACACTAAAATATTTATTCACCATTGTATATACATACCTATAGTTATAATGTAGAAAATTTTGAATTGACGTGACTAATCAACTGTGTGGAATCTTTGCACCAGAAATATTGCGCTTTGTAGTTGGATTGATTTGGCGTAGGGAAATATTCGAGCCGAGTGGGTCACTATGTACTACGAAACCTACATGTTTACATTTCAGTAGCTCGGGGCGGATAATTTAAGATGTCTATATGTGATATGTACACCGTGTTCTATGTGTTCATTAGTTTAAACGTATTTAAACCAATTTACACCCATTTTAATACACTATACAATTTTTTACATGAGCACCCACTTAAAAGTAGTTAATCGGAGTCGGAATCTGCTATGAAGATTCTTGTAGATAATAACAACAAATGTCTACAAGCCTAAGAGTAGGAATTAGCATAAAAATATATTGTAAAATATTATATTCATTTCCAGTTTTTGTTGTTGCTACTACACAAATATTAAAATAGTTTTTTGTTCATGAAAACAAAATGGAAATATTTAAAACAAAGCATGCTAGATTTATTTTTAATGCGCCGTTAAATACTTATCTTCTCTCTCTGTCTGTCTTTGTCTTAGCCGTCTAAATAACCCCGAAATTAGGTGTGGAAATTTCCGGAAATCTTTGTCATTTCCGGACTTTCTAAATTATCTTCTCTTCTAAACTTCAGAGACTATAATGAGAATTTAAAGAATTATAGTGCGAAATTTAGAAATTTGAAAAATGCTAAATATCCGCGTTTTTTTTAATCGTTACAACTTCCGTAAATTAACACTTTTGTAAAATGTAAAAACAATATGCTGTTAACGCTTTTTAAAAATATCCAAATATGCTACTAATGATCGTTTTTGAAAGTGCAAAATATGTTACCCATGTGATTTTCCAAGTACAAAAAATGCGCTATGTGCATAAAGTAAGTGCTACAACGTTCTCACTTGATTAATCCTTACCGGGAACTCACCTCGAATAACAATTTTTTGCCTTAGTCACATCAAGATTTTTCACTGCAAAACAATAAAAATGTATGAATTAAAATTGAAATTTAGCACCAATAAAAATATTTAAAACGAAATCTTTTATGAGAATTTTGTAGTTTCTATTTTTATGAATAAGCTTGGGGGAAATGCGAGTCCTTTCGGTTGTATTATGCTGCTCAAATTACTTAAGGCCGGCGTGGCAGTGAAAAGTAGCCTTATTTTGTCGAATTCTAATTCTGTGTAGCGGGCTGTCCATAAATGATGTCACTAAAATTATTGCTCTTCTAGGAACCACCACTCATCTCTGTGTTTTGCTGGAATTGCCTTGTTAAGGCAAGGTTGTGACGTCCGGGGATGCAATGGCTCAAGAAGGTTTATTTATGAACTGAATTTTGGTTGGTACTACGTGCATGCTAAATTTTAGTGTAATTAAAATATAAATTGTTGAAAATCCAGAATGATAAATAATTACATGCGGTAATTTAGTTCTGACCTTTTGCACACATAAAAAGATTTGATTTTTATTTATAATAGATTATAAAAATTATATAAACATTGTTTACTGATAATTAAACTACAGGTATTATTGAACAATGTTATTACTACATGTGAACAGCGAAAGGGTTTCACATATTACTTTATGATTTCAATTATCTTAGGGATTTTTATAAAATGCAAAACCGATTTGTGTTACACCTTCACAGTGTAAATTACTCAGCTTAATTTAAATAAGATTTCCACTAATTGGTTGCTATGCCACTGGAACCGAAACATAGTGCCTGTATCCTGTAGGATCGAATCCTCTCTCACATGCAATGCTAAAATATTCACAAAATACAAGAATATTAAAATCCGTCCCTGCTTGCCTGCGTTTAATATGATTTAAAGTATAATTGAACTACTAACGTACTTTCATATTTAATCCACTAAATATTTTTAGTTATTGCTATAAAAATTAGAAAAGAGAGTTACTAGTTAACTTTTTGACTGCCATCACAGACAAAAGGAGAATTATCCAGAATTTGGAAGTCTTGGGTCAAACAAAGTGTAGAAACTCCTAGTGGAATTAATGATTGTTTCCTTTGTGTAGTTTTAAATGGGAGCTTTTTCGCATCAAATTCTAACCTTTTTCATTACAAATATAAATTACGAATATCTCTATTTCAAACGCCTAATTACAGTATAAGTAGACCATGCTTTTATTTCTAACAATATATGTTGTAATTACTTTTTCCTTGCGTCCATTCCAATAAATCTGTAAATTCCAAGATTTTCTTCTCCTGTCAAAATATCTTTTGACTCAGCTGCTGTCGTAAACTCAGCACAGGTTATGACTGGAAATCGAATTTCAAATAGGCAATCGCCAAGAACTTCGCGAATGTGTTCTACAGTTGGCTCCAGCTTCATTTCATTGCACTGGAAGTCCGCCCATCTACAAAAATTAGTCCCGAAATATACAGTTATATTAACATTTACTATTATCACTATTAATACAATCGCAATGATAAACAATATAGCAATCGATTATTATGCATATATGTATCGAGATATATTTTAATTTTTGATGTTTGACTACACAGCACCTTATTGCAGCGTGAAACACGTTAAGTTCTTTGAAATACAATGTCGTCGCTGCCGAGAACAGATTTTAAGTTCGCCTGTGAGAGCCCCAAGAAATCGTCAGTTTCATTGTATTCCCCAAAGGATCTGAAAGCAGACAAGACTAATAAAATTACTTCTACCAACTTATTTTTTTAACCCTTTCTTGTTTCGGAGGTCAACAAATTTTGTCATCCATTTTTACTCCTGCTATTTGTAGTGACACTTGTTTTAAAATCAGCAGGATTTAAGCAATTAACTAAAAATACAAAAATGCTCGATCACTTACTGCAGAAACGTTAAAACCATTTTTTCCAAACACTCCACAGGCTTTTCCATCTCAAATTGCCGGCAAATTGCAAGCAAATTTAAAATTTGATGCAGGGGCAAACTTAACGTATTCAGAATCTCCAGTGACCACGTGTCAAGAGACGTGAGCTACAAATTATCAACAAAATTATTAAATAAAAGGTTGTCATATTGGTATAATAAAATTTATTATACCAATATGAACAAATGTTACATTTGTTCAGCTTTTAAATTAAGTTAAGAGCAAGGTTTTCGCAATTCTGACTTTCTGTTAATCTTCTGTTATGGATAACAATGTTATTGACACATTGTTATTCGAGTGAATGACCTACCTTGACGAACAGTTCAAATGCGATGGGATCAAAATCCGGGAAAGGGATCCCTTCGCCGTCCTGAACCACAGCAACTTCCCACTTCTCCTCTAATTGCTCCTCCAAAAACGGCGACGATGCTTTCAAAATGACCTTTCTTAGTGCCTTTACAATTTTCTTTTCTTCCCCCACACAAAATGCGACATCGCACATTCCGGGTTTTCGTTCCAACAGATCCTGGATTTTCTCCAACAACGGTTTCTCGACAATATTTGAATCTGCCATATCAATATATAGTAGTACTTTGGTACACTTTGATTACACACTGTTGACTGCGAACTGGGAAGGCAACTGTAAGTACAAAATAAAAGTTTTAAATTGAATGTTATTTGACCCCATCATTGAAAAGAACTATATTTTATAATAAGATTTACATGGGCATTTACAGGTATATCCTACCGAAAGCTTTGTCATTTCTAACAAGTTTCTATGAATTCTATGAATGACTGCTATCAATCAAAAAAACAATAACTCACAGAGGGAAACGCTGACCTTACAATCGTTAATCGTGACTAAAATAAACATGTTGGCGACGAACGTGATAGACAAACCTATTTTTCTAAAATTGTGAATTATACAGTCCAAAATAATATTATACTTACTGGATTGACGAGAAATATCCAAAATTCTAGACGCACCTGTTTATAACCTGCAAAATCCAAATATTTACTGGCCCTGCCTGTTTAGGTTTAATCGACGGACTAAAATTCTTTTGCGGTCACTATTGACTGTTAAGTTGGCTGTCCTGTGTAAGTGAGTAATGCTGCTGGCTCTTCTTATTGTAACTGCAACGCGTATGAACAATGTAACAACTCAATTAAATCAAATTAATTAATAAACGATTAACTTAAACTTTTCAACATTTTGCTCCTTTCGAAAATTGAACTGCGAGCCGTTTAACTTTCTTTCATCATGTGATGTTCCTCGACCTGTTCTAAAACAACCAAACTTTCCTATTTCTTTTAATTCTTTTACGACTTTTACCTTTAGATTAGCTTATTCTTGGGATTTAAGGGGCTGGTCGTAAATGACGCTACGCTCATTGGGGGTGGGTAAATGGACACGTAATGATGAAGCTCATACACGTTTTTACAATGTTGGTGAAAGTGACAAGGTGGGTGGGTGGGTTCAAAAAATTGGTTTATTTAAACGACGCCTTTTTTGTCCAGCCCCTAATGGAGAAAGAAAAGAAGTGACGAAATTCATTTTACGTTGGGGTTTGTCCTTAAATGCTGTAATTGAAAAATCCCAATTTGTAGAATACTCTCCCCTGACATTAGCCTAATACACCATTGCATAATTATGGCTCATCAATATCCGACAGCACCCACGAGCTCCAACAATGACAGAATTTATGGACGATCTCTAGTCAGTATATTACGGCATGACTTGTGTCATTTCTGGTTTCAACGGTGTTTGCGTTCAGCAGAGCACAGAGCAAGCGACAGTTTTTCTCCTGTACATTTAATTTCTCACAATGCTCCGGTAAAGTACCTTTAAATAAAGTAATAACGTTAATTGAAAAGAATTTTAATTCACATTAAATTACATTATTTGTATTTTAAATTCCAAGCTCAAGTGCGTCGCAATTTACGCAACAAAAACAATGCAGTAAAACTGCGCGTTGCTTAATTTTGACTTATGATTAGTTATTAGTTACTAGTAGGTCGTAAGTATCTAACTAGTAAACGAGTGTGCATATCAAAGCTATTATCTAAATAGTCTAAATGGTATATACACCCCATTCGCATTCTTGCAACAGCTGGTTTTGTTTTTGTATTTTATACTAAGCAGTACTTTACTGTCGTAAAGATTACAATGCTAATAGGTTTTTCATTCGTTAAGTGGAAAACATTAAAAAATGAAACAAGTGATGCATCACATAATTACCGTTTTTTCTGTGATAGTGGACCCGCTAAATATTACAGGCCCGTCGATTATAAACGGAAATGTTGTAATATAAATGCATCATTTTTTAAGGAGGTGGAAAATTGTGGGGTTACCGTGGCACCGTGAACTGTGGACTCGAAATTCTTAAATCTATATGATTTTTTTTTATTTTAATAGAATATTAAAATTCAGTTTACGCTACTGAATCCTGCGAGTTAAGCGTTCTAAGTACTTAGTACTTACTGACATTCTGAAATTACCGTCTGTAATTTAGTAGAAGAATCCGCTTCACTTCTGCCTCAGCTGGTTCGTAACCGAATTCACTTGTCAGATTCATACTGGCAATGAAAAATAAATGGTTTGGCAATGGTTTCGATAAAAGATCGAAAACTGAATTCCAGTAAAAGAAAACAAAAACAATGGGTACAGAAGATTCACAGGAAAATACGTAAAAGCGGAAAACTTAATTCCTACCAACGTACAACATCGTAACTGCAGTCGATTTTTCATGCATTATGTTAAGAGTGAGTTTTGATGGACGACGGTTTCATTTTTGAAAAATGATTTAAATACAAAATAATTCTTCTCAAAATCGGAAACTACAACCAAAAAGATGAATATCAAGGAAGTGAATTTCTGCCTTTATTTTGAAATGATTCACACAATATTATGAATAGATGTTTTTTAAATTATGTTAAAAATATTTACAATCGAACACTTTAATTATATAATTTATAGAACTTGCATTTTGTTGTAAATGCTTTTCTTAAAGTAATTTAAGCAACACACTGAATATCAAAAGCAAAACTTATGCTTTTAATAACATAACTATATAACTGCATAATACATATGTACATATGCACATATCATGTATGTATGTAAATAAAACTAATTAATTCGAAATACTTTTCCGATTTAACATCAACTGCCAATTATATTAAACTTTGTTGTATTTACAGTTGAAGGACATTTGTGTCGTCTAAGTACAGTTTATCATCATTGGTTCCTCCAAAAATAAAAACTTGATCGTTGAGGGCAACGCATCCGGCAGCAGCACGTGGAGACGGAGCCTTTCCATTCGCAGTCACTTCCTTCCACTCAAAAGTTTCTACACAAAATTGAAATCGAATTAGGATTAAAAATCAAAAGAAGTTTTTTTCTAATTTCCAAATCAAATAAACTGAACAGCGTTTAGTCACATGAACTTGACCGTAACTCAAATTAAACTTAAATATTTGTTTTCGTTTTTTGAATTTTGCTTCCAACGTAAAAACGCTTCCAACATCAATCAATAATTTTAAAGTAATTAAATGCACAAATTAGGCGCTCTAAATATTTAAATTCAAACTTCACACGAATCAGTGCGCTCAGAACTCAAATAACAAATTAAAAATAATTTGATTTGTGGAGTAAAAAGCGTTGATTTCTGTGCAAATAGAAATGAACACAAGATGTAAAATAATGCACCTGGATCGTAGCTGAATACGTCGTTGAAATACGGTCCATAGTTCGGGGATCCTCCGAAGATGTACATCCGTCCATTGTTCGCAACTAAACAAATCAAAAGTAAAATATGAGAGCTATAAAAAATTTGATAATTTAATTGTAATTAATACAAAAATTGCAGCAAACAATTGGCACCCAAATAGCAAATTCCAAACTTTAAATATTTAAGACAATTTAATTTTTTTACAGGCACTGTGACCACTTCGACCCGATGGCAGTGTTCCGCGTGTTTCCACTGCAGTCCACATTTTGGTGTGGAGGTCCAAAGACCAAATTGTGTTCACTCGTTTCTTCTCATGGTAATCCCATCCACCAAAAATGAGGATGAATCTGTCGTTGTGGACTATTGCTGAGTGACTAGAACGTCCTTCATCATTTCTCCAAGGTGATCGAGGAATCCCCTGAAAAAAGTTATAGAACAAACCCGAATTTATTCTTTGGAATCAAATTCATCGTTGAAACGAGAAATAGATTTATTAGAAAACAATTTTCTTACCTTTAATTCAATTGTTGACCAACGAAAAGATTCCAAATTCAAAGAATGTAAATCATTCGTTTCATCTCCACCGAATATGAACATTTCATTTCGGAGCACAACAGCAGAATGACTACTTCGAGCGTTTGGAATATTTTTACCGTTTTTCGGTTTGTCCCACTCCAGGGTCTTCGTGTTCAATCGATACGTCGAGTTTGAATTTTCCCCTTTCCTTATTTTGTAACCACCAAAAATGATAACAAATTCTTTGTAAGCCACGGCTGAGTGACCGCTTCTTTGATTCGGATTCACTTCACTGTTTTCAGTTGACAACTGTTTCCACTCCTTTTCCCGTTCGTTCACGTTTAACACGAACACATCCAGAACACCGATTGTATAATGACGTGGATCACAATGACTATCTCCACCGAAGCTGTAAATTAAGTTCTCAACAGCCACCGCTGCATGTTTACTTCTTCCAGGAAATCCATTGATTTTGTTTCCCCAGCGAATCTACAAATAATTTAGATTGTTAAATCAATTCCAAGTTTTGTATTTCGTAGTTTTATTCTCTTACCGTTTTTGACAGTGCTGCTGCTGCTGCAGAGAGTTGAGCAGAAGAAGCAGATTTCAAAGACTGTGGCACCAACTGCGTCTGCAAAAGAATCCGTTTAAAATTAAATATTCATTTTAGTGAACTTATTAAACTTATTGTTCGCCTTTTACATCGTTATGTGTTTACCATGTAATGTCATTGATTTCACACAATTCTGTTTTTACATTAAAAGCTACCTTCCTAATTTTAAATCATAGAAAACATTTCAGTTCGCAGAAAAACTGATTTCTAAAACTGCAGTTAAAAGATGCAAATCTCTCACATATCCAAATAACTATATCAAAAGAAATGAAATACAACTTCGTTGATTAGGTTCTAAAAATCAATTACCTCGTCCAACAAAGTGACGACAGGAAACGGACCATCATTTTCTTCGAAGGCGTTGTGTGCGTGCACCGCGGTGCCACATGCGACTGCGACTGCTTTGTCTGCGTTGATGGCTTTGGAAGTCTGCTTTCGCGCTTTTTTCTGGACCGTCGGCTGCATTTTCGGAATTTGACTGGAGCCGCCAATCAGAATCTCGTCGCCGATTTTTTCTTTTTTGCATCGAGATTTCTTTAGAGCTGTAGTTGTTGAAGCCATTTTTCTGTAAAAGGGAAACTAAATTTTATTACTCGTCCTATGTATCTGGATGAAGCCAAAATGGCCCACTAAATCTGTAGATTCGGGGCCTCCCATAAGTGACGTCATGAGAACGGTCTGTAGGCATCATTGATATCACCAATTACCCTTCACTTACGCAACTTGAGTGGTATCATTTCAGTTTTATTACCCAACAACATTGTTCACATAGTTATGCGAGCTTCATTCGTGCAAGATACCTACACTATTAGAAAGACTGTTACCCATCTGCAGCGATTATTTGTGCACAGCCCCTGCACAATTAATCATAAAGTAGCGTTCTAGATTAAAACTAACAAATTTCGTATGTCATCACTGTCAATTTAGTGTGAGCAAGGTTTAATACAAAGCTACAAATCGTGGGCAGAATCAAAATAAACCGTTTCTATATTATAGCTAAAAATCAAATGAGCGCATCCCAAAAACAACTAAATGGAAAAAATGAGTACCTAAAATTGTATATAGGAGGTTTTGAAAATTGCAACCCAGTCTATTTATACTTTTTAGAAATGTGCAAATGTTCTATGTACTTGTTTCGTAAATTGTAGAAATGGTTCTATTTACCTGTTTTTAAAAAGTATAATTTATGCTTTTTACTTGTTTTTAAAATGTGCCTTGTTCTATCTACACTTTTTTTAAAAGTGCAAATTGTTTTTCCTACAAATTTTTGATGAGCTGCACTGAGCCTGCCTCAAGGTCAATCGGTGCATCAAAAACGAAACAAAACTTTTTGCCTTTTTTCGCAGAAATACGTCTACCCAACACTCCAGTGTTGCTTCTAATTCTAATGCCTTGCAGCCGCTTCTATAGTTAATTGCAATTCATATGATTGACAGTGTATTTAACAACTAAAGTACGCTGATGCCTAAATCATAGAAAACACATTTAGATGTCGGTATATAACAACCGAAAAGGAAACTTACAAGTTTGGTTTTTGACTGCCATCACAGACAATTGGAGGATTTTTCGCGCTTTTCAATCCCCGAGTGGAACCAAGTGTTGAAACCCCCGGAAGAATTGAGGTCGCTCTGTTGTTATTCTCTGAATTCGGATTGGACTTCAATTTTTGTACTGTGTTCCTTGGTGTGGTTTTAAATGGTAGCTTCTTCGAATCGAGTTTCATCTTTTTTCTGCTACAACAAAAAAAGTAGGAAAACAATAACTTATTACAGATCGCAGCATCAGTGGTATCTGCTTCTATTTCGCCAACATGGTTTCTAATTACTTTTTGTTTCCCGTCAATCCGATAAATCCGTAAACTCCAAGACTTTCTTCTCTTGTCAAAATATCTTTTAATTCCTGTGCTTCTGTGAACTCAGCACAGGTCATGAGTGGAAAACGAATTTCGAACAAACAGTCGCCCAGAACTTCTCGAAATTGTTCTTCAGTTGGCCACAGTTCCATTTGCGTGCACTGGAAGTCAGCCCATCTATAAAAATAAGTCCCAAAATAAATATTCACATTTAGGAACAATCACTTTGCATACGCTGATGAAGATGAAAGAAAACATGCGAATTTCTAATAAAAATAAGATTTATTTTCAATTGGAAATGCAGTTAAATTACACATCACCTAAATGCAGCGTAAAACACGTCAAGTTCCTTGATTCCAATATCGTCACTGCCAAGAACATATTTTAAGTTCGTCTGAGAGAGTTGCAGGAAGTCGTCAGTGTCTTTGTATTCGCCAAAGGATCTAAAAGCAGACAATTCTAATCAAACGATGCATCTGAAAAGGCTTCAAATAACTACTGGGGTCTCAAGTAACCTCAGAAGATATTTTTGGGTAACCTCACAGTCAGGTGTGAATAATCATGTTACTAAAATATTAAATATTAATAATTGTTCACTTACTGCAAAAATGTCGAAGCTAACATGTTTAGATTCTCTTCAGCGTTTTTCATCTCAAAGCTTCGGCAAATTGAAAGCAGGTTCAAAATTTGATTTAGTGGGAGTTTTGATGCCTTTAAAGTCTCCAGCGACCACGTATCCAGAGATGTGATCTACAATTAAAAAACAAATCAACATAATAAATTGCTTTTAAATCTGCGAGGTGCCTGGTTTTTGAAACACTGATTTTAAGTCAGTGTGAGGTTATGATTAATAATACTAATACCAATTTGTAACTGCAGTGAATGACTCACCTTAACAAACTGTTCAAAAGCGATGGGATCAAAATCTGGGAGTGGGATCTCGCCGCGTTTTTTATTCCACCCAACTTTCCCCTTCTCCTCGAATTTCTTCTCCAAAAACGGGGACGATGCTTTCAAAATGATCTTTACTGCTCCAACAATCTTCTTTTCCCTCCCAACACTAAAAGCCACGTCGTTATTTCCTTGTTCCCGTTCCACCATATCCTGGATTTTCTCCAGCAACGGTTTTTCGACAACACTGGAAACTGCCATAGCTGCTCGTGGTATTGTACTGCGTCACACACGGAACAGAACTGTAAACTATGAAGGAATTTGGTAATAAATGTTATGAATTATGAATGCTGTTTGATTTCATAATTGTTATATTTTATAATATGCATCAAGCGAATATTTACATCGTACTGAATGGTAAGCCACTTTTATTGACACTTGACACAATAATAATCTTTTATTTTGAGCAACAAAACAAATCAGCAAATGCAGTAGGAAGAAAATTAAATTATTACTACGCTACATCGTCAGCTGTTGGTTGTAAGTCGTGACTACAATAATAGTGTGAGCTACAAAAGTGAGAGAAGTACCTGCTTTTCTAACACTGTAAATTGTAACAGTAAAAAATGACTGTCCAAACTAATTCAACATAAACACTGCTGGCTCAACTAACAACTAATAAGAAATTACCAAGATTCGATACGTACCTGTACCTGCTTATGACACTTTCAAACCCAAAATAATTACCGGCTTCCGTTGAGCAGATTTTTAACCGACGGACTAAACACTAAAACACTTTTGTGACTGATGTTATTACTGTTGAGTTGACAATTTTTGATAGTAGTTTATGTTATTTGCCCTTCTAATTGTCACTGTCAATCGCATGCACTCCAAATGCGATAACTAATTTCGTTAAATTATTTAAAAAATCCTTCACTTTTTCACAATTGTAAATTGTCAATTTGCTCTTGCTCCCCACAAAAATTGAATGACGCGCCAATTAACTTTCACTGGACTCGTGACGTCTCCTCCAGTTCCGTTGACAATTAATTTGACAAACAAGTAAAGTTCCCTTCTTTTAGTTTAATTTTGTTATGTTGATTCAAGGAGGGTACAATTTACAAAGTATTATATTCTCCTTGTGTTGATTCAGTTTTTTTATGCCAGTTCTGGTTTTAAACTTTTTAAAGATTACTAGTAGCACCTAGATTTGATTTAACAAAAGGACTAAAGACACTTTTTCGGCCACTTTCACTGTGGGGTTGATCGTCATGTGTGAGTACTACGTAATTTGCCCTTCTAATTTCTACTGCAAATTATATACATTTCAATTTCAATTAGCTAATTTAATTTGTTAAATTAATAAGAGGCTAGTTATTTTATAACCACTACAGTTCAACACAGTAAAGAGTTGGTCACATTATTTAAAACTTAACCTACTATTTAAAAAATTCTTTAAGTCTGCCACCAATTAAAGGATAAATTGTTTTTTAAATTAAAGAATTAAGAGTAAAACTAATAAAAGAACCTGGGACTTGTTGCAGTACCAACAATCAAATAAGTAAAGCTGTAAAGCAGTGGACCACAATGTAATAGTAAAATGCTGCGTACACGGTAATTTACTTAAGACACTTTGCCTAACCTTAAAATTATGGAAATTAGCGACCATATATTTCGACAACTTCAAATAGTATGATCGGAAAATATTAAAATAAATAATATGCTTTCGTTACTTAAGTAGGTAGTTTTAGTACACAAAAAGTGTTCAAGAAGACTGAGCAAGAGAAAGTCTAAGACTCAAATGAAAGTGTAGAATAAACTCGCAGTTTTAGTTTGAAATTTATTTCTTCATTTTTGTCTTTTTCTGGTCAGAATAGTTTACGTATGAATTACATTGAGGCACGTACATATTGTGAGTTCCCCTCTCCATAATACTATTTTTAAACAACAAAAGTAGCCTGTTTAACTATATGTATGTACTGAATACGCGTATAGGAACTTGAGCGTTGTGTAAGGGGTCTGTCGTCAATGACATCAAGGGTAGCGTCAATAGGTCTACGGTATACCAGCCCTTTACGTAATGCTAATGACACGACCGCATAGGGTACTGAAAAAAGGGAAGTTTTCGATGAGATTATTTCAAACGATTCGAACGATATTATGAACGATTCTTAAGGGCTTACATGGTATGAATGAATAGCATTTATGCTGCCCTTCGCCATCGTTCACTGGAAGGATTAGAAATTAGAACGTTCACTCCACACGATAATAAAAGCTGAAATACGTTTCCCAAACTATTATTGTAGTGTACTATATATAAATTACTTCGATTTTTACAGAATTTCAATTCATGTACTTAATCCTGTTTGGACAGGAATAAGCTAGACGGTTTTGAATGCTCACTACCACACATTAGTACATACCTAAAGTAAGTAGGTACTTATATATTAGCATGGAAAAAATTTGGAATGTTTAGAGAAGCGTCAAATATTGCATATTATATTCCTTTTCCTATTCAACTTCTCACAGGAAATCAATTTAACGAACTATGAAATTAAAATATCCAGTAACTTTTGTTCCAAGTATCACATTCAATTACCATTACACAACATATACTATGCCCTTATTGTCTTTCAGATCTGCTGTCTTCCGACGCTTTTTGTGCTTCCACTGAGTAGGTTACTCCATTATTTTTTTAATAAGCATAATATGCTTACAACTAGTGCTTTATTGGTGTTCAATATTATTTCGTCAATGAAGAATCAAAATGACTAATTATCAATGTAAGCTAGAATTAAAATGAGCTGTCAAAAAAACATTAAAATGATGAGATAGATGCATACCATGTTAATTACACGCTCCTAAACATTGCAAAATGTTCTATTTTTTTAAAGTTCAAACAGTTCATAATTTACGCGTTTCTGGAAAGTACAAAATGTTTCATACACATTTTTGAAAATAGCAAAATGTTCTATTTACACGTTTCTGGAAAGTTCAAAATGTTCCATACGCACATTTTTGAAAAAAGCAAAATGTTCTATTTACACGTTTCTGGAAAGTTCAAGATGTTTTATGTACACATTTTCGAAAAATAGAAAATGTTCTATTTACACGTTTCTGGAAAGTTCAAAATGTTCTACGTACACATTTTCAAAAAATGGAAAATGTTCTATTTAGACTTTTCTGAAAAATTCACATTTTTGAAACAAGCCAAATGTTCTATCTTTACTAATTTTTGTTTGAAAAATATTCGATTGACACAAGCTTTTAGGATGATATTTTTTCTTATATGTTTGTAGATACTTCATTCTCCTTGTAGCTAATAATGAAAACGGGTTATTTTGAGCTTTCAATGTCGCTATGGGACTGACGTAAAAACATCTACCTAAAATTCATATATGTATCTGTATAATTATGTACTGAAGATTAAATTAAGTATTGCATTTAGCACGCGTTCTCTTCTCTCTTCCCATGTAAATCTGAACAGTATTTCAAGTGGAAATAATGTCCATTATACTGCGAATATTTTTAAATAATTACCATTTTAATTTCCATAAATAAAATTATATACGTTTTCGATCCCCTAATACTTACTCAAGCAATACATATTATTCCGTTCATCATGCTGTATTGAGAATGTTTTAACTTTAAATAGGAGCAAAAGCATAATTCAGTTAGCTACTTCATCACGTGTACTTCAGCCCCTCAACAAAGTGGTCAATGATGACGTGTCGATTCTGGGTAAAGGGCCCTACTGGGACCCCACTGAGTAAGTCCTGTACCACGTGGATGCTCAATTGCAATGATAATATGTCAATGTCAAACTCCTGACTCACATCCCACATTACTTATTACCTACTCACCTAACTAGGAGTTTTATTAAACCACACAGGCATCCGCTGATGTTGGTAAAAGAATTAATTTCAAATAATAAACCACCTATTTACTATTTAATTATATGCCTTTTTCAACCAGCCATGGAGTTTAGCAGATCACATTAGAGCACAGTTAAGGGGTCGTCCACAAATGACATCATCGTTAGCATCAATGAGCCTACTTGGCTTCTGATGGCAATGATGGCATCCACTGCTAAAGTTATCCATTTACGCAATGGTTACACGGATGACATGGGGGCGCTGGGGGCCATAGGATCCTAAAAATAGTGATTTTTTTGGAACGTCATTTGTGGACAATCACTTGTATCTTGTGAAAATGCTAATTTATTAACGTGCGTGCATTTCTGCTCTGCCTTCTAAATTGACTGTGGATTTAGGCATCAATTTTCTATGAATTAGTTTATTTATATTTTACTGCAAACTTTTATTAATTTAATAAATGCCAGGCTCAATCAACTGCCGAGCTGCCATTCCAGAGAATCTATTAGGCCATCTATTAACAACCACTAAGGCATCCAGTCGTCATGAAGAAGGTGACCCGAACCCAAAAGGAATGAACCAATACCTTTTGGTGCAAAATGGAAGTTGACCTTCGAGCTACATTTGCCAGAAGGTTATTTCAACATGTATTTAATTTCGAATCGATAATGATAACAGAAATATTAAAACGAATTGCATGATAAACATTTCTGGTTGTAAATTAATGGCAGTTTGTAATTTGTATCACCTGTTGATATCTCACTGTTTTTATTAATATTATTTGATATATTTTCAGGTTTGTAAACGTACGTGTCTTACATCATTACCGTGTAAATTAGTTATATCAAGTTAAACAGCATTTCCTCCAACTGGGTGGTGCTCGAATGTACACGGAATTTAGTGTTTTCCTTCTGCAGGATGAATGCCTACTTTGTAATCAACTATTTCTATTATTCTTCTTTTCACCTGCATTTATCAACACGCTTTTTTAATCAGCAGCATTAAATCTCGTAACTAGGAACGAAAGCATTTTTTACTCCACGCATAGACGCTTCTACCAATTCTTCCAAATTCTTCACGGCCTTTGTCATCTCAATCCAGGGTAATACAAATTTAGAATGAATTCCAGTAAAAGAAAGCAACCCAAATGGTGTCGATGATACACGCATGAATATGTAAAAGCGAAGAACTTAATTTTTTGCAACGCACACATTACAAACTGCAGCCCTGTTTACATGAATTCTTTAAAAAGCGAATTTTGATGGACGAAGATCCCATTTTTGAAAAATTGATTTAGATTAAAAATAAATCTTGCTCAAACTTACAATCGCAAACTATAACCAAGGAGATAAAAGTCAGGAAAATGAATCTTTGTCTTTATAAAACAATTCAAACGTTATTTAAAAATCTTTTTTTGTTTTTTATGTTTCCCTTTTAAACATTATTTTAATTTTTCAATCCCACTCTTCACCCACGCAATTTCAGCACTTGCTTTTTTATTTTAAACGCTTTTCTCAAAGTAATTAGGTTACACATAAAATGTTAAAAACAAAATTATTTGCATGTAAAATAGCTAATGTTAATACAATTAAATAAATCGAAACACATTTCCAAATTAACATCAACTGCCAACTATTAGGATTTGTTGAATTTACATTTGAAGGACACAGGTGTCCCTCAATTGCCACTCATTCCGATTAAATCCTCCAATAATAAAAACCTGGTCGTTGAGGGCAACAGAAGGGGAATCGGTTGGCGCAAACCACCAGTTTTCCAAACCGGTTTCAACCACCCCACCCACCCAGGTCCAGAGCCACCCTCCCGCCCCTCCCCCCTACCGTCAGCCGGAGGTTATTGCCCCCACCACGTGACAGAGTGAGACCACTGACGTCAACGGGTACGCGTCACGGGGCCCGTGCCCGGTTCAGTGGCGGTTGCGGAGCCGGAGCCGGGAAAGTGTACGACATCGACACTGTGACGCATGAGTCACGATGATTACAGCGACACTGTGACGCATCAATCATGATAATTACATCGACACTATGACGCATTGCTCATGCATTACTAACGTAAAAAGAAATATGGCACAAATTATAATAAGATGCAAATATGTTTATCTCTTTCAGTTATCAAATCAGTTCAACTCTTATAAGTTTTTAAGATGTAGAAATTACAGTTTTGTATTTATTTGCTAAAAACTTAATAGAATTTTTATTTTATTTACAATATGTACAATATGATTTATTACTTAAACTCTAACTTTATAATGTCCAAAGGGAAGACTATAGTTTATATCATCACCATCTGGATACACTCTATTAACATCAAGCGCATGAAAAGCAATTTTGTCAACATTAATTAAGTACAACCGATGATCAAACGATCGTATAAATTTACTATTTTTAATCACTACTTTATTGTGCAATACTACCTCTTTCATCTCTTGATGAGTACATTGTTTCAAAGTAGTTTTAGGAGTACCTTTACATTTTATATCCCAGGTCTCATCATAAAATAACAACGAATATTGCTTTGCCTTAAGAATAACAGCCTCAGCTATATCTAAACTTTCTATTTTCCATAATCCTCGTTCTCCTGCAGAACGGGTTTGAAGATTAGGAACACTTGGATATTTTACAAATACATCGTGTCTCGCAGGTATTTTACTAAAGTCAAAAATCTCATTATTTTTGACCAGCTTTTCAAGAAAATCATTCTCACTGTCATCGTAATTAACCACGGCCGAGTCTGTATCTACATATATACAGGTTAGTTTCTCCCCAAAGATAGCTTTCAACCCTTGATAAAATCTGGTGTAATATGTTTCCTTACTTATTTCTAAACATGTGAAACCATCAATCATAATACAATCTAGTTCTACAGTTTTAGGTTTAAAATAAATCATAGTTAAAGTAGGACTCAATTCTTTAAAATCTTTAAATAAAGGAGAGGAAATTAGTTTAGTAGTTTCAACGCGTGAGGTCGAAAATATAATTTGAACCCGCCCAAAGGGATTCTGCAATGTTTTTCCATAGATGGCATTATTTAATAATTTGTAAAAGTCTTTACCAAAAGTACTTTTTGCTAATCTACGAAGTTCTAGATTTGCTAAAATGTATGGTTTAAATAAATTGCTTTCAGTAAATTTTATTGCTGAATGAACTTCTTCAAGTACCATACCTTGAGACAAGTAGTATTGTAAAGTTTTATAATGTACAACATAATCTTTTTTATCGTAACATGTTAACAACAGCCGGGGTTTTGTTAAAAATCCTTTTGAAACTTGTGTATAACTTTTTATTTGCTGTCGTTGTTTGTTAGATAATTCCTGATAGTTTATTTTAGTTTTTTCTGGGGCCAGTGGTACTTCTTGAGTTTTATCATGAATAGAATCTGGATATTTAAGTGAAACTCTAAGAATATATCCTTTATTAGGCTCAAGTTCAGGATTTCGCCAATTAATATTATTCAAATCTTTACCATCAATATACTCAAAGTCACCTTGCGGGTATTTTTTACAGAGCGAATCAGCGTAAAGAGCATTCAAATCAAAGTACGCAATTTGGCTACGTTTTACATTTGGATTATAATTTGGCATGCGCTCGTTATTTGCAGTAACCACTTTTGCAGCTCCATATGTAATTCCTCCTCGTATACCATCCTGAACCATTTTTAACATACGATCATCCCTTATATAATCTACTTCTATGCCGGTCGATTTTAGCATACACTGCCAACTGTATGATGAAATTGTTGGACAGTAAGTTGGATCAAGGTTATACGTTCTCATTCCTTCCATTCTAAAATTTTCCCACACCACTGCTAATAGTACTACATCCAACATATTGTAGAGTCGCAAATAACTTTTAAAATTGGTAATATTAAATGTTTTACAGGTTTCCAATACAGAATTCCAATCATCATCGGAAATTTTTGTATTTGTTAGTTCATTATTAAAATATTCCCTGCTAGGCATTCCAACATTATCACCTAATACTTCTGGCCCAGTCAAGAATTTGTATGGAAAATCAATTTTTTTTAGCAACAGGTTTCTAGACTCTGCATTTAATTTACTAATTGAATTTGGTAGCATTCTAGAAAAGCACTGATCTATTAGGTAGAAATACTCGTTGTTTTCTTTTTGAAGGTTAGAGACAAGGTTGCTCAAACTAGTATTAAGAAATTGACACGAATCCACAAACCTAACTTTTGCCTTGACCGCTATCTTTTTATCGCCGGTCCCTATAAACTGATTAGAAGTTATTTCCATTTGAATAAATTTTTCTCCCGTTTTTGCAATCACTTTTACATCTTTAGGTTTAAATAATTTTGAATCTAAACATTGAGTAACTAAATGAAGGTCAAAGCCAGAGGAGTTGTGGGCAATAACAGGCAGTTCAAACTTGTATTTAATCCTAAGATTACAATAGCTGCAAATAGTACCAATGTTTGAATACCCTCCCGTCTGGTGGTTGTGATGCCACGTTTTTTTACAGGTTTTTCCATCAAATTCTCTATGACATATTGAACACTCTGTAGCGGTTTCAAATTCTAATACATCTTCCGGTCTGCGATATGCAAAATTATTTGTCCTTTGTATATCTGATATTAAACGTTTAGACCAGGTAAATATTCTGCTAAAAAAATGTTCAATTACGTTTTCGCCATCGTAATATTCCGCTGCAATTACAAACAAACTACCTTCAACGTTTTTTATAACAACGATTGAATAACTAGCAGGCACAAATTCATTTTCTAAGGTAGTTGACATTCCTTTTTTTATATTTAATGGTGTTGAATACGTTTCCATGTCGTAATATAAACAGTAAGGGAAAGGAAGCGTCATTTCTAATCGAGAAAACTTTAATCGTTTATCTTTTTTTGGAAATTGGTAATCCTGACCTTTTAATTCTACGCAAATTTGAGTATGCGCGTTAAATTTAACTTCATTTTTATAACTGGAAAGACATTTGGGACAATAAAATACTTTATTTTTATTCTTCCCAATAAACCTGCCCATATCAGTTATAAGAACAAAGTGATGCTCACTTCGTCCGTTAGTTGAATGATTTAACAAAAATAAATTAACTACTTTAGAAGTTGTTAAAAGGCTTTGTCGCAGAGGCACAATGTTTTCATCTTTATGTGTTAAAATATTAATGGCAATGTTATTGTTTTCTTCAAAAAGTAATATATCAGTATTAACATTAACTGCTTCTCCTATTCCTGTAAAATCAAAGCGGGTTAAATACTTTTTCCACTTGCTTGCTCTGCGGAGATGATCTGGGTTATCTTTTAAATGATCCTTTATAAACATTCCTGCGGCCACACAATAATGGAAACATTTTTCTTTTGTATCAATATTGAGCTTGCCTTTTTTGTTCTTAAACCATTGGGGTACATCAACTTTACCTTTGCCTTTTATAGTGTTTAATAATAAAATTTCGCCAAGCCTATATTGTAATGATATAAATTTTTTAACATACCATCCTGATCCTCGCTCTGTAAATTCATGGACCTGCTCGAGAATATCTGAAGTTGCATTTATCAAGACATTTGAAACTCCGCTGATATCATACAGCGTAAAATACTCGGAATACATGTATCTATCATCTTGTTCGTATTTTCGAATTGCCTCCCCTTTTTCATCTAGATCGCTTATTTCTTTTTCCCAAAGTATGTGCATACACACTTGCAACTTAATACCGCCTACTCTTGCATCTAGCACTTGCGATATAAGTTTTATTGATTCTACTTCGATAGAAGTCATAAGTGCTTGAATTTCCGAAAACTCTTGGGTAGGAGTGTAAATGTACGATACAGTTGCCCCCCTGTTGCTTCTTGATTTTTCTTTAAAAATTGATAAGTCAATTTTAGAACGCCCTCCTCCATCCGCATGACCCCCTCTTTGTCCTGATCGTGTACACTGGTGAAGATTAATATCGGGCGAGTAATGTTCGCAGTCTTCGCATTGATGTATGGTTTCAATATGAGCTCTATACTCTAAATGAGTTCGAGAAAAGAAATGACATCCTTCCATGCGACACCACAAACGCTAGAAATAATTCAATTATGTAAAGCGTTGCAGTACTATCTACAATTAAAGTATAGTGAAATTTAAATCTAATAAATCTATATTCCAGTAATTATACAATAATTGCTTACAGTGGTTCCCTTATTTCCAGTCTGCGATGCTGCCGGAAAGAATATTATTTCTTCAGTTATTCTTACTATGTTTGCAACACTTGTAGATGGGTGATTTTGACTGGTCATTTTAAAATATTAAAAATAACACGAGGTTTCCTGCTATTGAAAGTTTAACTTCAAATGGAGGTTGAGATTGGTGTAATATAATTGAACAACTAAATCGCAACTGAGTATAAATACTCTACCTCTTTAAGGTTTTATTAGTAAAGCTGGTTCTGAAGGACGTTGCTTGCAAAACTAAACCAGTTTTAAAATTATACGTTTGAATCCACGACTGAGTAAATGGTATAAATACTTGCATGTTAAGCATGACCAGGTATCAGTTAAAAGTTTAAGTAAGTTCAGGTATCATGAACGTTCAGCCCAGCACATTGTCTGTATAGTATATTAGCATGGAAGGGTACATTTCTCATTTGCTTGCTACATTTAATATCTGCAATTGCCCGTGCTGCATAGCAAAATCATGAAAAATCTGCAGGTGTTGCAACGATTGCAATATATTATTTGCGGCCTGGCGGTTGCAATTTGATCCAAATCAGTTTCAACTGTTGTGCAAACTAGCTGCAGAGAAAGTCGAGGCTATTTATCAGCAAAAGTACAATAACGTTTTTGACAAATCTTGCAAGTACAGTGGACTTGCGCCTTCGACTCCAAAAGACTGCGATTGTGAGGAATTTGTTAGGTGCGCCACTTTATTTTTTGAGAACAATAAAGCTTTTTATGAAGCATTTGTAAATTGCAACCCTAATAAAGCAAGTAGAAGAGGTTAATACAACTTAATTAATATAAACTGAACAAATGGTGATTAGTGTTTATTACATACCCGTTTAATATGGCTTCAATAAATAATTTTTTCTATACCAACATCAGATTGTTAAATAAAGATATAATAAAGGAATGGGCTGAAAATCAAAACTCGTATCCAGATGTAAATCCTACAGTGCCTTTTTGTCAGCTTAATGCTACTCAGAAACAAATTATACATACAGTAAAAACTACTTTACAGATAAGTAGAAATAGTGCAAATTACTCTCCTCTGCGTATGATTATCACCGGCGAAGGTGGGGTTGGTAAAACCAGTGCACTTGAACATATAAAGTTAACCTTGCAAAAACATCGTAAAAAAAATTTGGATTTTCAATATCATGTTTTAAGTTTAACTGGTTTGGCAGCATTTAATGCTGGTGGTCAGACTATTCATTCGCTATACAAGTTTATACCAGGTACTAACTATTTTAATCTTAAAAACCGGCTTGAAAAAGATAATGATATTAACAGGTATAATACAATTCAGTGCTTAGTTATAGAAGAATTTGGAGTTTTGGGATTGAAGTTTTTTGATCTGCTGGACCGGTTTACCCGCAAGTCACAACCTTTAAATAATAAATATTCATTTTCGAATATTCACTTAATTCTTGTTGGCGATCCTGGGCAACTTCCTCCCGTATTAGATTATAGTCTGTTTAAACCGGTTCAGATAACTGATGATGCTAAAACTCAAGTTTATTCACAAGCCCAAAACGTTTACCAATCGTTTGATCAGTGCTTCACATTAAAACATATCTACCGTCAAGAAGGAGAAGATAATGAGCAACTGAGGTTTAAAGAATTCCTAACAAGAATGAGATACAACCAGATTAATCATGATGATCTTGACTACATTCGAAAACGACATTACAAGTCCTTGGCAAAGGATGAACAAACTAGTTTTGAAAATCATATTCATGTCTTCCAAACTAACGCAGAAGTGAATGCGCACAATAAAAAAATGATTTGCAAGAATTTTCCATCTCCAATCGAGTTTTTGAATGGTGATGTGCTATTTCAAGTAGCTATAGGAGCCCCAGTTATCCTTCAAAAAAATTTGGCAACTTCGCTAGGTTTATGTAATGGTAGCCGTGGAAATGTAGTTGATATTATATTCAACAAAGATAGATACTTTTCGCTCGAGTTGGAAGAGAAACAACTAATTCCCTCAGATATTTTTTGTTTTATTGTTCATTTTCCAAGTTATATTGGAAGTAATCTATGGCGTACGCCGCGAGGTAATGGGGTTCCAATTTTGTCACAGAAATATCAAGTTACTCGAAATCTTCACGAAACCATAGCAGTTGACAAGTTTTGTATTAAACTATGCTATGGATTGACAATACATCGAGTACAAGGTCTTAATCTATCTAAAATTTCAATATGTCTTGGGCGCACTGAAATGTTTTCTGGTATGGATTACGTCGCATTTTCCCGAGTCAAAAGTGTCAAAGACATTATGATTCTGGACGACCCTGGATTCTCTGACGATCGGCTTACTCATAAAAAATGTAATGTTGAATTTGTTCAAGTTGAAGAAGATCGTCTAGCTCTACTTGAAAAGAAATTCCTAAAACTGGTTAAGCTGAACAGTCCAAGAAGTATAAATACTGAGTCTGCATCTTTCAATCATGAAGACGACAAGCAGATTTCAACAGAATCACAGGCTCGTGGGTCGTTGCAAAGGAATCAAAAGCGATTACTTGATACTGATCAGCAGACTACATCTCCAAAACTTTCAAAGTTATTATAGTTTCATCTAGTTTTTCTGAAATTATTATCAGGTAGATATTTTTGTATTTTGCTAGAGATTGTAAGTATAGTCAAAACTAATATAAAGGATAATTTTGAACATTAATTTGTAATTTGCATTTGCAGTTTGAGATAAACATGGCCGGACGATCATCAAAGAGAATCAACCCGTCTCCAGTACCCCCCACCGAAATTGAATACGCACAATATCCAATTTTTGAAGTTATGGACCTTGCTAAGTCGCCTACATTAGCTGGACCACTTTCATCGGTCCTTGCTTACTGTGGTGATGACCCTATTCCAACCTCCATGATTGAGAGTTTTTTTTGCCCTTCCAAGGATCGCAAACTAAAAAAACTTCTGTACCAGGGGATAGAGGCAATGGAACAACGGAAACTAATTAGCGTCAATAAAGATGAGGGATTTCTGATTATGCCTGAGAGAATTAAGAAGGAACTTCTGGAACTCAATCTGCGATCTGCGGTGTCGCATATGCCTGTTGACTTTCTATTGAAGAAGTTCCCGGACATACTTTTAACAAAAGTTAATGACAAGCATTTTAGTTTAATGAAAAAACACGCAATTCACTTTGAAAGCGTTTTTAGTGCAAATACTGCTCACTTGCAAAATGTAGATAAGGAGGCAATTAAGCCTTTTCAAACCTTACTAAAACTTAATTATACATATTTTAATGATGCTAAAAACGACGTACATGTGTACCATCTCAAATGTAATTGTAAAACCTGTAATTAATATAATTAGTATTACAACATTTATTGAATATTTTTAATTAAAACAGCGATGATATGTTGAAATAATGTGAATGGGGATTACCATATTATGCATAATTGAAATATTCAATAAATAAAGATATCCTTGGAAAAAATTTCGTGCTATAAAACCAGCTTTTTTTCATTATTTATTTAATTGAACTGTGAAACTGGTATAAGTAGCATGATCATGGCTTCTGGTACTGTAGATAATCATAAATCAGGAAACGAAATAAGAAAAACATACGTAAATCAACGCTTCTCGGGCGCGTTCTCAGGTTTAGATGGGTTTTTAGTCAATCGCAAAAAATGGGTAGATAAAAAACACGTTTTAAAAGAGTTGAATAAATTAGAATCATTTTCGTTGCACAGAGATGCACGAAAAAAATTTCCTCGTAGGCGAATACAATCGTTATGGATAAATGAGGTTTGGGCTTCTGATTTAAAATCCCTACCTAGCATAGCCAGCTCGAACAATAATAAAACTTTCGTTTTGGTAGTTGTAGATGCATTTTCTAAGAAAGGATACACACGGTATTTGAAAAACAAGAGTGCAGGAGAAATGATTAAAGCTTTTAGGTCCATATTTAGGGAAAGTAAAGCCAAACCACGATATTTGTTTGTTGACCAAGGGACCGAATACCTTTCTAACGACTTTCAAAGCTTTCTTAAATCTCACAATATTAAAACATATCACATTTATTCTCATATTAAAAGCGCATTTGCAGAACGTTACATTCGCACCTTATTTACAAAGATTGAACGTTACAGAACAGAACATAATACGGATAAAATAATAGATGTATTGCCTCAATTTACAACTGCATTAAATAACACGTTTCACAGAACTATTGGTTTAAAACCAAATGAGGTAACTAAAGAAAATGAGCATGAGGTTTGGCGCCGAATGTTTAAAAAAGAACTTCGAGAGAGCAAGTCAAAACGTTCCCGAACTCCACCAAAGTATAATGTTGACGACGTTGTACGTGTATCGAAAGTCAAGGATTTTTTCAAGAAAGGTACCTACTTTTTTATTTCAGTATAATCGGACGTTGTCGTTCACATTAACCAGTTGTATTTAATATCTCAACAGGTTATTCCGTTAATTGGACTGTCGAAAAGTTTAAAATAAAGAGTGTTCAAGATACTAAACCGTATACATACATACTACAGGATTTAAACGGAGAACAAGTCCAAGGTGCCTTCTACGGTTTTGAAATCAAACTCGTTTAAGTACGTATTATTTGTCATGTACCGTCCAAGTAAAAGTATTTACGTCACTCTGACCAGCGATGCTGATATAGCCCAAGCACCTCAAAATACCAGTTCTAGTTTTGTGTGTAAACTACCATCGCCGGGCCTTGAGTTTGAGACAAACAGGTATGAAGTAGGTCTACTTAGCATTATATATAGTGCTGAAGAATATAAACCAACACCTACAGCGGAATCTCCTCAACAGAATGTGGTTATAGTACCAGTTAAAACACCACCTGCTACAAATCCGGTTTCATCAGCTCCCTTGTTTCCAAATATAAAACCTCTTAAATTTAGAACTCTAGTTTTAAGAACAAAACAGCAACCATTTAACGATTGGATATCTGACGCAACATCTTTGTTCAGGGGTGCGGGTATTCCTCTGGCTCTTTTGATGCAACCTGTAACTGACAACCCTCTTATTTTACAACTAACGATTCACAATAATTCTGAAAAATCTAATCAACAAATTGTAATTCCAAATGAACTTGCAAGGTTGTTAGGATTCAATCGTTCCCGTTTTCCTTCAGGGTATTACAGTGCTAATACATTAACAAGCCAAGCGGCGTTTGATCGAATAGAAACGGATACACCATATGCAGTCAAATACGAAGAATGGGAAAACGGCGAAAATTTAGTCGAGGTGAATCAGATGTTTGAAGGCCTAATACCTATATTAAAACTGCAATCAGCTGGTCATGAAGATTTTAAAAAGTATTTTATGGATATGCGATACAGAACTATGTATGCTACGGAAAATCTTGTATTTTCGTGGGATGCTGATGATAAATTTCAATTTGAATTTACTGATTCAAATCCAGAATCATTTATACATTTTGACCAGAAACATATAAACTGTCTTGGATTATCACGTGAAAAGTATTTTCCGGGAACATACAAATCTGAAGTTTCCTTTAATCACACCGAATATGATAAAATTCAAAATAGAGAAAACGTTTTTATGAAATTTGGGTTTCCAAGGACGTATAACGTATTACTGAATGAACCAATTTCTTTGGACATATCTGATGTTCTTGATATGGTAAACGAATCGTTTGAAGCCCAAGTGTTTCCAGACACTGAAATTCGATTCGACTATGATAATGGCAATTTGTTCCTCAACGATCTGAGAAAAGATATAAATATTAAAGTTCCATCTACGCTGGCAAGGTATTTTAATATTACACCTACGACAGAGTTCACGTCTACATCACGTGTTATGATTCAAAATGCTGCTATTATAACAGAAGAAGAAGAAAAGGAATACATAGAAAAGGGTCAAGACAACATAGAACCTCAGATTAATATTATCCCAAAACGATTATTGGTGTTGACGGATTTAATAAATAATCAATTCTACGCTCCAAAATTTTTACCAGTAATTCGGGACTGCGATATATCTGAAAACTATTTAAGAGAAACCCGGGTTGATTTCGAGACAGTAGTCTACTTGCCGCTTTCAAGACATCATGTGCAAGATATCAGAATTTTTTTAGTAGACGAATACGGTCATCAACTCAATTTAAAACCAAACAGTCAGACAATTATAAAGTTGCACTTTAGACCAATACTTGAGTGATGAGGAATATATTTTGCGATCAAAATACTTGTATTTTAGAACCTTCAATTACCGCTTCAATTCAAAACGAGCCAAAAGAATCAAAATCTAATAACAGTCAAGATATGGGCGGAGCTGGTGATTTTGACGACGGTTCAAGTGGTGTTTTAGTTCCCTTTAATTCGAGCAAACCAACTACAGATGGACCTACGGTGCGCACTTCTAAACGGAAACCAAAAACCTCAGTTAAAAGAGCTACAAAAATCGCCAAAGTCCATGTAGGAAACGGCCCAGCTTTAATACGTAAACGATTACAAGCAGGGTCCGGATGTAAAAAACGTAATACCAAAAAAAGTATAAAAACCATTAACCGCAGAGAAGGAGGTGCTAAACGTTCCGGATACAGTAAGCAAGTAGGTGCTGGTCGAAAAAAAGTGGTCAAAAGTAAAAAATCAACTAAACGGTAATACAAATCACCCTATTACAAGCATAATGGAAAGCCATTCATTATTTGAAGACGTTGCCACGACCTACAAAGGATCTGCAAAATCTCTTGTTTCTAATCTAAATTCGTTTTATCTCCAACCAACTGATACATCGCAGCTTAGCAAAGGTACATAGTAAATAAAACGTTGCACCTCATTTTAATTATGTAATTGTAGGCAATAAAATTATAATTGCAATGTTTGTTTCAGGCGAATATATTCAATACTTTTCAAAACTTCCTCTAAGAGATAATTGGAATCCGCTGGAATTTGAATTCGATACGTTAGATTACGTAGACCCTAGTGATATACTGTTGTACACTAATTGTAGGATTTGCAATCAAAATGGAAATGTACTCACAGCAACAGATGTAGTTAGCCCGTGTAACCTGTTCTTTCATGCAATGTTCAATGGATGCGAAATTTATCTCAATGACACCAAGATATTTGACGCAAACAACCAGTACGGATATCTTGCCTATATCCAAAGACTAATTTCATCAACTCCACAAGAAAAGAGTGATTTATTGCTTGATGAAGGTTATTACCCTGACACTGTACAAGATAACTTTGAAAAAGATGAAAATACAGGCTTTAAAAAACGTTTTGATATGGTGACAGAGTCGAAACAATTTGCAATGTTAGGCAGAATTGTTTCAAACCTGTTTAACCAAACTAGATTTATTCCCCCGGGTTGTAAAGTAAAAATTGTATTAAGACGAGCTCTGCCTGAGTTTTGTCTGACATCAGAAACAACAACTAAAGCAGGTACTAATGGTGTTCCCTTTCGATATGATATTAACGAAGCAATACTTTATGTGCGTCGTAAGTTTGTATCTACTTCTATTGTGGAGGAACATAAACGTTTGCTCAGCGAAGGAAAAAAGTATTTATTTCCCTGCAACGATATGGAAATAAAAACTTACACGTTATCGCAGGGAATAACTAGTAATATGACAGATGCAATTATACTGAAAAAAGTCCCAAAGATGATTACTGTAGGGTTTGTGTCAAGTGCTGCTTACAACGGAAAAATTGATAAAAGCCCCTTTAACTTTCTGCATAAAGATTTAATTGAATTATCATTAACTTGGAACGGAGAATCTGTGGAATTTAAAAGTATTCCCTTTAGTTTTAAAACGACCAATAACGCGGGTTCCGATAATTTTTTGTTGGGAGTCAGATCGCTTAAGAGTGCTGCATCATCGCCTTCATTAGGAAATGGGATCACGAGAGATACGTACACGAACGGTAAGTCTCATATCATTATTAATTTTATAAAATTTAATTTTTCGAATTTAAGTATTTTAATGGTTATTTTTATTTAACAGGGAACGTTTTAACATCATTTCAACTTCTTCCTAACAATACAAACGGGTTAGTTGTAAACCGGTCTGGACAAATAAAACTTGGAATTCGTTTTAGAGCGCCATTAGATGAAGCTATCAACGTTATACTTTATTGCGACTATCAATCATTAATTCAGATTGACAAGCACAAACGGGTTACGTTTGGAGATCAATAATCAACAATAATTAATAATGAATACTACATCGCTTATTGAAGCATTTCGAATTTTATTTTCCTGTTCTAAAATAAATGTACCTATCTATATAACAGCAGCTGATACTTTACTAAGTTCAATCAAGTTTGATTCGTTTCCTTTTGGAATTGTGAGTAATGTTGATAATAATAATAGTCCCGGATCCCATTGGATCACGTTTTGGGTATTATCAGCTACAGAATGCTATTACTTTGACTCTTTTGGATATGATTTAGAACTTTACAAAAATTTACCTGGTCCTCCTGTTAAAATTATTGGGCAAAATTGGCCTCAATTTCAATCATCAAAATCTATTGTGTGTGGGCAATACTGTGTTTACTTTATTTACTCTATGGCTGTAGGAATTCCTTTTGATAATTTTTTAAGACAATTTAGTTTAAACACTCGATCAAATGATCGCATAGTTGTAAAATTTATAAATTCTATATGTAATTTTGATCCCTATAAAACGTATAATAATGTAGATAAAACAATTCTGTATTGTTGTAAAAACCTGTCTTGCGACTGTGAACATAATTTTTTGCTAAACTAATAAATATTCAATTATCATTTGAGAACTATTCAGTACTTAATCTCTTCTGCATACGGCAGCATCATGAATTCATCATTGGCAGAAAGCACTAATCTTGTTGATTTTAAATTAAAAGCTCCATTTACGCTCAATATAAATGGACCATCATTTGCGGGGAAAACGTATTTTGTACTTAACCTAATATTAAATAGAAAGACAATAATTGACACCCCCATACAAAAAGTGTTGTACATTTATTGCGATTTTGAAGACGAGTTTTACGAGATACAAAAACTAGATCCTGACGTAATATTTTCCAATGATATTAATGATATAGAAAGACATAAAGACTCTCCTATCTTAATTATAGTAGACGATCAATTAGATACTATTTCTAAAAAAGGAAGCCCAGAAAATTTATTGCTAACCAAGTACTATACTAAGCACTGCCATCATAGGGGGGCATCAATGATATTACTTGTTCAAAATGCTTTTAAGTCAGCTTTACGAGATGTTAATTTATCTACGCAATATTTAGTTTTATTTGATTTTCGTAGAGATAGGTCTGTCATTACAAATATCAGCCGGCAGATATGTCCGGGAGAAATTAGCTTTCTCAAAGATGCATATATAAATGCAGTAACTTCTCGTAAGTATGGTTATCTCTTTTTGGACATGCATCCTAAAAGTACGAACACCAAGTATTGGGTTCGGTCTAACATTTATCCTGATCCGTTAAACTGTGTATTTTATATCCCATCAAAATGACAACGCGACTAGAAAACGAACAGGAATTTTTATTTAATTTAATTCCATTAGGCTGTAGTAAAGCAGAAAACCATAAACGTTACGTAAATAGCATAAATAGCGCTACAGAGGAACAACTAATGGCAGTAGCAGAGTGCATGTCAAACGTTCATTTATTTGAGTGTCGCATTAAAAAGTTAGAATTAATTAAGATTGAAACGTTTAATAAAAAGTGTTTGACTGCCTTCAAGGACAGTCGCGAAATGTTTATTGAAAAACTTCGAGTTCTTTGCAATAAATCTCGTCAGCTATTACAACAAGTGCTAGCAACAATTTTTTTTGAAATTGCAAACCTAGAACGGGTTTGCCTGGGATTGCGCAATGGCGACAGTGATGAGGATTATTGAACCAAAATTATACGATAAGTTAATGGAAATTTTTATGACCAAGGATAATAAAAACACTAATATTCAAGAGTCCCTGCCAATCTTCACATCCTTTCATCCACAAAGGACTGCACCTAATATATCCGCAAATCAGGATTCAAAAATGAAATTATTGCCTGCAGAAACTGGTTTTGATAAAAACCAATCTGATGAGAACGTCAATGTCGATCCTACGATAATAAATAAAAAACAAGTTGATCAAGAAGCTGAGGTCTTGCCAAAGCCTGTTGTTAGCATTCCTCATTGGACTAAATTTGAGCTTGCACACCGAGCTAAATCAAGTTTAAACTTGTCCAAGAAAAAAACAAGTTTCATCTCGTCCAAGAAAAAAACAAGTTTTAAAAAGGATAAAAGGCTAATCAAGAAGAAAAGATAAATTAACCAGTTTAATCCTGCACGGTTTTAAAATGCAAAACCAAACTACAACGTTTAAGATCAAACATCAACCGAGTATAAAATAGAAAATCTTGCAAGAAAGCAACATCACACTTCTTTCATAGACCGAATAAGACAACCAGCTCAGAAATGGAGTCTCAAAACAGTTCAAGTAAGTTTTTATATTTACAAGTTGTAGCGTTTGTATGAGATCGAGCGAAACCATAATTATTGTTACTCTAAATTAATAACTTTATTATTTTTCAGCTAAACGCTCATTTGATTCTTCCTTCAAGGAAGTATCCGGCAAACTTCTTAAGTATGGGTCAAGTGAAATGAAGAAGCAGCATGTGGAATCATTTTCGGAACTTTCCCCAACTCAATGGAAGTGGTACTGTAACCCAGATCATGCCTACTACATCAGCAAAACCATCATTGGCCGCACATACTGGGACTCTGAATTTGAAGCCAATATTTACTATCTAGGCCGGAGTAATGGTGAAAACGTCAAACCGACTAAAATAGGCATATCCTCCTATGACAGTGCACATTTAGTTAAATTTGTCAGAGATATCCTTACTCAAATCGACAACCATAATTTGAACCCCCAGGGAGAATTTATTCCGTTTTTTGCTGGGCGGCTGAAAGCAGACATCATGGAAACAATAGATCCTGACGATAAACGCATTTTCTGGAGTAAACCAGATCTAGTTCTTAGATCTGTTCGGGTACGCTTAGTATTTGATGGTCGCTACAGTAATTATGTATTATATTTAAATAATGAAGCTTCTAAAGCCATGGAAGAACGTTATGGCAAGTGGCCTGGTCCCGTGCTAGCGTTTCCTAAACCCCGAATGGAATCTCTGGTAGAGTTCTTAGAGATATCTAACAATGATAAACCTGATTATGAGTAATTGTCTAATTTAATATTTTTATTGATTACCTGAATAAATCAATGCAGATAAAATCTTTCATTTTACTATTTTACTTTAATTTTCATACTAAAATCTACGACATTTGACAAAATTGTCATTATAATTTCATAATAGATAATTTGCAAAAAACTAGTTTCTAAGTAAAATCTGATCACTTTAGCCTGCCTTCAAAACAAACAATATAAAATTATGTACGAACCTTTGATAGTTGTCAGCATTGTTGTTCAGTCACGCATTTTGAATTACTTCTATAGATAAAATCACCCGATTCACTTTTGCACCACACTTATTTTTGACTTAGTATATTTAGCACTTGGAGAAATAAAAACATAAATTTAACTATTCCATTTTAACACAGTCGCCTTATCGTAGCAGTTGTAATCACGCGTGGATTAAAGTAAAGATGCGCAGAGGTGTAAAACAGGCTTTAGGGAATATACCACCGGGAGAAAACTAGCCGGAAACCAGAAATTTATAACGTGAGTCAATAGGGTAATGAAATATAGGAATAGGTAAAAAAAGTTTGGTCCGGGTAAAAAATGTCTGGTAGGAAACATTCGCATCACGACACTGTTCATTCCCCTTATCTCGGCACTTGTAATCTCGTCTGGATTATAGTGGAGATGCGCAGAGGTGTAAAACAGGCTTCAGAGAATATACCACCGGGAGGAAACTAGCCGGAAACCAGGAATTTATAATGTGAGTCAATAGAGTAATGAAATATAGGAATAGGTAAAAAAAGTTTTGTCCGGGTTAAAAAGTCTAGTAGGAAACATTCGCATCACGACACTGTTCATTCCCCTTATCTCGGCACTTGAAATCTCGCCTGGATTATAGTGGAGATGCGCAGAGGTGTAAAACAGGCTTCAGAGAATATACCACCGGAAGGAAACTAGCCGGAAACCAGGAATTTATAACGTGAGTCAATAGGGTAATGAAATATAGGAATAGGTAAAAAAAGTTTTGTCCGGGTAAAAAAAGTCTGGTAGGAAACATTCGCATCACGACACTGTTCATTCCCCTTATCTCGGCACTTGTAATCTCGCCTGGATTATAGTGGAGATGAGCAGAGGTGTAAAACAGGCTTCAGAGAATATACCACCAGGAGGAAACTAGCCGGAAACCAGGAATTTATAATGTGAGTCAATAGGGTAATGAAATATAGGAATAGGTAAAAAAAGTTTTGTCCGGGTAAAAAAAAGTCTGGTAGGAAACATTCGCATCACGACACTGTTCATTCCCCTTATCTCGGCACTTGTAATCTCGCCTGGATTATAGTGGAGATGAGCAGAGGTGTAAAACAGGCTTCAGAGAATATACCACCGGGAGGAAACTAGCCGGAAACCAGGAATTTATAATGTGAGTCAATAGGGTAATGAAATATAGGAATAGGTAAAAAAAGTTTTGTCCGGGTAAAAAAAAGTCTGGTAGGAAACATTCGCATCACGACACTGTTCATTCCCCTTATCTCGGCACTTGTAATCTCGCCTGGATTATAGTGGAGATGAGCAGAGGTGTAAAACAGGTTTCAGAGAATATACCACCGGGAGGAAACTAGCCGGAAACCAGGAATTTATAATGTGAGTCAATAGGGTAATGAAATATAGGAATAGGTAAAAAAAGTTTTGTCCGGGTAAAAAAAAGTCTGGTAGGAAACATTCGCATCACGACACTGTTCATTCCCCTTATCTCGGCACTTGTAATCTCGCCTGGATTATAGTAGAGATAAGCAGAGGTGTAAAACAGGCTTCAGAGAATATAACACCGGGAGGAAACTAGCCGGAAACCAGGAATTTATAATGTGAGTCAATAGGGTAATGAAATATAGGAATAGGTAAAAAAAGTTTTGTCCGGGTAAAAAAAAGTCTGGTAGGAAACATTTGCATCACGACACTGTTCATTCCCCTTATCTCGGCACTTGTAATCTCGCCTGGATTATAGTGGAGATGAGCAGAGGTGTAAAACAGGTTTCAGAGAATATACCACCGGGAGGAAACTAGCCGGAAACCAGGAATTTATAATGTGAGTCAATAGGGTAATGAAATATAGAAATAGGTAAAAAAAGTTTTGTCCGGGTAAAAAAAAGTCTGGTAGGAAACATTCGCATCACGACACTGTTCATTCCCCTTATCTCGGCACTTGTAATCTCGCCTGGATTATAGTGGAGATGAGCAGAGGTGTAAAACAGGCTTCAGAGAATATACCACCGGGAGGAAACTAGCCGGAAACCAGGAATTTATAATGTGAGTCAATAGGGTAGTGAAATATAGGAATAGGTAAAAAAAGTTTGGTCCGGGTAAAAAATGTCCGGGAGGATCCACTTGCTTCGTCCTATGGCTCCTTCCTCTTATCTCGGCACTTTTAATCTCGCCCGGATTAAAGGGGAGATGCACAGAGGTATCGAACAGAGTGCAGAGAATGTATCAGTAAAGGTTTGAGTGCAACACTAACATTCTTAAATTTTAGCTCCTTATTTATATAATTTTGAACTCATGGGAAAACATGACCCAGTGGGGTTGTTTACTAATAATCATTTCCACCTTACTCAGTTTGTTTACTAATATTTATTTTTCACCTTGCTATCAAGGAATAAGCAACTTTTTTGATAAAAAAAAGTTGACCATAATGCTAATTAAGTATGTGGATTTACTTTATTTTTCATATTTTCAATGCTAAAAAGTTCATTAGGAACTTGAAAGAATGAAAATATACATACTTTTTACATGTGGACCTCGCATATGTAGGTAATTTGTACCTGTTCACGTTGACATTGTGTTTGACCGTGTGTTGTTGTTGATGTGAAATGATGTACATATATTTGCACTCCAAACAACTTTTTTTGTTGATCTTGCAATCGTAAAGCAGAGAGTGGTTTTGCTAATTAGGGAGCAAAAAGTTGTTCTCGCAACGTCAATTAGCAATACTAATAGTATCGTTCCTATGTATTACGTACGTAGGTAGGTACATACATTTTGGTTCTGTTGCCCTAATGACATAAGATGCATGTATTTAATTTTTTTGGTTTACATTTAATTATAATAAATTATGTTTGTTCTATACTTTACAAGTACTAATTGTAAGTGATACAGGGTCGTGTTGTTGTTTTTAATTTTTACATACATTATTTAAATCTGTATGAAGGCTGTGTCAATGTTGTTATTGTTATTGAAGCGTCACAGTGTCGATATAATTATAATGATCGATGCGTCAGTGTGTCGATGTAATCATCGTGACTCATGCGTCACAGTGTCGATGTCGTACACTTTCCCGGCTCCGGCTCCGCAACCGCCACTGAACCGGGCACGGGCCCCGTGACGCGTACCCGTTGACGTCAGTGGTCTCACTCTGTCACGTGGTGGGGGCAATAACCTCCGGCTGACGGTAGGGGGGAGGGGCGGGAGGGTGGCTCTGGACCTGGGTGGGTGGGGTGGTTGAAACCGGTTTGGAAAACTGGTGGTTTGCGCCAACCGATTCCCCTTCTGGCAACGCATCCTGCACTGTGACGTGGAGCCGGAGCCTCTCCATCTGGAGTCACCTCCGTCCACTCAAACGTTTCTGCACAAAATTAAAATCAAATTGAACTTAAAAATTAAAGAATTTTTTTCTTCTTTGTTCAAATTTCAACCTCAATTAAACTGAACATCGCTCATTTACATGCAAACTGACCGTAACTCAAATTAAACTCAATTATTTGTTGTCGTTTTTTGAATTAAAATTCAAGTGATTTAAGAATTTTTATTTCTTCGTTTCCTAATTTCAGTTTCCCCAACGTTTTTAACGTCAATCAACAATTTTAAGTTAATAAGACGCACAAATTAGGCGTTTTAGATATTTTAATTTTAACCTCAAACAAATCAATGTGCTCACAACAAAATGAGGACATTTGATTTGTGGACTCAAATGCGTTGCTTCGTGAATAAAGGAACTTAAATAAAATTACAAAAAGCACCTGGGTCATAGCTAAATATGTCGTTAAGATGATCAGACGAGTTTTCACCATTTCCTCCGAAGATGTACATCCGTCCATCGTGCACAACTAAACAAAAGAGAAAGAATAAGGTTAAAATTAAAAGATTAATTAATGGAAATGAATACAAAAAGTCAAGTAAAACTTTGGCGCCAAAAGAACGAAACTTTAAATCTTGAACACAATTTTAATTTGGTTTTACAGGCACAATGATTCATTCGACTTGATGGCGGAGGTCCACGAGTTTCCACTGCAGTCCACGTTTTGTTGTCCACGTCAAAGGAAACAGTCGTGTTAACTTTTTTCCTCTTCTTAGAATCCTGTCAGGGTTGTTAAAATGCCACTTTTTTAAAAATTTTTACCGAGTCACTGGCAAAAAGTGGTATTAACCAGTAACAAGTGGCATAAGGATGATTTTTTCACTTTTCTTAATTAAGTTTATCAATATTAAAATATCCAGTCAACTCGCAATGGTATTAAACTTTAGATTTGCGTTTATATCCACAAAACCAATATCTTCAACATAACAATTTTTTTAATAAAGTTGGAAAAGTAAAATTTTAAAAAATTTTCATGCCACTTCATACCACTTTAAGCCAAAAATCACGATTCTTGTTCAATGATATTTACCAATATTTACCACTGTTTTCCAGACACGGTGAATACCACTTGTCAACCCTGATTCCTGTCCACCAAAAATGAGGATAAATCTGTCGTTGAGGACTGCCGCTGAGTGACCTTCACGAATTGATTGGGAAATTTCCTGGAAACAATTTTAAAACAAAGTCGAAATGATTCTTTGAAATAACATCCTCCGTTAAGACGTGAAATAAATAAATTTCGTACCTTTGTTTCAATTGTTGACTAACAAAAATTTTCCAAATCCAAAGAAAATAAATCATTCTGCACGTCATCTCCATTTCCACCGTAAATAAGCATTTTATTTCTAAGCACAACTGCACTGTGATCCATACGAGCGCCTGGAATATTTCCTGTGACTTTCGGTTGGTCCCACTTTAGCGTCAGTGTGTTGAGTCTATACGTCGAGTTTGAGGATTTCCATTCCTTTGTATCGTAACCACCGAAGATTAGAACAAATTCCTTGTGGGCCACAGCTGAGTGACCTGTTCTTCGATTCGGCATCACTTCACTCTTTTCAACTGGCAACTCTTTCCACGCCTTTTTCTGTTCGTTGACGTTCAACACGAACACATCCAGAACATATAGTGAATACTTTGGCTGACAAGAAATATTATCCCCACCGAAGGAGTAGATTAAGTTGCCAACAGCTACTGCTGCATGTTTCTGTCTCAGGGGAAATCCACTGATATTTTTCCCCCAGCGAATCTGTAAATTATACATAATTATTGTAAAATGAATTCCAAGTTTAGCATTTAGTATGTTTTATCTTTTTACTATTTTCGTTAGCAACGATGCTGCAGGAAGTTTAAGGGAAACAGAAGATTTCAAAGACTGCATGGCCTCCACTGCGTTCGAAATTAAATACTTATTTTATTTATTTAACGCAACTTTCACTTTTTAATTCTTAGCTTACTTTTCAATCACTGATTCCATTTATTTTACACAATTCTGTTTTAACATTAAAAGTTATATTGTAAATAGTAGATATGAAACTCACTGAACTTTTTAAAAATCGAATAGATAAACAAATTGAAATACATTTTTGGCGCAGCCTTTGGCTTATTTATTAACACCAAGCGCTCTCTACTGAAATTTTTACGCTGAAGATACGAAATCCTACTTAAAAAAAACAAGTAAAAATAAGCGAAGGATGTGAGAAGTCGAACCTTATAGCCATAGCGCCCATTAATTTTTTAACATTCAAAGATACCAGCATAATTTGAACTCCAAAAAAACATTTCAATTCGAAGAAAAACTGGATTTTTAAAACTGGACCTAAAAGCTGCAAATATGTACCAACATGAACAAAAAGGAAATGCGACTTACTTTTTGACTGTCATCACAGAAAATCGGTGGATTTTTCGCTCTTTTCAATCCCCTAGTCGAACAAATTCTTGAAATTCCTGGCGGAATTAAGCTCTCGCCATTGTTAGTCTCTGAATATGGATTGGACTCAGACGTCTGCACTTTGCTTCTTGGCGTGGTTTTAAATAGAAGTACCTTTGAGTCGAACTTGAACCTTTTTCTGCTACAAATAACAACAAAAGTAGGTAAGTATTAACCTAATTAATTACAGATCCCCGCATCAGTGGAGTTTGCTTTAATTTTGTCAACATTTTTTCTGATTACTTTTTGTTTGCTGTCGATCCAATTAATCCGTAAATTCCAACTGCTTCTTCTGTTGTAAAAATATCTTTTAATATTAGTGCTTCTGTGAACTCAGCGCAGGTCATGAGTGGAAAGCGAATTTCGAACAAACAATCGCCAAGAACTTTTCTAATCAATTTGTCAGTTGGCTCCACCTTCATCTGCTTGCACTGGAATTTCGCCCATCTACAAAAATCAATGCAGAAAAAGTTGTTAGGCGCACAATTAGTAGTTGTTCGGCTCAAACAATGACTATGATAATTAGATACAAATGACATTCTATAACTAGGATAATTTTTTTATTGGGACTGAAATTAAACTGCAAAGTACCTGATTGCAGCGTGAAACACGTCAAGTTCCTCGATTCCAATGTCGTCGCTGCCGAGAACATATTTTAAGTTCGTTTGGGAGAGTTGCAGGAAGTCGTCGGTGTCTTTGTATGTGCCAAAGGATCTGAAAGCACACAAGTCTAATCAAACGATGCATCTAAAAAGGCTTTTAATAAATCCCGAAGGTTTCTATATATTTCTAATAACTCTCAAATAACTGAATTAAATAGAGGAAAATATTTTTTACACTTTAACTTCTGATAACTCTTGTGTCTAAAACAAAGTTCGACATAACTCACACTGGAAAATATTAAAAGCTGTAGGGTAGCAAGTTTTACACATGATGGAAATGATAGGTTATAAAAGCGTGCATGCGTTTTTTTTGCCTTACCCTACTAATTTCTTACCATTTCTAGAACATTTTTACGCTTTAATTTAGAATAGAGTGGGTCACTTGTTGCATAATATATAAAATGCTAAAATAGCAATTTACTTGAATAATAATTCGTTATTAGAAAAACTATTAACTTTTAGTAATCTCCGCAGTTGGGGGTTAAAGTTAAAGACTTCTGTAATCCAATTATGTTCCGCCTATTTTCATTTCTAGTCAAGGACACAATTTTCAAATCAGCAGAATATAATTCCATAGAGATCGTCAACAACTGACGTTATTGGTACGGTCAATAAATCTACTTGACTACATCTCATGCTTGAGGTAGCCTTTGACACAACGGTTAAACTATGCCATGTGGGTCATAGGGTATTACAACATAGAGATTATTGGGCGACCTCAGGTATGGATGATCCCCTTACTAAAAATATTAATGACTGATCACTTACTGCAAACACATCGTTGCTAATTTTTTGAGATTCTCCTCGGCCGTTTTCATCTCAAAGCTTTGGCAAATTGAGAGCAGATTTAAAACTTGATTTGGTGGGAGATTTAATGCCTTCAATATCTCCAGCGACCATGTGTCCTCAGATGTAAGCTACAAATTAAAAACAAATAGTAGTAGAGTGCGTAAATGTGATCGGTTTCATTTTTTTTTCAACTTTGAAAATCTGTAACTTTATACCCAGCCGACGCACAATGGAGAAAAAGTTATCGTTACACATACTTCTATTTTAATCTTTTATGTAACCTAAAATACTCATTGTCAAAAAATAAAAATTGCAAGAGATACAAGTCATTGTACGAAACAATTTCGAAAATTCTTACAACGCCCCAAGTGCCCTTATTGTGATCAGTTAGTTTAAATACATTTAAAGGTAGTGAAAACGTAGTCTTTAATTTGATCGGCATAAAAAAATTCAAAAAAGTGCTCAAAACTTATATAATTTTGCATATCCAGAGTTTTTGAGGAAAAAAGCTAAAATCACTAGTGATGCTAGCTGAGACTATAAGCTGTGTATGAATATTAGTTCCACAAATTTTTAAAGGCGGTAATATTTGAACGGCGACCACTGATCACATTCATGTCGTGATCACATTTAAGGGGTGATCACATTTACGCACCTTAGTGCTAATCATAATAAACTGCTTTTAAGACAGCGAGGAGCCAGGTTTATGAAACACAGATTTTAGGTTAATGTTCGGTTATGATTTATTGTAATAAAAGACAATTGTAACTACAGTGAATGACTCACTTTGACAAACAGTTCAAAAGCAATGGGATCGAAATCGGGGAGCGGGATCCCGTCACGTTTTTTAAATTCAGCAACTTCCCACTTTTCCTCAAATTGCTTCTCCAAAAACGGCGACGATGCTTTCAAAATGATTTTTACTGCCCCCACAATCTTCTTTTCCTTCCCAACACAAAAAGTCAAGTCGTAATTTTCTTGTTTTCGTTCCAACAGATCCCGGATTTTCTCCAGTAACGGTTTTTCGGTGACATTAGAATCTGCCATAGCCACCCGTAGTATTGTAATGTGTCAAGTGTCACCCAGGCAACTGTCAACTTTAAAAATTGAAAGTATTCGCTAATATAATTAGGTATGTTACGAATTGAATGTTGTTTGATCTCCTAACTGTTGCTATTTATAATATGATTTAAGCGAATATTCACAGCCTATTGCATGCAAAGACATTTTTATTCCTACCTATCTACATAATTTACCGGATTTTTTACACTTTTGAGATACTTAACCAATTTCAACGTGTGATATACCATTCGAAAGCTAATGACTTGTAGATTTCAAATAACGCAAAAGGGAAGAGTTTATCGACAAACGTTTGCCATTTGTTTTTGAAATCCGTTACTTTTTTTGAAAATTCCGCCTAAAGTTGTTCGTATGCGTCGGAAGCCAAAAACAAAATACCCGTTTTTTTAATTTTTTAAGGGCTTTAAAATGATGTATGCATTAACATCGGTCAACTTTGACAAAAAATTAGTTAAGTTTTTCAATTACAATTAAAAATTAATCATGATCTGAGCTGTCACACTACGTTAATTGGATTCGCTCATTCATTTCGGTTCGATGGGTGTATCGTTTATGTGTAATTCCATTTAGTAAGAGGTTCAAATTTGGATTTTAAGATTTGGCGGCAAATTCAAAAACATGTACTCCTACAGTCCTACAAAACTTAAAATCACCTAAAGGCATTTTCGCCTAAAGCATGTTTATTATGTATTCAAATTTATAAGTCAGCATCGAAATTTAATGAATGACAGACTAAATTGCTATAACCTAATAAGATCAATAAGAAATCTTGAGTTTACACAATATTTAAAGTTTTCGCGGGAAATTCAAAAATTTCAATATTGTACTTTTGGTTTTTGCTGTTAAGGGTGCCATAAAACAAGGGCTTTAGCCCTTGTTTTGACAAAATAATAATCTTTCACTTTTGGCAATCAAACAAATCAGCAAAATCGTTATGAAGAAAATTAAGTTAATACTTCGCTACATCGTCAACTGTCAGTGACTAAAAAAAATGTCAGCTACGAAATTGGGAGAAAGGCCTGTTCTCGTTACACTGTGAATTGTAACAGTAAAAAATGACTGCCAACTGCCAACTCTAATGCAACATAAACACTGGTGACTCTAACTAATAAGAAATTCCCAAGATTCTGTACGCATCTGTTTTTATGACACTTGCAAACTCAAAATAATTACAGGTTTCAGTTGAGTAGATTTTTAACCGGCGGATTAAACACTAAAACACTTTTGCGGCCACTGTTACTTTACTGTTGAGTTGAAAATTTGTGAGAGTAGTCGGTGTAATTTTCCCTTGTTCATGTCACAATGTAAATCACATGCAATAATTAAATAATTTAGTTAAATTAAGTAGTAAATAATACTTCACTTTTAAACAATTTGCTTCCTACAAAAATTGAATGACGCGCCAATCAACTTTCACTGGACTTTTCACGTCTCCTTCAATTCCGTTGACACACAAGTAAAGTCCAAATCCAAAATCCAAATAGTAGTATGATTGGAAAATATTGAAATAAATCTGCTTTCGTCGCTTACCTATGTAGTTTTAGGACGAAGAAAGTGTTCAAGATGACTGAGCAAGAGAACTTCTGAAACTGAAATGAAAGTGTAGAATAAATTCGCAGTGTTAGTTTGAAATTCGTTTTTCCTTTTTGCCTTTATCTGGTCAGCGTATTTCACATATGAATTAAATTGAGGCATGAACACATACTATGTGAGTTCCTCCCTCCAAGTAGCCTGTAAAATTATGTATGTACTTAATACGCGTATATGAACTTGATCAGTGTATATGGGGTCGGTCATAAATGTCACCAATAGTAGGTTCAATAGGTCTACTGGTATACCAGCCATTCGCATAATGCAAACGACCCGGGGGTCATAGGGTACTAAAAAAAGGACTTTTCGATGACATTATTTACGAACGATTCCTAGGGGCGCGTATGGTATAAATAGCATTTATGCCGCCCTTTGCCTTCGTTCACTGGAAGGGTTAGAACGTTGCCCCCACACCATGAAGCTACTAATATGTTCCCTCAACTATTATTGTAGTGTGCTAAATATAAACTATTTCGTTTGCTACAGAAATTTTTTTTCTTATATTAATTCCTGGTAATACACCCAAAATGACCCATATCCATCCGTAGCTAAAAATAATATCCAATATCATCAAAGTCATCAATTTGGGGCTGAGTCAGTGGTTTAGGGCTCAGAAGTTGTATCGTTAGACCTAAACATTATTGTAGCAAAAAAAAAATAGATTAATCCGTTAAACAAACTTTAGAAATAAAAATACATACAAATTATTTTCTAATTTAAACAATCTTTTAAACTCCGTAAAGTCACTAAAGGTGAAGATGTCCAATTTTAATCCCTTACAAGAATCAAAGAGGTTCATCCTTTAACGTGATTGGTGAGTAAGAAGCATGAGACTTAAAAGCTTTATTTTTAGAACCTTCCCTCGCCCCAGGAGCCTATGAGGGTAACTTTGGTTATTAAATCACCACTGCCACTGTGACTATTAATATCTCACGATCAGTAGGAGGTTTGAAGGCGAACAATGGAAATATTTTCCATATTTCTTTCCAAGGAGGAGAAGTTACTACTTTCGTTCCTTAATTTATTCTGTCAAGATAAAAATATAATAAGATAAAGTCCAGAAGCCGATGCAACTATATAGAATTAAAACGAGTATGGTCATCTCCTCCCTAAATAAGAGTGATGGTGGGAGGCCATATCCGAGTTTACCACATCCCTTCACCATATGCATCAACGAAACTCCCGTAAATGGGGATAATTTTGTTCCCCATGAATTTTGAATAATTTAATGAATAGAATAATGAGGGTGTGAAAGATGGTAGGAGTCAGATGGTAATATTTAAATCAATTACGGGGGTGTTCCACCACTCCGGAGGAGGCCGGAGACCTATGAAGAGGGGGAGGGAGACTCGGCTGAGGCTCCAGCCAAGAGTCTCCAGCATAGCTACAGATGGTAAGAATGCTAATTTTATTTATTTTAATTTTAATTGCATAATTTATTTTATTTAGGATTTATGCTTTATTTTTAGATGTTAGAATTCCAAGAGCAGTGTAGCTCGGTGGCTGAAGTCAAGGCTGAGGATAATGTCATCCACGGCCCTGGCTTCGCCACCACGAGCTCCCGACCTCCTGAGGGACCACTGGACCACATCGACCGTTGACGGCAAACGGAGCATGTAGACGGTCGAATGGTCCTAGGTCCTTCGAATGGATATTCGGTCTGCTCGGGAAATTTTTCCAATTATATTTTTGTTGCTAATAAGGATGAGAGGAGGAGAGAAAGAAGACTTATTTATTTCGCTTCTATTTGCAGGAGGACAAGCCGGCGTGAAGGTTGTAGGCCTGAGGAACGCCCGACATCCTCCCATGGCCCTCAGCTCCAACGCCACTGGACGGGACGGACAAGGGACACAACGAAGCGGTTGGGTTGCCGAGCATTCCAGACGGCAATCGCTTGTTGTTCCCGACCTTCCAGTTCAGCAGCAACGACTTGTCCTGACTTTTGATCCAATGAGGTAAGTTTTTGTTTTTATTTAAGTTAATTTTATTTTGTTTATATTTCAGGAGGGTCGTTGGGGAAGTGGTGCTGACTCCGTGCCCAGCAACCACATCCAGCCCAGAAAGGACGGAGAGGTGCGGTGGAGAGTGTCCGGGCTACAGAGGAAGGCATGCCACGGACACACACCGCGCCATTACCACCAGTTCAGGCCGACCAACGACCCTGAATTTTGGATGTCAATCAGGTAATTATTTATTATTTTACATTTTATTTTAATTATGTTTTTATCTTTTATTTTAGTTTAGTTAATATTTCCAATTAGGTTAGTCGGGGAGGTTGGATAGACGATGGCAAAGTCGTGTTGCACAGGAGCGCCGCCTGCGTGCCAGCTCCACCGACCATTCCAACTTGGAGGACAAACTCGCAAAATGCAGCAAGAGCTGCGGGTTCGCCTCCGCTTATTTCCCCTCAATTTTGACTTTATTTTCTTTGATTTTTGCCTATTTTATTGTATGAACCGAGGTCCCTAAATTACGTCAAGCGGGTTCAGGGAGCCACTGCTGACGACTAATGAATGAGCCAATTAATTATGACGCAAATTGTGTTAACATTATTTTATATTTCTTAATTCTAGGTTCCATGGCGGAAGGTATGAGAATCAATATAGGATTTGCCAATTATAAATGAGAACACTCAACGAACGGAGATGAGAAGGTGAATTTAAAGGATAAATATTTATATTAATCATTAAATCAGAACGGAAAAGAAAGTTGTATTTCAAAAGTAATATTTCCCAAACGACATAAGGTCGAGGGCCACAACGGAATGATGATTATTAATTCGTGTTTTTGTTTTTGTTTTCAGATTTCGTCCAAATAATTACAATATAATGGATTACAATACAAGAATTTATAACTGATACGCTTACGGATGCCACGGGTGTGGCATCTGAGATTTCCAGTTCCAGGTCCAGATTAATTACAGGTAATTCACAATGTATAATTTTCTGTTTTATAATTTATATAATTTGGTCCAATTGACCTCAATATTATTTTATAATAAACTTAAGAAGAACTCGTAGAGAGGAATCGCGAACACAGTGAACACCATGAATAAGAATAAGAAGATATAAAAATTATCGGATTTCTTCCTTTTCTTAATTTTAGTTTCTTTTTGATGGCACCAACAGGAACCATGGGGACATTCCCCTTTTGCAGTTCTTATTCCCTTCGGAGTCTCCATGTTCCTCGATTCCTTTCTATTCATTTTTCTACCAATTTTCCAGAAGGGAAAAATGGCAAGAGAAATTAAAGATTTTCGAAGGATTTTGGAAGGATTCGTGACGGAGACCCTCTCTTCTTCGCGGCGTGATTGTTTCTGCCTTAGCTAGTTCGCCTCCGCTCCTTCCTCGCTTCGTCTCCTGTCGCCTCGGGAAGCATCATTTAATTCCTTTTGTGGCTCATAGACGCTGTGTGGTGGAGGGCTGCGAGTTGTATTTATTTTATTATCTCCTTCCATGGATCTTCCTCACTCTCTGTCAGATGGCCGATGCTGTCTGGAGAAATTGAGGAGAATCTGTGGGAGGATGTGTGGTGATTTCTATTCCTTTCTCATCATCCCCTCGTAGGGCTCCGTGTCCTCACGGAGGGTGTGTCTGAAAAGATTGGAATAGAAAGCACGGCACACAATTACATTTAACTTTTGAATTATTATTTTAGAATGGACCTTAGAATTTGGAATTTGTTTAGTTTTCTAAAGGAATAAAATTTTCTGAACTCTGGACCTGTGGAAATTTTGGATTAATTCATTTTAACCTTTTATTTAGTCAAATTGGCAAATTCATTCATGTCATATTTGCATACATAAAATTTTACTGGACTTGGAATTGAAGTTATACGAAAATGTTATGGGCTTCCTATGTCTTAACCTGAATGCATAGCGAAGCTTTCTCCAACAAAAAAATATCATTTTAGTAATTGAACGATAACTTGGCAAATTCATTTTAAGATCCTATGACTAAATTATTTATGCATGGCGATCTGAACTTCTATTCGTCAATTCATATGTCATTTGAGACGCAACAATAAATTTCAATTAGTCAGATAAATTGTGTTCTACAAGCTATTCTATCTCATGCCTAAGAAATATCCTACGGCTAACTTTCTAATGCGTAGAGATGTTACTATTCTGGGCATCTACTTTTAAATTCGAAAATCGAAAAGATAATGGGAAACATAAATGAAAAACGTAGTAGTTCTAATTCTCTAACTAATTGACGTAGAGATTCTAAATGCATACAAATGCCGTCCAAAACAAAGACATAACTTTTTCATTGAGATCATAAAATAGTAATATTTCAACGTAGAGATTATTTTTATAAATCTTATATTTATTAACGGAGATGAATTTTTAATTTTTAAAGTAAACACCGCGGGTCTTGAGACTATTTATTTTCACCGGGTATTTGGTTTAGTTCATTATTTTTCGAAGTTATTTTCTTTAAGGGGAAAAATTAATTGGGACAAAGGATTCTCATCAGGAGAGGGATATCTTCCTCGTCGACTGGGGGATCATGAATCATTCCCCGAACAGGAGTTGGATCCACTGCTACTGGTTCTTGGGGATCCTGGGGTTCGGGATTTGGTTCTCCAGCTGGATCTTCAGTATGGATTATCGGAAGGACATGCTGAATTGGAGCTTCTGGGGATGCTTGCGGCATAGGTGGATGTAGATTTCCCTGTATAGCAGCTTAACGTAATGGACCGTACCATTCAGTCTCTTCGTTAGCCAATAATCGGACTGGAGGAATAATTGCAGGCACAAATACGATTAAAGTCTCTTGTGGGATTATGGGTGCAAAGCTTCCCGGTCCCGATTGGAATTCATATTCCAGACGCACATTAAGATTATTGACGTGCATAGCTAAAAGGTCTCTTAGCCCATATGGATTATTCGGTCTTAAGATCGTGTTTATTTTCCCAGGTCCCAGCCATAACTCAAAATCAGGGATGACTTCAAATAAGACCCTGTACGGGAAATTTGACCTTTGGATCCCTAACCGATGTCTGGAAACGATGCTGTAAGTAGACCTGGTACACTATTGCAAGTGCCATGGTCCTGACTTATCTCGCTTGCATCTGAACATGGGGCATGATCCGCCTTGGGTTGTCCGCGAATGCAGGTACCGTGATGGTAGTGGGATTTGGATTTTGGACATTTAATCCCCCGTGACCTATCTGAGTGGCTTTATCCTGCTTAGTTATATTGACCCGTAATACTGCTGCGTCTGCGGCGGTCGGGGGTTTATAGCTGGTGGAGGCGGGTGGATTGATCGCAGGCCCTGGTTGAGAGGTGGTCAATCGTCGCGTCGCTTGATCGTTTGAAGAGGTAGGTGAGGTAGGAGACATGGGAGTAGGGCGTTGAATGCGCTCTCCCCGCGGAGGGAATGGAATTCCAGCACGTTCGTATTGTTGGCGAACAAAATCTCTGTCTCTCCTACGTCGGTCTGCCCATGACATTGTTTTTCTTCCTCGAGAGTAGGGAGAATATTTGCTTTGCTCCGAATAATTTAGAGGTGGCCGCCCGCCCAATGCCGCAATACCTCTGGGTTGTCGGCTGAATTCGATGGAGGCTTCCGGCATTTTCTTTGATGTCGGAGTACGACCTCCCGTCGAAGTCAAGTCATATCTTCGGCCGACAACCTTTGGTTTTCCTCCGGACGTGGATGGTTTTGGTGCAAAAATGGGAAGCGGCTGAGGAGCCTTTGAGCCAGATCTTAAAAGGTGAGTACCGGAGCTCGAAGGGATAGCGGATTTTGCTGCCGCAATAGCGGCTCTGGCCAATTCTGCTGTTATCTTTTGAGCACTGATCACAGGGTGGGGCGGTGGAGGCGCGACGGATCTTCGTACGCTGGAGGGACGTCCCATCTGGATGACAGTGTTGTTAGGAGATTTTGGCACATATTTCCATTGATACCCGGGTCGTCCTTGATTTTTGGCTCGGTATCCCGGTTGATTTTGCCTCATCCGGGCGTGTTTGTTCCGGAGTAAGCGTTTTTCTTCTGAATTTTTCTTTGGTGGTCGCACCGGGATCCATTCCATATTAGGATCCGTGCTGATGGGGCGATTTTTATTTGTTCGCCAGCGCTCGCGTCTTATACGTTTTGGTGGTGTTTGCGAAGGACGAGGACGCGGCGGCGGAGCCTTAGATGAAGTTGAGGGTACGGGGATTCTCGGGCCCATCGAGACTCTTAATGATTTTCGCTGTGGGCTTCGCTTGGGCGAATCATATGCCTTCTTTATTACTGCTTCGATTTTTCTCTTTTTTTCATCAGTGTCGTCAGCAGTCGATTCCGCGGAGGAGGATGATGATGATGGAGTTCATTTCCGCGGTTTATTTGGGTTGAAGGACTGTTTTATTTCAAGCTTCAGTCGTTGTCTTTTCGTTTCTTCAGAATTGCTGGACGATGAAGAAGACGAAGATGAGGACGATTGTGAAGACGATGAAGACATCTAATTATAAAAGAAAAGGGAAGAGAAACTGGAAATGATTAAATTGTTCACTTTTTTGAAAGTCAATGTTTTTCTCCCCACACGAAGCACTGATTATTTTGGTGTTAAAATGAGTTCAAACGTCGATGTGACATTGGCGTTTGCATTTTAATTAATGTTTTTCACTCTTAATTTTAACGATTTTTAAAACTGAATTTCTGATCCTGAAGGGATCAGAAGGGAAAATCTTATGGATTAATTGTATTGATCTCTTATGATTTTTATGATCTCTGTTTTGGAGGTTCGTTCTTGAACCGGCAAAATTTGTAGCGGTGGCCACCACCGCAATGACCACAATGCCTAACTCTTTTCTTTTTAGGCGGCTTAAAAAGGGGGCAATCCCTAAAGATATGCCGAATATCCCCTTTTATTGACTGCTCCCTACAATTCAGACATTCCCTAAGTTTCGAGCTAAATTTATTTTTAATGACCACGTTATCAATATTATTTGGTCGCTCGTGGGCTTGGCCTTCGGCGACTAAGTTATTTTCTTTTGGTGCGGAGGCGGAGGCTGGAGGAGCTTCCGAGTCTGCATTAACTTTTGGAGGGAATTCCGGATCGGGGTCCCAGTTTACGGTGTTAGTTGGGCTCTGTGGTGAGATTCTGAGCTCCGGAGGATCTGGTCCTAACCAGAAATCTTCTTGATCGGAGGGAACGTTTCCCTCGTCACTGTCGCTGAGTGATATCTCCATTCATTTACTGCGATATAGGATTTCCATTCAATTAATCTTACATCCTACCTAATTTTCGAGATATCATTTTAATTTTTATGTGATTTTATTTTTATAATTTCTTTATGATGATTACGGATGGAGGTTCAGGAGTGGAATTCCGCATGTGAGCATTAGTTTCCCAGTGAAATACTTTACCCATTACGCATCGCGCTGGAAATAATTAGGGATCCAATGCTCATATGGAAATTGCAATCCTGAATCCCCTCGTAATCTTATACTAAGGGTTCGGATTGTTTGGAAGGAAAACTTTATTGAAAAGTTTTTAAGAATTTAAATCTTTATTCTGAATCTGATGGTGATGGGAGGAAATGTGAAATATTGTCATGCATTCTTCCCATACACTTGATCATGCTGTTGATTAATCGAATGGACTTCGTATTTTCCTTCCGGGTGGTGGGAGAGGAACTTGGTTCCTTGTCCCTCCTTTTACGGGGTTTCGGAGGGGGATCTCTCCCTTGAGCAGCAGAGCTAGTACCTTGTTCTGGGGCTTTTGAAAGTGCTCTTTTCAATCGAGTTGCCACTCCAGGTCGACGATCACTGTCCGTTAGGGTGCGAGGGGTAACCTCGCGATTCTTTCGCCGAATTCTCTTTTTCTTACGGCTCACAGATTCTTCATCTGTGTACGAACTGGGGTCTTCAGTCGTTTCTACCTGAGATTCTACTGTTTCACTCTCGGAGATCCGTTGAGCTTCATCCCCCTTTGGAGATTCAGTTCGAGAATTCCTCTGAGTGGGGGTTGCGTTAACCCAAAAGCTTTCACTATTTCGCTTCTTTTTAGGGGATTTATTTGGGTGAAAGTTTGACTGAGGTTCCCTACTTGGGGCAGAATTGGTATTTTCTTTTCTGCGATGAGTACTCCTTGGTGGAGTGTAATTTCTAGCTTCACCGAATTGTGAAACTGGGTTGTTAGGAGGGGATGGGGTTCTCTCTCCGCTGACTCTAGTAGGTGGGGAGTTTTTGGATGAAGAAGTCCTGTCCCTACTCCTATTCGGATCACTACGAGAGTAATCCCTGTGGGATAAATTTATGTTCAAATTAATATCTTGTCTTGGAGAAGGTTGAGTGGAAATCTGATTTTCCTGAAATCTAGCTCTGGGAGATTGACTACTTAATTGAGTCTGACTTCTACTTTCTCTGACCTGCGAATGTGAGGGGCCAACGTGAGAAGGCGAAGTTACATTCGCACTTCCGTGATTGCAAGAATCTTCGGCGCTCTGAGGCGGAAGTGGAATATTTTGAGTTTCCCCAGTCCAAGAATATTCGGGACACCTGGGAAACTGGTTTTGATCTTCCCTAAAACTAGCTTGATTTTGAGCTGTGGGGCTCAAAATCTCTTCAGCAAGACTAAGATTTTGCAGGGTACGATTTGAATTAGAAAAGGTTGAATTTTGGGGTGAGGGGTTGTTTCTGATTGCCGGCGAGGTTATTGCTCTAGGTTCTCTGCCTTGGGCATGATGGGAAACTTCCCCTCTACCTGAGCGTGGATTCGAATTTTGACTACTCTCGGTACTCCACGGGATCAGTTGATTTTCAATTTCGATGTTATTTTGCATACGTTCAAATCTTTCTCTAGTATTTTGAACAGTGTTTTTATTAAATGGATAATTTAGATTCAATTTCGTAGGTTGTATTATTGAACTGTGAGGCGTTCCAAGTGGTTCGTTCCTCAAAAAATTTTGGGGGCTGACATTTCTTTCCATACCGGCGGAGGAGCAAGTGCCCTCCATGCGAGTGAAGGAAGGAATTTCAGCGGAATAAGGAGGTTCGAAGTCGCCTTCGGAGATCCTTTGTGTGGGAATGTCCTGATGGTTGGAGCTTGCAAGAATATTGTGGCTGCTCATCTCACCATCAAGGACCTGAGTTTCCTGTCCATCATGTTGAGTTAAGCTTGCAAGAATGTTGTGGCTGCTCATCTCATTGTTATGATTGACAGGTGCGCTGTCGTGATTTGAGCTCTCGGAACTGCTCAAGCCGCTTACGGCGCCAGGAAGTCGTATTGGACCAGTGGAGCTCGAAGCATCGCTTCGTGGAGCTCTTTCTAGTTGTACGATTTTCTCCAGATCTGATGGAGATTGTAAAGAAGATGTTGAAGATTTGTCTGAAGTTTGGACCCGATGTGTACATCCATCCGAGTCTTGAGCAATAATATTCAGACCATCCCTGACATCACCCCCAGGCGTTTTACTAAACGCCGACATATTGACAAAGGATGGACGCGAGGGTCCATGTTGAGGAGGGTGAATGCCAGGATTGAGTGTATTAGGTGGAGGAGCACGGACATTCCAAGAGGAATGAGAACCATCCGTACTTCTCATGCTCTGTAGGTGTGGGTGTGACGCGTCTGTGTCGTCACACCTTTGTGATTGTTCAGGAGGTGGAGGGTGCTCCACCGGGGTTTCGACTGGAGGATCAGCCGAATAATTGAAATCCCCACAGGGTAAGACATCCACTATGGGGGTGCCGTTTATTTGAGGTGGATCCTCAGTGGGATCGAGACGGGGCTTCGCGAGGAAGACCTCTTCCGCTGGGACAGGCCGTAAGTCGTTTAACCAGTCGGAGTCAACGGCGGATTCCTCCGGAGCGGGCAGGGGCTCCCCTGTAACATATTTACGTAAATTATGGCCATGGGTCAGGCGGAGCTGACGTTCTGGCAAGAAAACATTTATGTCGACATTATGTGGACATAGGAAGTAAGAATGTATATTTTCATTTACACTATAAACTTTATAAGACCCCGTGTATTTCATAATAAATTTTGATTTGGTACCGGCTGGACGCGTGTAGTTGCGCTTCCAGACTAAGTCGCCAATTTGGAATCTTACAGCGGGATGCCTTTTATCAAACGCTAATTTTCTCTTTAATTGACTCTCGCAAGAGTTTTGAAAGGCTTGCATACGGACGCCAAACATTTCGCCTATGCGTACCTGTTGTTGCTCCAAATCCCACTCGGGATTCAGATGATCATCTAATAAATTTAAATTACGATTAGGAAGGCTGATGCCATGGAGGAGAAAGTAAGAAGTGAACTAAGTACTAGAATGCGGTGCACTATTATAAGCATCTTGAACTGCCGGGAGTTTTTCATCCCAGTAACGCCTGTCTTCAAATTGCAATTTCTTGAGAATGCTGCCGAAGGTGGAATTAACTCGTTCACAGAATGCGTTTGATGAAGCATGATATGGGGCAATGGTGATGCGGGTAATATCATGTTCTAAGCAGAATTTTAAATATTCGTTAGCTATGAAGGCACCACTGTTGTCGGAGACAATGCTTTCGGATGATGTTGTTGAACGAAGGGTATGAGATGCCTGGCGAAATCTTCCCAACTAGTGGAACGACACGGAAAGAGCCAAAGAAAACGAGTACATTGATCGATGATGGTCAGGATATATCTATGTTGTCTAAAAGTTTTGTCCAAAGGACCCATATGATCCACTGATATTCTATGAAACGGAACTTGAGGTGTAATCATGACATGAAGCGGTCCCTTATTCTTTCGGTTGATCTTCGCGAACCTTTGGCAAGTTTCGCAGGCGCGGCATACGTTTAAGATTATTCTGTGCATATTAAAGAACCAGAATTTGTTCTTGAGTATCTGTGAAATCTTGTCGCTACCTAGGTGAGATTGTTTGTGGAAATCCTGGGCTGCTTCCTCCGACAAAGGATATGGAAGTACAGTTAGCCACATCGGACCTAAGGGGTCGTAGTTGATATGTTGTAGAAGCCCTTCTTCTGTGAGCTGATAATCCTTCCTATATTTATTTTCGCCTTCATATTTATTGGCCCTATCTTTTTCTAATGATTTTATAATCTTGAGGCATCGGGGATCGAGCTTCTGGCTAGAGATGATCTCGTGATCTAAGTCAAGGGTAGCGAGGTTCGGATGAACGATCTCAGCATCCCGAAGACTACGTAGGTGGACGGTGGTTTCGGGCTCTTCTGGATTTTTCCATTCCTGAGTAGGGATATCTCTTGGTGGTCTGCTTAAACCATCAGCCATTTCATTATTCTTGCCTTTGATATGGTAAATTTTAATGTCGTAGGAGCTCAATTTGAGACTCCAACGAATGAGTCTTGAGTTAACTTCTGATGTCTTAAGGATGGATGTCAACGCAGAATGGTCTGTGTAGACATGGATTGATCTGCCCAACACCAAGCTGTGTTGTTTGGCGAGTCCATGTATGATCGCATAGCACTCCTTTTCTGGAGTGGACCATTTTAGCTGCGGACCGGTGAGTAGATGTGAGTGGAAGGCCAGTGGCCTTCGAAAACCATCGATATTTTGTACGAGACAAGAGCCAATGCAAAATTCACTGGCGTCCGACCATAGTTCCAATTGACCATGGGGGACTGGAAAAGCTAATAGCGGAGCTCCTATTATGAGCTGTTTAAGCGTGTCGATGGCATTGCGACAAGCGTTATCAAAGTTGAATGGAGCATTTTTCATAAGCAGTTTAAAAAGCGGACGAGCCACATGAGAATATCCATTTATCATTCGACGGAAAAAGTTAGAGATCCCTATAAACCTCCTAATCTCTGTAGTGTTCCTGGGATACGGATACTCGACAATAGCCTTAACTCTCTCACTGTCGATCCCTATGCCGTCTGCACTAACCCGATGACCTAAGAAGATAATGGATGGGAAGCCAAAGAAGCATTTGGTCGGCTTCAATTTTATGTTGGCCCTTAAGCAGGTAAAGAGAACCTGTTCTAACCTCTCAAGCATCTGGCTAAAGCTAGAGCCACCGAAGCTTGTGTCATCGACGTACGAGGCTAAAAAGTCACAAAGAAGTGGAAACCAAATTTTATTCATTATTTGCTGGAACAAGGTTCCAGAATTTAAGAATCCAAACGGAAGACTAAGGGGTCTAAATACTCCCATATGGTTTATATAGGCGAGAAGATTTTGAGAAGCTTTATCGAGCCCAATTTGTTGATATGAATTGGCCATATCGACATTGCAGAAGTGGGTACAACCGAAAAATTTTGCAAATAAACTCATTAAGTTAGGTATGGGAGCTGCAATGGGTTTTACCCTTTTATTGATGTCCCGATAATCTATTACCGGGCGCCAATCGTTTACACCTTTCTTAACTACTAACATTCTAGATACTGTAGAGCTTTGACATGGCTCAATGCTTTTGCGTGCGATCCCTGCCAAAGTTTCGCGTTCGACTACCTCCATGAATTTCTGAGACATGACTGTCGGATTATGAATCATCGGAGATTTGTCTAACATTTCAATACTAGCTTCCAATATTTGACCGGTCAAGGGATCCTTTACGGTTTCATGAAAATCTTCAGGTTGCCACCCAAAGACTTTATGAAATTTGCTGAGGAGATCCCTAAGTTGGTCTTTCTCCTCAGGTGCCAATTTCTCGTAAATTTTAAATTGTTGAAATTCCTCATCGGTGAGCGCCTTGCTCCCTTCGACTGAGGATGGCACTGGAGTTATTTTTGGAGTGCTTGGGAACTGCTGTTGATCAGTATTTAAATGAAGCATGCGTAATTTTTGATGATCAGGTGGTATAACTCGATAGGTAGTTAGAGAAGGCTGAATCGGGAGAATGATGTCTTCAGGATCTGAATTAATGAGGTGGCATATGCCATGACCGTTTTCTATTCGTAAGGCGGGTTCAAGGACTTGAAGCCCGAATTTTTGGAATAAAAAATTATTGGGTTCCAGAAGGATATCCCCATTAAAATGCCTATCTTCCACATACACGTTGATGGGATTAGGACGGTATGCCTCAATAGAAAGCGGGGTAACTGTACACAATCTTAATTTAAATTGAGGTAACAGACGTTCGGCTCGTGAGGACATACTGGTAGTTGATATGGTTTGTACCTCATCGTCAGAGGAGCTGTCTGAGCCATATGAAGGGCGGATGGTGTGGACCACGGATTCCGTGTCCGATCCATCCCCATCCATAGGGGTAATTTCTGTTTTAATTATTAAATTATAAAAAGGGTCATCGATTAAAGGGTTAAAAGCGAATTGAAGATCAGCATTCACGTCCAACTCAGGATCTATACTATCTGTTCGAGTTATTTCATCCTTTACCTTTAATTTCTTGACGTTAGTTTTTCGAAGATGCAGGCAAGTTCCAGCTGCGCGTTTTAAACTTTTACGTGGAGGCGGTTGATTTTCGTCATGTTCAGGAGGAAGAAAGGTCAAAAGACCTTCGTGACATAGTACATACGCATGATTTTCCCGAAGGAGGTCCATGCCAAATACCAACTGGTCATTTGCTTTGTCCATGACGAAAAATCCCCACTTAATCCACTTATGAAATTCCTCTATATAGAGTATGAGGAATACAAATTTCTTTATAATGTGCTCCTTGCCGTCGTTAAGAGATAAGATGGCCCTGATGGGAGCACATGGTTGAACTCGTTTTTGGAGTTCTAACCTAACTAACGTACGAGGACTAATGGTGCTAATAGTGGCTCCAGTATCAATGAGGGCTTCGACTGTGATTTCTCACCATATTTATTTTTAACTGGAAAAGAACGTCGAATTTCCATTTCGACTCTCGAAAAGGTTCTAACATGTTGAAGAGATCCCGCATCGGGAACTTTGAAGATGTCATCATTAGTGATGATATCGTCGGGGTTTTCTAAATTGAAATCAAAAGCGGAGTCAGTATCGGAGCCGTCATTGATAGGAGATGTGGGTGCTGAGTTATATGGTGAGACTTGAATAGACTCAGCTACCTCAGGTAATAAATAAGGAAGTGAAGGAATATTTAGGAAAGGTACTACTTTGACGGATTTGTTTAGAATGTAGCTAGGAGGTTCAGGTTCTAATGCAATGTCGGTGAGAGGCGATTGGGGGGGTTCAGAACGATCTATGCCCCCTCTTTCGAGTTTAAAGAATTCTGATTAGAACTGTAACCAAAAGATGCCGAAGTGCCTTGTCGTTCAGGCGGAAGTTGATCGCCGGGAGTCCCGGAGGAAGCTCCACGAGTGTTCAAGCCTCTTAGTGGTGCTCCACTAGAAGGATGATATTCATCCGGTGGAGGATTTTGATTATAATCCCTAAAAGATGGTTGCATAGGATATGCCTGTTGATACATAGGTTGTTGTTGAGGCGCAAGATACTGTACAGGAGCTGGTGCATACTGCATTGGTTGAGTTTGTTGTTGTTTCAACTGTTGGACAGATTAAGCTAAATCCTGCAAGAGTTGTGCCATGTTTGGATCTGACGTGGCCGGAGCTGAAGGAGGATTATTATTATTAGATTTATTTCCTCCGGAAGAAGAATTTCCATTTGTCGCTTTGTTGGAAGCTGCTCTGGGTTTTGGAGGAGGTGCGATGCGGCCTTGTTCCTTTAAGAGGATTAGGCATTTGCGAGCGCCATGGTTCTCCTTACCACATTCCATGCAGTTCATACGACCTTTGGAGTTTTTCGCGGCTTCACGTTGTGCAGATGTAAATTTAGAAGTATCAGCAGTTTGGTATTCTAAACCGTCCCAGGCCACATAGTAATCTCGGTGAAGGACGTCGGTGGATTTCTTTTGATAGGGATGTTGGACTTCGGTTTCGAGTCCTCTAATATAAGCTTTCGGAATGGATGCCGACGCCGAGTTACTCTGCGTACTGGGCTGGTTTAATTTTGCTTCCTGTTTTTCCGCGATATGACGCTGCATGACAATGCGGAGGCTCTTTTCAGTTGTACACTGCTTCGCTTTTTCAGCAATGTCTGGTGGCAAACCCTTAATTAATTCGCGCATCCGTTTTTCAGGGTCCATGTGGGGATCAATGAGATCCAAACATTCGCCGCGGATGGCTAAGTAATCACGAGCGCTTTGATCAGTTTTATGAGCAGTGGTTGGAAGATTAGCCTCAGCACGGTCTGCAACATAATTTTGATCGAAATAATGAACGAGAGATCTTGTAATTTCATCCCATTTGTCAGCGCAGTGATCGAAATCATCGTAATCCATGCGGGATGTAAATCTATTTTTATTATTGCGCCACCATTGAGCTGCTTGATGGGTGAAGACCCGATCAAGTCTAGTGATTATGGCGGATGGTGGCAGACCATATAGACATACTAAAGAATTAGTGTCGATTACCCATTTCCGGGCTAACATTTCACCATTAAATTTTGGTAGTAGATCAACATATTTAGTTAATTTGTAGTGATCATACGCAGCAGGGTTCATATGCCTATCTGTGCTTCTCCCTCTTGGAGGAGGTATAGCAGGAGGTGAAGGCATACGCCTATGACCTGGTCGCCCCCAAGGGGATGATGGGAGCTCTTCATCAGAACGACGAGACTCATCACCACTATGAGGGGATCGATTTGATCTTTGGCTACGACTACTACGACTGGATCGTCGTGGCGGCGAAGAATCATTTTCGCGAGATCTACTATCTCTGTTAGAGCGTCGAGGAGACGGCGAATAATCCCTGTGAGATCGACTGCTACGGCTTGAGTGTCGTTGCGATCGTGAATGATCCCTATGGGATCTATAATCTTCTTGATCTCTTTGAGGTTCTCTTTCCCTGCGTTCCGAGTTGTGTCTCGATGTGGAATGGGATTGTCGACGCTCATCACGGTGTTGACTCCTACGTAAATAACTCCTGACCTCTCTTGGGCGCGATGCCAGCGGAGGAGTCGGAGTTCTAGTTTCGCGGTGAGGACGATGTGGTGGACTATCGGGTTGTCTGGAACGAGAAGTTCGAGGTGGAGTGGACCTTCTATCATCGCGATGATGAACAGGTGGACTCTCAGCTCGATGAGATCGTGAAGATCTTGGTGGAGTGTCCGGTCTTTCGCTGCGGTAGCGATTTGGTGGACTCTCTGGTCTCCTTGACTGAGAATGTCTAGGTGGTGTAGATTGCCTAGATGATCTAGGATTATGAGTTGGACTAGGACCTGACGTAGATGGTGCTGGATTTGATCTTTCCCTATGGGATTGACGTGTTGAAGAGGGAAATGGATCCCTAGATAAACATTGGCGCGGAGACGCATCAATTTCTTGATGTCTTCGCAAGTCAATTTGAGGGTATACGTTATCAAAGTTCACGTGAGTTGTACGTTGCGGAACGTAAGGGAAAGGGTCCTGCCATGGGGCAGGTTCCCTGGATCGATCAAATCTTCCTTCATATGTGAGGGGTACAACGTTGCTACCTGTTATTGGACGTTGTTGCGGTCTGCTTGATGGGCGAGCTTCTCGTGTCGGAGCATGTGCCAAATATACGTTCAAGTCAGCTCCAGGAGGAACTGGTGGTAGAGAACCAAGTCCAGAGGATAGAGTTTGGACTGTATAATGGGTTTGATCAGCATCGCGGCTCTGTACCAGGGCGTTGAGAGGAGGTGGCACAAGAAGATTGCCCGTATGATTTGCCCGTTGAGGTCGCTCCACTCTACGAAATGGAGGATTTTGAAAATGAGAAGGCCTACTGTTTTTAGATCTCGGGATTTGTTCTTCATCTATGTGAACAGACGCAAGTGCGGCTCGAAGCTGCTGTTGCGAGACAGGAGGAGTGGGAGAAGGAGCCGGAATAAGGCGCCGATTTCCCCCTCCATGGGTTAACTGTTGATTCGATGTTTGTATATTAGTAGTCTGTATTGGAAATGGAGAACGTGATCGATTTAACGTTGGAGGATTGCTCCGTGACCTTTCTTTAGGTTGAAAATTATAAGCTTTCCCAGTTGATGGGGTTTCCACTAAAGGGTTTTCACCGTGTGGAAAGCTCATAAAGGACCATACAGCAATTTCCAATGTAGTATTATTTTCTCTAGCAAAATCCACTATTCCCTTGTAGAAATCTTAGTCTAATGCACGAACCATGAGTTCACTATGAGACGACGGGATTTGACGGTCGTCGTACCATCGTTGCATTTGTACGTTTATTTGTTCTCTTGTGCGAGAGGTGACCACGGTGGGAAGTGAATTTCCCTCCGCATCGTCGGCATACTTCAAGATGGGTAATGGACGTGTGGACGAAGATGAGGTTTGGGGACGTTCCATTTGTAAAAGACTTAAGCCACTGGCTTTTGGTGGAGGCCCCTCCTCAATGGATCTTCTATGAAAGAATGGATCAAGTTCAGAAATATCCTCATGATCGAGTAGAACTCGAATAGTTGGATCGATTATGGAACGAGATCTATCTACTTCGATTATATAGCCTGGAGTTATACCATCGCGTAAAAGAATCCGCTTAGGATTTATGGGAATAGAGATTCGTCTGCCATTGAAAATTAAGTAATTTTCATGTGGACCATATGCCTCTAAGGCGTAGTGGGTAATGCCGTTACAATGTTGATCGATGTGAGCGTCTAATTCAGACTGGTTTGGATCATCAAGATCGGAATCTCTGGGATTTTGATCTGTTTGGACCGAACCTTGATCGTCCCCGGAGGGTAAGGTTTGGTATGAAGATGTCTCACAATCCTGCTCATGACCAATCCCTGGAATCTTCTTTTTCTTCGTCACTTTCAATTTGGAAGTCGAGTTTGACTTGGAATGTGAAGAACTTCCAGCTTTATGAGTTTTGCTGCTATGTTTAGAAGGGGATTTATTGGAAGTTCCCTTCTTCTTGTTTGCATTACTAGGAGGTTTACCATTGGGGCCAGGTGTTTTTGGTACCACGGTATTATCCATATCGGATGCACCGCTGGAGGTACCACAGGCGTCGGTATCCTCTATATTGACTACAGGAACATTTGCGTCGCCTTGTTGGCTCATTTTCGAGATTCGATTGAAAGAAATATAAGGGAAAAACTTTAATAATTCTAATAATGAAAAATTAGAATGTCTACACTATTTTAGTAAACTCTTCGGAGTTTTCAAGAAACTTTAAATCTATCTAGGTATTTATTATTATACTTAACTAGTGTTGAAAATTGGTGAAAGCAAGCTTTCTCCGCTTTTCTATATTCCCCGCGGTTCTTATCCTTAAATAATGGTAGATATTCTAAATCATACCAATTAATGGAAAATTATTTAAAAGGAAATTATCTATACTTATTTTTAATTTTATCTAGCTAACTTTAATGTCGGTCAGAGACCTTGGAGAATGTAATTCCTTATTAGGGATTGAAGTATGGGAGAATCAGTCCGTTAGTGTCGGATTTCAGAGGATTATATCCGTACGCTTCGGGATGTTTTCTCCGGGATTTTGCTAAATGAACTTTTTCCAATTTCACTTTAATTTTGAGAACGGTTTGGAGTTGTAGGTGGGTGAAACTTGTGAGAATACTCGCTGGCTTGTGTAGAGGTCGGAGACGGCTTTTCAGCTTTACGCGGACCACCACCTGTTCTCAAGATTGTAATGGTGAGATTAGTGGAAAGTTCAATTAACAAAATATGGGAATTCTTTATATTTTATAGAAATATGTATAGTTTTATTTTTATTCTCCTGTAGGGATGTAGGAATACCTGTGCAAATCTTTGGTGTCTCAGTGGCGATTTTACGGGGCGCTAAGCTCTCCTGAATACTTAATACCACAGTCCGAGGTAAGCCAAAGATTTGTTCAGTTCTTGCTGCTCCAACTCCGGGAAGAATAAATTGATGGTTTCAAATGCGTATAAAGCAAATATGACAAATACACACAGCTGATCAAAATCGATTGTAGAGTGACCTCCAGAGAAGAACCAACTGAATGCGTCTTTAGTGAAGGCGTAGAATTGTTCAGGTGGAACAATTGACATGTGTTTCTAAATAAATGTGACTCAGAAATAAATTTTGATATTAGACCTCATGTAAACAAGATTGATTTTATTTTTGTATGTATGTTTTTATTTTGTTTTTCTTTGTATGACCACTAGTTTGTTTTTAAGGAATTCGAGTCACGGTTTGCGTCCCGAATTCGAGCTAGATGATCTCTACGAAGATTTTGTGTAGTTGTAGATCGAGAAGCTGTTCGTCTCCCAATCCACCAAGTCTGCAACTACAAGATTCACAATTAATTAACAATGAAATCAATATTATGGGAGGGACGCCTTTATCAACTGGGTTGACGGCGTAAAGGTCTAAGACCTAAGGATTTTGTGCTTGATACGATTCCAAATTACTTTCCAATGAGTTCTTATAAAGTGATTAGATTGTGCCCTACCGATGCAGGTTTCCCTAATGTGGTTCAGCACAATTATTATAAAACGAAGTAGTTGTATTTTTGTCAAATGCCTATGACCTATACGTGTATGCCAGGTAACAACTAATGTCACGAACTTACGAGGAAAATTTGATTCTCTAATCAAGTTGATTCGCTGCATTCACTCTTGGATCACTACAACCGTAGTTATCATATGCCATACACAATTAAAAGAATTTACGAGCTTGTGCGTAAGACAAACTTGGACGATTTATGGCTATAAAATAAATAAATACAGCTTCTTTAAGCTTGGGAAACCAATTGTCTGCGTTAAGATGTGGTATTGACGTAGCTATTGGACCGTTTAAACCTGTACGAAGCCTTAACTTGTGGAAAACAAAATTAATAAAAGAAGTTAACTGGGCTTCAGAAATGATGTATTTTCCCTCTTGTGCAAACCAGAATCTTATGGCGTTTTCGGTTCGAATAACCAATTCAACAGGAGTGGGATCACTCATTCAATGATGTTAACTTTTTCTATTATTGTAAAGAAAAGTTGTTGTTGACAACTTACAATAGGAATAGGATCTAAATTAAGGAACCAGTGAAATACCGCGGCTTGGTATTTTCCACTAAAAGATTAGGAATTAAACTTGGGAAGAGTAATGGGAGAATTTTTATTTTCGCGCAGTCCTAAATAATTCAAGACAAAATCGCAAAAATTCTCAGTGCTAATCGCTGAGAAATGTTTATGGCCTTCGATGATATGCCAATATATTATCTCGGATTCTATTCTGTTTATTAATTTATGGGGATTTTTGAAGTTCATCAACAAACGTATAATATCTTTTCCCTACTATTAATCTACGAATTTTATAGAGCTTGATCATGGGCAGCTGCCATAAAGAGATATTGGTATGCACGTTGGGTTGCTTCGGGGTTTTCACAACGGGTAAGGAACCAAGTATATACGGACTCTGCGTAGAAACGTATGTAATTTTGCGGAGTCAGACGTGTATGGGTGGTTGCTACTGGAGAATCCTTGTCGTCCTGGATTTCCAAACGGGCAAGGACAAATTCGAGGAATATATTCTTTGAAAACTGGGTATGGGTTTGGAAACCTACGTTAGTATACCAATCGTTGATGTGTGCTTGGATTTGGAATTTAAACTCAATCGGGGTGCCGAAGTACATTTATTTAATTATTGATGACAGGATCAAGGTAATTATTCAAAGATCCACCGTGTTCGTCAAAGAAATTGGTAGTAGTATGGAATTCTTCTAATTGATCGAAGGTCAAATGATGATGACCGATGCTACAATACCAAGTGAAGACGGCGTCCCTGAATCTCGCTTGAAGAGTTGTGATTGTAAGATGGGAAATATCAGTTTTGATCGGGCTAGTGGGATGATGTTGGATACCTAAGAAGTTCAATATAAATATATTTAAGAAGCGAAGTTCAGATACAGGGAGAAATTGGTATCCAATAGTGGCGTGCCAATACCTCACCGAGTCTGTAAGTCGCTTTGCTAAGAGAACAGGGTCCCAACAATTCATTCAATTTTCATTACATGAATCATAAAATTTTACAAGTTAACACAGTCGTATTTATCATAAGCAGCGAAAATACTAATGAAATCGTCTAATTGAACTGTTGATAGGTAATTATAACCTCCACCAAAATACCAAAGGAACACCGCCTTCAAGAATTCTTGAAAGAAGTTCGCGTGTTGAAGGAGTGGATTTTCCTGGATTGATTCGGCGGGGGATTCTTGAAAGTTTAAATGCTTAAGGATAAATGCAATGAATAAATCTAATTCAGATTCAGGGAGATATTGATGGGCAATAATTAAATGCCAATATCTTATGGAATCTGTTATACGTTGAACCAGGATAATGGGGTCAAGGAAGGGCATTCAGGGTTATATTACTGTGGGAAAAGGAAATCAATGTAACAACTTAAGAAAGTAATGAAACCTCTGAGTTGTTGATCTTCTAGAAAAAGGAAACCTTCCTCTTCATGCCAAACGAGAATTGAATGAATGAGTAAAGTTCGTAAGTCTGGATGTGGGATTTGATTCATAGGATTCATACAAGGAAAGGTAAATTGAATTACAAAGAATTAGTAGGATTTTCTAAATGAATTGAATTTAATTCGTCGTAACTAAGGACAACACTGATGAGGACCTTGGTCTGGTCTACTGAAAGATGCTTATGACCGATGACAAAGTACCAATCCACCAGGGCAAGTTTTATCTTATTGTTGAAATTTACTAAGTTCAAATGAGGAATTTCCTCGTTGTATAGTGAATTTATCCCTTGTGGGATATCCAATTTATTGATTACAAACACAATAAGATCCTTGAGTTGTGCCTTCGTACTTTGAAACTGGCCAAGAATCCTATACCAACGACGAATGCTTTTGTCTATTCGTTCAATTGCCCAATATGGGCTGAGATTTGACATAAGAAAGTTTATTATTCAGTATTTTACCTTTGATTAACCTACAAATGGGGTAGTGTTGAGATACTGATTAGTGACGGCTAACAAAATTTCCAACTGATGTGGATTAATGAGATGTCGACCCAAGGTAGTATACCAACACTGAATACCTTGATTAAATACGGCAACGAATTCAGTAGAAGGTTGATATGTGATTGGACTAACAATAGGAGAAGTAGAAGTTTCTATCAAGCCTAAATGGTGATGAATGAACGCGATGAGAGTACCGAGTTGTTCCGAAGTGATGACTTGGTAATTGACAAATCGATGCCAATATTGCAAAGCCTGTTCACTTCGAGCTATTAATATTACTGGTATAACCAAAGACATATATGATTAACTTTTAGTGAGTATGATCGGAAGTCGCAGCGGCGTTATCAACACTACCTTGATCGTAAATTGCTATTATAGCAAGAAGTTGACTGATTTCGTGGTCTGTAAGGTATTGGAAACCAAACACGTAGTACCAACTTAAAATTGAATATCTTAATTTTTCTGGGAAATTAGATAAAGTTAGATGAGGAATAAATGTTGCTATTGAATTTGTGACGGGTGACCGAAGGCCTAAATACTCGGTCACAAATTCAATTAAGTGATTAGTTTGGTCTTGGGATAAATACTGATATCCAGTGAGAGCAAACCAATACCGAACGGAAGTGACTATACGGTGAATCAAAATAGTAGGTAAGAGAAATGACATACGGGATTTATTGAATTTTATTCAGAATTAAATACTTGAATAGCGTTATAATTTATTGAATTGAGTTCGTCGAACTCGATTACCTCTACAAAGAATTGTTCCAATTGATCACTGGACAGATGAAAGTGTCCAATCTCTTGGTATCAACTCGTTACAGAGATGTGAAAACGATCTGTAAAGTTAAGGTAAGTATGGGGAGATGAAAAGTCACTAATTGGTGGATTTGGTAATCCAGTAATGCCTAATTTAACAAAGATATATTTAATTAAATCGTCTACCTGCTGTAAGTTAAGGAATTGATGACCGTAAAGACTTTCCCAGTTGGTTATGGCAGCTTTTATGCGAAAATTTAATTCGATACTTTCAACAAATGACATTCAATTTGCAATAATTTTCAACGATCGAGGTCGTGGCGAAAAGCCCGTTGCACGTTAAATTTGGACGATTCGTAATCGTCCCTAACAAAGACGGTGACAAATAATTCGTTGACTTGTGCTGGGGGCATGTACTGAAACCCAATTTCGTCGTGCCACCCCCACACTGCAGCTCTAAATCTTTGAGAAAAGTTCTCGAAGGTATGAGCAGTGGGGTAATGAATCGGCACGGCTTGAGGAACGTCTTCAAGACCTAAAAGTTCTAGGACGTGGGTAATCAATGCCCTAGCTTGAGGTAATGATATGTATTGAAGTCCGATGGTATCGTACCAACCGCCGATTTCTAACTTGATGCGGAAAATTAATGCTGAATTAGAGATAAATTGACTCATGAACTTATAACTTACCCTGATATTGTTGACCTAGGAATTCAGTATCGTCATTAACGAGAGATAATACTACTTGCATTAATTTTCCCAAATGGATTTCTCTGATGTATCCGAATTCAGACCACCAACCCATAAAACCTGTCATTACCTTATCAGTGAATTCCAGGGTACCTGGACGTATTAGCTGATTATTGGAAGTTGATGTCGTTAGATCAAGGTCTAATGCCTTTAAGAAATAAGTGATAAGTCGAGTGAGTTGGTTTTCGTCGATGAGTTGATGACCTTCCACACGGTACCAGCAACGAATTGCCTGTGTGACTTTCTGAATAATATTATTTCTTTCAATATCAGACATCAATTTCTAATATCGTATGCGTAATTTAATAAGTTACTGAAGGAAAGGAAGGCGAAAGATTATTATACCACCAGAAATGAGTAAACTCAGGGTAATTCTGGTCCTCGAAGAATTTCAAGGTGATACGGATTACACCGAAGAGTTGCGGTTTGCTGATGTATGCTTTTCCAACGTCGTTATGCCAACTAATTATGCCGTTAACGAAATGTCGCAAAAGCTCAGCAGTAATGGGCCGATATTGGAGATTTTCAGGAAGAATATGGAGAGTTAAGCATATGTAATTAATAACGAAATTAACGAAGGAAGTTAATTGAGGTTTTGTGAGCTGTGCCCTACCTTCAGCCCTGTGCCAAAGCCCGAGAGCTTGATTAACTTTATTGAAGAAATTATAGGCTTCTCTATTAGGCAAAAATTCACTAGGATGATTTAAATTTTGCATTAACGTATATACCCTTTTAAACGAAAATTGAATAAATTTTTATGCTTCTAATGCCCGATGAAAACTGATAATTGTCTCCACAAAAGACTTAAGTTGTGAAGCGGAAAGGTAGAGATATCCAATCTCTGTATGCCAATTAATAGCGATGTGATGAATTCTTTCTTCGAAATGGGGAAGGATAATTTTTATTTCTGGTAAATAAAGTGGGAATTCTGTCACCGGTGTGAGTCCCAAACCGTCGCACACAAAATTAATTAAGACTGCAACTTGTAATTCAGATAGGTACTTGTGTCCTGTGACTTGGTACCAGTACCTGATGGATCGATCTACGTTGTTCACTATTATAGCCTGACCGTGATCAGACATACACTGATTCAAACTTTCTAAGTTTGTAGAACCTGGGAACTTCTCTAAGATTCCTTAACTTGTAGAATTTTTCTTCTGAAGGAAATAAAATACAGGGAATTATAAAAACCGAGAATGGGTTGAAGGAAGGTCTTGGACCTTACGACTTCTCTTTCTCTTAACGAAAATACTAATGGGAAATGAAAGAATTTTATGAGGGCAATATGAGCCTAGGATTACTTATGCTCTACCTAATTTTTAACAAGCCAACTTACAATTATTCCGGTAATTTGGTTCTTCAATCCGGGTTGATGTGAAGTTACTTGTTTTCTTCGGAATTTCTTCGTTCTCCTGAATTAAGGATGAATGTGCTGAAGTCCTCCACGACAGCACTGAAGAAATGTTTACGGGATCCGGCGGTGTTCGATCGTCTGTCCGGTTCCTTTTTATTGAAGCGGAGTCCTTTGAGGATTAACCCTGATTTCGACCGATGTTCTAATTAAGTACTGAAAAGTTTCGGTAAGCACATCAATTAGAATTTAATCAACAAAATTATCCCCAATAGTCAATCATACCAACGCAATGCCCATGCATTCGCATCCATGTTCCTTTTCAGCATGCACTACTATGATCGAGGAAGCATGGCCTGGGTCAGTGAACACACTTGGCATGCTAATACCGGCATGTGGATTCCCAACCTTCCCCACTTACGTGCGAATCACCCGGGTTAAACTCCCCTGTTTTATTAGAAGTGATTTGGCACTGTGAGTTTTGCAGGAAATGCGAGAATAAAAGGAAGATGTAATTTTACCTTTTTGCAAGACGGCTGCTCTTGGTAGATTGAAATTAGGGAATCTGGGATGTCCCCTGATGGAATTTTGAACTCGCGATTCCACTGGCTACTGATGAAGTCAAAACTTTATGATATTTAATATGATATTTGACCTTTTGGCTTTTTGATGAGTAGCTGCCTGCTTTCAACAAGACAAGGCGTATAAGCTAAAGCTACTGATTTCAATTCTCGGAAATTCTTGTGCGATTTTTCCGAGGTGAAATTCTATGAAGTTCACTTAAAACAGTGAAAATGCTGAAGATAAACTTTTCTTCAATAAGGTGTTTAAACTTTTCAAAATGAAAAAGAAATTTTTCGAAAATGATGAGGGATTTCGAAATAAAAATTCGGATGAATTTTTAGGAAGCTCTGATTCGCATTAAGGCACACACAATAATGAGTGATGCTGGCGATTTCACGGTGAGCTGATGAAATGCACTTGGCTGTGGCATGGTCATGGTAAGCGATGTTGCCAAGTTTATACGGGCGAACGGAGACGGCGCCTTGGTTGCCTCTCGTTCACTCTCCGGCATAGTAAATACATGGCCCAGCACATAAGTGCTGATGGCGTATGTCTTTACGGGGAGTTCTGCCGCACGGGAGATGCTGATGTTACCGTTCGTAAGAACAGCAACGTGGCGGACTTGGCCGAGCCCACCGCAGCATCCCGGCAAATAGCGGTCTTCAATTATGGTCGACTTGCTGTTTTGGACGGGGCTATGAGTATTTAGATGATACTCATGCACTATTTAAGAAGCCAAAGGGCAACTTATTCGAGATTCAGATAGGCGGCGTTGGATTTCGAGTTTGCAACCTCGAATCCTGCCATTATTTGATGTCTTACTTCAGGAAATGGCTACTGGTGATCCCTACAATACCTATATATAAATAATTATATTTTCATTCGGGAATGGTATGTATTAATTTTCCCTATAGGTCTATAATACATGTGTTTTCGTGCGGGAATGGCGTATGTTTTCTTCCCTGCACGTACATATTAATTTTAACTTTTTATTTATTTTAGGTAAAAAAAATGTTTCCGGATTAAAATTTTACGAGGTTTTTGGTGTTTTTGGTGACGGGAGGGTAGGGCTAAGCCTTTACCCCGCACCTTGTAAAACGAGTATGGTCATCTCCTCCCTAAATAAGAGTGAGGGTGGGAGGCCATATCCGAGTTTACCACATCCCTTCACCATATGCATCAACGAAACTCCCGTAAATGGGGATAATTTTGTTCCCCATGAATTTTGAATAATTTAATGAATAGAATAATGAGCGTGTGAAAGATGGTAGGAGTCAGATGGTAATATTTAAATCAATTACGGGGGTGTTCCACCACTCCGGAGGAGGCCGGAGACCTATGAAGAGGGGGAGGGAGACTCGGCTGAGGCTCCAGCCAAGAGTCTCCAGCATAGCTACAGATGGTAAGAATGCTAATTTTATTTATTTTAATTTTAATTGCATAATTTATTTTATTTAGGATTTATGCTTTATTTTTAGATGTTAGAATTCCAAGAGCAGTGTAGCTCGGTGGCTGAAGTCAAGGCTGAGGATAATGTCATCCACGGCCCTGGCTTCGCCACCACGAGCTCCCGACCTCCTGAGGGACCACTGGACCACATCGACCGTTGACGGCAAACGGAGCATGTAGACGGTCGAATGGTCCTAGGTCCTTCGGATGGATATTCGGTCTGCTCGGGAAATTTTTCCAATTATATTTTTGTTGCCAATGAGGATGAGAGGAGGAGAGAAAGAAGACTTATTTATTTCGCTTCTATTTGCAGGAGGACAAGCCGGCGTGAAGGTTGTAGGCCTGAGGAACGCCCGACATCCTCCCATGGCCCTCAGCTCCAACGCCACTGGACGGGACGGACAAGGGCTACAACGAAGCGGTTGGGTTGCCGAGCATTCCAGACGGCAATCGCTTGTTGTTCCCGACCTTCCAGTTCAGCAGCAACGACTTGTCCTGAATTTTGATCCAATGAGGTAAGTTTTTGTTTTTATTTAAGTTAATTTTATTTTGTTTATATTTCAGGAGGGTCGTTGGGGAAGTGGTGCTGACTCCGTGCCCAGCAACCACATCCAGCCCAGAAAGGACGGAGATTTGCGGTGGAGAGTGTCCGGGCTACAGAGGAAGGCATGCCACGGACACACACCGCGCCATTACCACCAGTCCAGGCCGACCAACGACCCTGAATTTTGGATGTCAATCAGGTAATTATTTATTATTTTACATTTTATTTTAATTAGGTTTTTATCTTTTATTTTAGTTTAGTTAATATTTCCAATTAGGTTAGTCGGGGAGGTTGGATGGACGATGGCAAAGTCGTGTTGCACAGGAGCGCCGCCTGCGTGCCAGCTCCACCGACCATTCCAACTTGGAGGACAAACTCGCAAAATGCAGCAAGAGCTGCGGGTTCGCCTCCGCTTATTTCCCCTCAATTTTGACTTTATTTTCTTTGATTTTTGCCTATTTTATTGTATGAACCGAGGTCCCTAAATTACGTCAAGCGGGTTCAGGGAGCCACTGCTGATGACTAATGAATGAGCCAATTAATTATGACGCAAATTGTGTTAACATTATTTTATATTTCTTAATTCTAGGTTCCATGGCGGAAGGTATGAGAATCAATATAGGATTTGCCAATTATAAATGAGAACACTCAACGAACGGAGATGAGAAGGTAAATTTAAAGGATAAATATTTATATTAATCATTAAATCAGAACGGAAAAGAAAGTTGTATTTCAAAAGTAATATTTCCCAAACGACATAAGGTCGAGGGCCACAACGGAATGATGATTATTAATTCGTGTTTTTGTTTTTGTTTTCAGATTTCGTCCAAATAATTACAATATAATGGATTACAATACAAGAATTTATAACTGATACGCTTACGGATGCCACGGGTGTGGCATCTGAGATTTCCAGTTCCAGGTCCAGATTAATTACAGGTTATTCACAATGTATAATTTTCTGTTTTATAATTTATATAATTTGGTCCAATTGACCTCAATATTATTTTATAATAAACTTAAGAAGAACTCGTAGAGAGGAATCGCGAACACAGTGAACACCATGAATAAGAATAAGAAGATATAAAAATTATCGGATTTCTTCCTTTTCTTAATTTTAGTTTCTTTTTGATGGCACCAACAGGAACCATGGAGACATTCCCCTTTTGCAGTTCTTATTCCCTTCGGAGTCTCTATGTTCCTCGATTCCTTTCTATTCATTTTTCTACCAATTTTCCAGAAGGGAAAAATGGCAAGAGAAATTAAAGATTTTCGAAGGATTTTGGAAGGATTCGTGACGGAGACCCTCTCTTCTTCGCGGCGTGATTGTTTCTGCCTTAGCTAGTTCGCCTCCGCTCCTTCCTCGCTTCGTCTCCTGTCGCCTCGGGAAGCATCATTTAATTCCTTTTGTGGCTCATAGACGCTGTGTGGTGGAGGGCTGCGAGTTGTATTTATTTTATTATCTCCTTCCATGGATCTTCCTCACTCTCTGTCAGATGGCCGATGCTGTCTGGAGAAATTGAGGATAATCTGTGGGAGGATGTGTCGTGATTTCTATTCCTTTCTCAGAATGCATCATTTTAATACATGTAGAATAAATGAATATGCTCATTAAAGGCAATCAGATACAATCACCATCATCTACATTAGATACATTTCAAATGTATTTTAAATTTAGATTCCATACGTATCGTAGATAGGTAGCTGATTGGAAGTTTCTCGCAGACTCGGTTGACCGTAGATATCCACGGTAGCCGATTTATCGCGGTAGGCACCGACTCATTTTTATGAACCTGTACATCCCGTGAAATATTTTGGCATAATTAGATTTGCATATATATTGTAATGCTAGAGCATTGCTGAGTGGAATATCGTCAGCAAAGAATCAAATCTAACTATCTCCATTTTGGACTAAAATCAAAATTAACCATCTCCATTCAGCACTAAAAGCAAAACTGACTGTCTCCATTTTGGACTAAAATCAAAACTGACTATCTCCATTTTGGACTAAAATCAAAATTAACCATCTCCATTCAGCACTAAAAGCAAAACTGACTATCTCCATTTTGGAATAAAATCAAAACTGACTATCTCCATTTTGGACTAAAATCAAAACAGACTATCTCCATTTTGGACTAAAAGCAAAACTGACTATCTCCATTTTGGAATAAAATCAAAACTGACTATCTCCATTTTGGACTAAAATCAAAACAGACTATCTCCATTTTGGACTAAAATCAAAACTGACTATCTCCATTCAGCACTAAAAGCAAATCTGACTATCTCCATTTTTCGATTTTTCCTAAAATTCAACTTATGTGATATGTTAATGATACATAAGACGTTATGCATTCAATTCTGAGTACTATTGGGATTATCTATACATGATTTCATTAAAAAATCTTCATTTTAGGACCGTAGAACCTCCCTCCTCATCAGCCTCACTGTTTCGGAAATTTTTATACTTAACATATAATGTCATCACTACCCAAATTCAAATTAGCTGCGCAACCGGACCTGCGAAGTCATTTACGGATAATAAAGGGATCGTCCATAGATTAGATCACGGTTAGTTGCAAATATAAAATGGGTCGTTCACAAATGACGTCTATGGTCGTTCCAAACATTAAAATTGTCGACCACAGACCTCATTTATGCACAACCTTTTTAATGTTTAGTCCAGAAGAATCCTGGGCTTCTGGAATAGTCCTTTGGGCTAAAGGACTAAACTTCTTCTTGACTACTACATAATATATACTATTTACATTTGATGTACGTAATACAAAAGAGAGACGAATACAAAATTTAAAAAAAATATTTGGGCCCAGTAACGACGGGGCCGAGTATTTTTGCGGGGCCCAGAATTTCCGGGGCCCACTAAAGTTGGGCCCAGAGCAGAGATGAGGGGCTGACTAATCTTGGTACCGAAGCTTAGCTTATGCAGTATCCACTGACCTTTACATCTAATTAAAGCTAGAGGCTCTGATGTTGTCTTTTTGGTTTTAGTTTCTGTCAATCTGTTTTTGCTACTAATTTTATCAAAAAACACATTTTCACACATTAATTTAAACCATAACTGATGATACCCTCACTTAAATAAAAATATAATCGTAAAACTGAAAACAAACCTACTTATTAGGTTTCAAAATTCGTTTATTACAAATATTTATAATTGGCAGTGCTACGCCGCCGCACCACGACACCAAAAGGAATACAATAAGAATTAGATTTGCTTGCAACCTAAAATGTTTAAAAATCAAAACGTTCCATTTGCAAGGTTTTTAAAAAGTGCAAATGTTCTATTTGCATGGTGTCTAAAAAGTGCAAAATGTTCTATATACAAGGTTTTTAAAAATTGTAAAGTGTTTAATTTGCATGGTTTTAAAAAAGATCATAATGTTGTATCTGCAAGGTTTTTAAAAAGTACAAAATGTTTTATTTGCAACGCTTCTAAAAAGTGCAAAATGTTCTATTTGCATGGTGTCAAAAAAGTGCAAAATGTTCAATTTGCGTGGTGTCAAAAAAGTGCAAAATGTTCTATTGTATGGTGTCTTAAAAGCACTACTCATTCCACTTGGAGGTTTTTGATAGGTGCAAAGCGTTTTATTTCCAAGTTTAGGAAATATGCACAATATTATTTCGGCACAATATGTTCATAAAACTAAATATTTTTTTGTAGTTAGTGTATTTGGTTTCTAGCTTAAACTGGAAATGGCTCTTTGGGAGTCGTGACTGGTGATTCCGTTCTTTGCCTGTAGCTAAACGTCGTTCAACTGCCGATGTATTCAAGTTAAAAACCCAAAATCTCATAACGAACCGATTTTGTACTCGTAAAATATGACTTGCAAATAGTGAAAGACTTTAAAAGTTGTTAATTGGATTTGAGTCTTTGCTTTCGGCACATGCAGCTGCTCTTGTATTGATACGAATATTTCAATAACGCGAGTGCAGAATGTGACTCTGCGAGCAAAGCTTCACGTTTTGCATCTGTTTTTCCATTTGTTTTGAAATTTTGCTCGAAAAGCAAGTTGACGTTGACATTTAAGATAAAAAAATGTAAAAAATGTAAAAGTTTCTGTAAGTAATTTTGTTGGTTTGGGCTTTGCTCTTCATCCAAATCCACAAGTACTTTCTTGCTTAATTCATATTTATTATTTAGTATAAGTTTTTAAGTTTAAGTTTATGTTTTAAGCTTTGAAATTAAAACAGCGGTAACTAAAGTCCAGTAAAAGGAAACCCAAACAAAATATCTCGAGGATTCACACGGAAATACGTATAATCGGAAAACTTCATTCTACGCAAGGCATACATTCGTAACTGCAGTCGGTGTTTCATCAATTATATTATGTAACGAGTAAATTTTGATGGATGAAGGAAATGAAAGTCGTGGAAAATGAAATACTGTCTTTATGAAACAATTCACACAATGCTGAGTAAGATTTTTTATTACATTTTTATTTGAACTCTTTATCCATGCAATCATATTACTTGAATTTTTTTGTAAATGCTTCTCCTAAAGTTATTTTGTAACACATTGAATTTCAAATGCAAAATTTATTAATTTAATGTTTATAAAATAAATGACAAGAAACAATTTTCTAAATCCACATCACCTGCTAACGAACTAAACTTTGCAGCATTTACATGTGAAGGACATGAGTGTCATCACAGTATTTTTCATCTTCTCCTCCAAAAATAAAAACTCGGTCGTTCAGAACAACGCATCCAGCAGAACAACGTGGAGACGGAGCCTCTCCATTTGGAGTCACTTCCTTCCACTCAAAAGTTTCTGAACAAATCAAATTGAAATTTAAAATTTAAAAGACACTTTTGTTTTTTTCCCATTTTAAAATCGATTACACTGGACTTCGTTAATTCACATGAAGTTGACCTCAACTCGAATTGTACCTATTTATTTGTATCTGCTTTTAAACTGATATTTTGTTTTTAACGTTAAGTTGAATAACATTTTCAACGCCAATCAACAATTTTTAAGCAATTAGATGCACACATTGTGCGCTTCAAATATTTGAATTCCAACTTCACACAAATCAATACGCTGAGATCAAAGAGATAAAATTAGTAGAAATCGTGAAGCCAAATGCTCTGTTTCCTGTGAAAATAGAAATGAATGCAAAATAGAAAATAAATGTACCTGGATCATAACTAAATACATCGTTGAAACAAGAAAATAATAAATTATACCCTCCGAAGATGTACATCTGTCCATTGTGCACAACTAAAAAAATCAAAAGAAAAAGAAAAAAGTCAAAATTAAAATGGGATAACCTAATTGTAATAAATGGAAATATTCCAGCAAAAAATAGGCGCTCCAATAGCAATCTCAATATTCAACACAATTTTAATTTTTGCTTACAGGCACAATGACGACTTCTACTCGACGGCGGAGTTCCACGCGTTTCCACTGCAGTCCACGTTTTGTAGTTGAGGTCAACGGAATGAACTGTGTTTACTATTTTGCTCTCTAGAAAATCGTATCCACCAAAAATGAGAATATATCGGTCGTCGTAGGCTGTTGCTGAGTGATCCCAACGAAGTGATGGAGGAATTCCCTGGAAACAGTTTTGAAACAAAATCGAAATAGTTCCTTGAAATTAAATTATGCATTGAGAGTACATTTAAAAGGAAGCAAATTTCTAACTTTCGTCTCAGTTGTGGACCAACAAAAAGATTCCAAATGCAAAGATTGTAAAGCATTCGTGACTCCATCTCCGATTCCACCGAAGATGACCATTTCATTTCTGAGAACAACAGCACTGTGACTACAACGAGCGGCTGGAATTTTTCCGGTGACTTTCGGCTTGTCCCACTTTAGTGTCAGTGTATTTAATCTGTCCGTCGAGTTTGATAAATTATCTGTCTTTGTATCGTAACCACCGAAGATGAGAACAAATTCTTTGTGGGCCACAGCTGAGTGACCGCGTCTTTGATTTGGAATTACTCCACTGTTTTCAATTGGCAACTTTTTCCACTCCTTTTCCTGTTCGTTGGCTTGCAACACAAACACATCCAGATCATCGCGTGAATAAATTAAATCGTCATCACCTTTTCCACCGCAGGAGTACACTGTGTTCCCAACAGCCACCGCTGCATGTTCATGTCTTTTGGGAAATCCATTGATTTGGTTTCCCCAACCAATCTGCAAATTATTAAGATTTGATGAATGAATTTCAAGTTTTATACTTCGTACTTTTTACCCGTTAAACTGCCTTATGCCCATGTAAATATCAACATAAACACAAAAGAAATGCGACTTACTTTTTGACTGACATCACAGATAACCGAAGGATTTTCCGCGCTTTCCAATCCCCGAGTCGCACACTGTCTTGAAGTTCCTATGGAAGTGAAGGTATCGCTGTTGTTAGTCTCAGGATTCGGGTTGGACTCCACGGTTTGCACGTTTTTCCGTGGTGTGGTTTTAAATGGAAGCATCTTCGAGTCGAATTTTATTCTTTTTGTGCTACAAGAATAAGAGTAGGAAAATTAAAACTTAATTACAGATGACAGCATCAGTGAAGTTTGCTTTTATTTTGCCAACATGCTTCCTGATTACTTTTTGCTTCCCGTCAATCCGATATATCCGAAAATTCCAAAACTTTCTTTTGCTGTTAAAATATCTTTTGATTCCCTTGCTTCCGTGAACTCAGCAAAGGTCATGATGGGAAAGCGAATTTCGAACAAACAATCGCTGAGAACTTCTCGAAGTTGTTCTTCGGTTGGCAACACTTTCATTTGCCTGCACTGGAACTCCGCCCATCTAAGAAAATAAGTCCCGAAACAAATACTCACTTTTAGAGATAATCACTTTGCATTCGTTGATAAAGTAGAAAACACGCGACGTTCTAATAAAAATGATGTTTTATTTTTAAATTGAAACTGCAGTTAAACTACGAATCAACTGATTGCAGCGTGAAACACATCAAGTTCCTCGATTCCAATTTCGTCGCTTCCAAGAACAGATTTTAAGTTTGTCTGCGAGAGTTGCAGGAAATCGTCAGTGTCTTTGTATTTGCCAAAGGACCTGAAAACAGACAATTCTAATTAAACGATGCATTTGAAAAGGCTTTAAATAACTCACAAAGGCTTCTGAATATTTCAAATATCACAGGTCACGAATAACTGAATCAAATATGGGAAAATATGTGTTTCAAACTTTAACTTTTCTAATAAATCCTCGGCATAAAGCAGAGTTTGACATAACTCCCCGTAGGAAATATTAGAAGCTGTACCGTATTCAGTTTTACATCGAGTGGATATTACAGGTTTTGATTTTGGAATTCGCCAGTGTTCATGCGTTTCTATTACCTTATCGTTCTAATTTCATAACATTTCCACAACATTTTCGACCTTCAATTTAGAAACCAAATGATATAGAACAACTCTTAACTTTTAGTTATCTCAGCATTTGTGGGTTATAGATTTCTGTTATCCAAATTTATTCCTCCTATTTTTATTTCTAGCCACTGACGCGCTTTTCAAATTCCTGACAGGATATAATCCCTTGAGGATCGTCCACGTAGGTTAATAAATCTACTTAGCTACATCTTATACTCAAGGGATCAGTTACACAGCGGATGAGTTGATGACATGTGTGTCAGAGGGTATTACAATATAGAGATTTCTGGGCGACCTCAAGTTTGGATAATCCCGTTACTAAAATTATTAACGATTGATCACTCACTGCATTATCCTTGCTGCTAATCCTTCCAAAATCCCCACATGCTTTTGCATCTCAAAGCTTTGGCAAATTGAAAGCAAATTCATAATTCGATTTAGTGGCAAATGTAATGCCTGTAGAATCTCTAGCGACCACGAATCCAGAGACGTGAGCTACAAATTGAAAATAAATAAACTAAATACATTAAGTAGAATTTAAAAATTCCGCATTTGAATCTGCGAGAAACCAGGTTATTTAATCACTGACTTTGAGTTAACGTCCGTTTATAGTTAATAGTAATAGTATAATAGTAATAGTAGAAAACTGTGACTACAGTGAATGGCATACTTTGACGAACAGTTCAAATGCGATGGGATCGAATTCGGGAAGAGGAATCGCGTTGCCTTCTTCAACCACAGCAAATTTCAACTTCTTCTCAAATTCGTTCTCCAGAAACGGCGACGATGCTTTCAAAATGACTTTCAGTGCCCTTACAATTTTTTGCTCTTTCCCTACACAAAAAGCCACGTCGTAATTTCCAGGTTTCCGTTCCAACATATCCTGGATTTTCTCCAACAACGGCTTTTCGACAAAATCAGAAACTTCCATAGCTATTGATCTTTATATCCTACAGAATGCAAAGCCGTTTGCTTTATATTTTTTAATAATCTTTAACTTTTAGCAACAAAACAAAAATTCAAAAATCAACAATATCAATATCGCAACATTCGCAGCAGTGGAGAACTTACAACTTATTGCAGCTAATCTACACGTACCGGACAATCGTGACTTCAATACTTCAATCAACATTTTAGCTACTAATAAGTGATTCACAGCCCTACTATACTCTCCTTACATTTTTAATTATCAATTTAAAAAATAACTGTGAAAATTAATGCAAAATTAACATTGATAAACATCCAAAATTCGGCACTAACCTGTTTATAACACTCGCTTTCTAAATCAAAATATTTACTGGCTCCTGCTCTATCCTCCACCTTACTAGTGAAATAGTGAGATTTGATTTAATCAACGGACTAAGGAACTTTTTCGGTCACTGTTGCTGTTTGGTGGATCGTCCGGTGTGAGTAATAGTACTACTTAACTTGCTCTTTGAATGCTCACTGCAAATTATATCCACTTTAAGTGTAATCAGTTAATTTAATTTGGTAAATTAATAATTCAATAATACTTCGACTTTTAAAAATTTGCTTCTTACAAAAATTTAAAATAAGCGCCACGCATCTTTCTTGCGACACGTGACGTTGCTTCTTTGGTTGTAACAGAATTAGGAAAGTAAAAGTAAAGTAAAGTTTCTTTCCTTGCTGTGTTAAAGCCGAGGGAAAATAATAAAGTGATGAAATAAATCCTATTCATTACTTTACCACATGTTTAGGGATCGTCCACCAATTACCACATCGAAAATTTTTCATTTTTAGGACCCTAAGTGACTTCCCTGTCAGCAGTCTAACCAATGCGTAAACATATATTTTTAGCATGAGACGTCATCAGTTATCCAAGCTGACCTATTGACCCTTCCGACGACATTATTTGTGGACAATCCTTTACGAACGTACATGAGGCCAGAGAGGAAGTGAAATTTTTTTCTGGTTGAATTAATTTCTCTCTATCCCCGTGTAAAGCTCCTACTTCCTACTTAGGTTATTATGCATGCACTCCCACTGTTGCTTGGAAACCCAAATATCAGCTCGAAGCCTTTGATTGATTTCTCGAACACGTCGCTGGAAGGAAGTTTACTAAAAGGTGAAAATTAAAACATGAGAAACTAGTGCCCGGTTAATAAATATTTTAACATTTAGTTACATGTATCGCCATTCCTACGCTAATTAAGATCAAGACGGGTGACATTGTAATAGTAAATAAATATTAGTGTTGAATTGAGATATTAGTTACTAACTAACTAATAAATTAACTACAAATCACCTCATTAAAGCGCTAAACACATCAAGTTCCTTCATAACAATGTTTAATGTCGTCGCTGACAAATACTTTCAAGTTTGTCTGAAAATGTTTTGCAGAAAATTTTCAGTGTTTTTGTATTGATCGACGGATCTGAAAGCAGGCGAGTCGGGTCAAATTAGCAAATGATGAATTGCACACTGCCCCATTAAATTTTTACCTCCTCAATTTGTTGCATTGTTTTGTATTACTGATTGTGACTTTTAAAAGTTGCGTAGCCTTTTCAGATTTCCTTCTGAATTTAGAGTTTAAATTATTAAAATTATTATTCAAACAATTTGAAAACGTAAAGAATTTAACATGTTTTTGAACTTGTCTACGCACATAGAATATTTTGCACTTGTTAAAAGCATGTAAATCAAACATTTTGCATTTCTCAAAAAGTCGTAATTAACCTTTAGGCACCTGCCGCACTTTAATATTTCTTGGCTCTTGGCGCACCTCATTTTATTTCTAGATTAATTTCTACACGTGGAAGTTTTATTCTTTAATCCTCTATACAATATTTGAGATGCTAAGATGTACGTTGATTGCGCTGTTTGGCTTGGCAATGCTGTCGTAAGTTAAGGCGCTGAATGCATTGAAAAGCTGCAAAACTTGTGTATGTGCAGCATCCATTTTAATTTTAATAACGGACATAAAGTCCCTCATGTTCCCGGGCCTAAATCGGCATGGCAAAACATAAATGTCAGAATGACACATCTGCGTACAGGGAGTTTACATTATATATTACTTGTAGCAGAGTCATGTGTAGTTGGGTTATTTTGAATTTAAAGGTTTAAAGCAAAAGACGTGTGTAGTAGATGAAGTTCTCAGCGCTGAAGTTAATTAATTATTAATTAATTACTTGTTTTTTGAAAAGTGCAAATTATTCTATTTACTACATGCTTTTTAGAAAAGAGAAAATTACTCTATTTACATGTTTTTGAAAAGTGCAAAATATTCTAATTACTTGTTTTTTGAAAAATGCGCTAGGTTCTATTTACATGCTTTTCATGAACATGTTATTAAATTTTTCTATGTAGATAGTACATTTTGTTTGAAACTCAAAATGAGTATGGGTCATTTTGGTTCTTCACTCACGATATTTATATATCCTAAATAACTCTGGACAATTAAGCAAGCACGCATATAGCATGGCTATATAATACATTATATTACATTTGAATTAGAAATAAAATTTGTTGACCGCATGCAAGAGAATTTAATCTAGTAAAATATGTACATAGTTTTACAATTTAGGTTTGGTAATTTAAGAACCGGACGACGCCACAAAAAACACTGTTATATTGTTGTCCAGTGTTTTATGATAGCAACTCATGGCTACACTTTTTTAATTTTTAGGTTCGATTGATAAAAAAAGTATGCACGACTAAATTATGTCTAAATAAATGATTGCACAAAAAAAGTATTTACATAAATTACTCTACATTTCAAGGAAGCATCACATTGCACAACATCAGGATGATTGAATCTCTTAACTAAAAATAAAAATGTTGAATCACCTACAGCAAAAACAATGTAGCTAATTTGTTCAACAACTCAACAGCTTTTTTTATTCCCTAGCGTCGACAGATTGTAAGAAAATTCAAAATTTGATGTAGTGGCAAATGTAATGTGTCCAAAATCTCCAGTGACCACGTGTCAAGAGATGTGAGCTGCGAATTAAAAGCAGGTATACGTAATTAAATGTACTGTAAAAGGTTTTTGTGTAATGCAAATTACCAGTGTCGAGCGAAGTTAAATGTGGGATTTCGAATGCGTGGAGTAACCAACAGTTTTATGGAAGGTAAGATGGAAAAGACGTAATAATAAAGATTGACTCAAACATGTGGATCTTGATTCACAAAATGTAATAAGTTTTATTTCAATGAGATTTCAGCTAATTAGTTGACGCTTCTCCAACCCAAACAAAATGTTATATTTCCTTCTTGGAGAACCGAATCCGTTCTCAATGCTCTACTACAGGCGAATGTTTGATGGCTATGCTCATGACATCATTTATGGACGATCTCTAGTCACTTCAATGTCAATTTTGGTTTAAAAGATACTTTTAGGTACAACAGGTTCTGTGACACAATGCAATAAATTTCTAACATAAAGTCCCTCATTTTCCTGTGTAACTAAATCTGCTTGGCAAAACATCAGTGTCAAAATAAAACATCTGCGTACGGCAATTGAGCATGTTTCTTACATTATGCAGTGAAGTCATAAATAGTTGGGGTATTTAGAATTTAAAGGTTGGAAATGAAAGACTTGTGTAGCGAATGCAGTGCTTATACAGCTGAAGTCGATGGCGACTACCGAAGAAACAGAAACCGCTGAAGTGACGCCATGCCAGTTTACGGCTACCGACCGGAACAGCAGAACATATCGCAAAAGCCGTTTCGGTCGGTAGCCGATCGAGAAACCGTCGGTTTTCCACCGTCGGCTTTTCGCTTTGTTTCTACATTGAAGGGATCCTCCACAAATGACGTCAAGCATCGTTTCAATGGTTAAAGGGGCCGTCCATAAATGACGTCAAAGGTCGTTGCAAAAATAAAAGGGCCGTCTATAAATGACGTCAAGGGTCGTTGCAAAAATTAAGGGACCGTCTATAAATGACGTCAAAGGTCGTTGCAAAAATAAAGGGGCCGTCCATAAACGACGTCAAGGGTCGTTGCAAAAATTATTGGGCCGTCCATAAATGACATCAAGGGTCGTTGCAAAAATTGATGGGGTTGTCTATAAATGACGTCAAGGGTCGTTACAAGAATTGTTGGGGCGTCCATAAATGACGTCAAGGATTGTTGCAAAAATTAAAAGGGTCATCCATAAATGACGTTAGATGTCGTTGCAAAAATTAAGGGGCTGTCCATAAATGGCGTCAAGGGTCGTTGCCAAAATTTAAGGGGTCGTTCATAAATGACGTCAGAGATAGTTTCAAAAGTAATTGATGTCGTCCATGAATGACGTCTATGGTCGTTCTAAACATTGAAGGGGTTATGCTTAACTGAGGTCTATGTGTCTTTTTAATGTTTGGGACGACCATAGACGTCAATTATGAACGACCCCTTTAATTCTCGCAACGATACTTGACGTCATTTATAGTCGATCCCTTTAATTTCCTTAAAAGACGTCACAGGTCAGGTCGCAAAGTTAATTTAGGAAGTGATGAAATTACATGTTAAAGATAAACATTTTCGAAAAAGTAAAGCTGATGGGAGGGTCCTAAAATGAAAATTTTTTGATGACGTTATGTAAGGATGATCCCAATCGTACTCAGGTTTGAATGCTTAACCTCTTAAGCATCATTAGTATATATAAAACATTAGTTGTATTTTATGAAAAATGAAGATAGTCAGTTTTACTTTTAGTCCAAAATGGAGATAGACAGATTTGCTTTTAGTGCTAAATGGAGATAGCCAGATTTGATTCTTTGCCGACGATATTCTACTCAGCAATGCTCTAGCATTACAATATGTGTACAAGTATGTCAAAATATTCCACAGGATGCACGGGTTCAAAAACATGATTCGGTGCCTACCGCAGTAAATCGGCTACCGTGGATATCCACGGCCAGCCGCGTCTGCGAGAAACTTCCAATGGTCTACCTATCAGCCGTTGAACAGGCATGAGTGACGCTAATTATTTCCAATCGCGTGGCGTTCGTTCGTTTCTCGATTTTTGACGAAGATTTAACTTTGTCGCTTTTCTTTTTCTTTCCGTTGATCTTCAACTTCACTACAGCGAATTTGCGATCTGTCTAGGAAGTGCAAAATGTTCTATTTGCATGCTGTCTACAAATTGCAAAATGTTCTATTTGCTTGCTTTCTAAAAAGTTTAAAAATCTCTATTTGCATGCTGCCTAAAAAGAACGAATCGTTCCACGTGCATGTTTTTCAAAGGTGCAGAGAGTTTTCTTTTCAATTTTAAGAAAAATGCAAAATGATATTCTGGCACAATATGTTCATAGGATTAAATAATAATTTTCTTTGTAGATAGTGTATTTGGTTTTTAGCTGAAAATGGAAACTCATCTATGTGACTCTTGGCTACTGATTCAGTTCTTTGCCTGCAGCCACACGTCCTTCCTTTTGCTGATCCTGCAAAATTTAAATTCAAACACCAAAAGACGCATATTGAACCAATTTTTCACTCGCGAATTATTATTTGGAAACAGGGAATTTAAAAAAATGTTAAGTAGCTTTAAGGCTGCGCTTTAGATACATGCAGCTGCTCTTTTCCTGACACAAACAATGCAACATAAGCGACTGCAGTATGTGACCCTGCGAACATTGTTATACACTATGCATCTGTTTCCTATTTATTCTGGAAGTTTGCGTAAGAGGCACGTTGAAGGTTGAAGTTGACATTTAAGGGACAAAGATGTGGAAAATATGAAAATTTCTTATAGGGATTTCGTTCTTCTAGCTCTTGCAGTTCAGATTCAGATTCACGGGTACTTTGGTATTTAATTATATTTAATTAGTAACAAGTTTTTAATATTGTTCTGTTAAATATTAGCGAAAGTTCTGTATAAAAATTAGATCGTGTTAATTATTTATTTGTAATTTACATTATGTACAATTTTATACCGTGCAATCGAAACCAAATTCACTCGTGAGACTCAAATGGTCAGTGGCGTCGGAACCAGGGGGGCAGTGGGGGCAGAGTGCCCCCCCAGAAAAACGGATGCCCCATGTTAAAGCATAGGCTTGCCCCCCATGGTAAAAATTGGCCCTAGTGTTTGCCCCCCCTCACAAAAATAGGTTCCGAAGCCTCTGCAAATAGTCAATGCACCCGCAACCTGTAAAATTGGCGTCAAAAGCAGCGTGCGAAACAGACAAACAGGAGACGTCTTGAAAATGGCGAGTTTTTAAAATGCTTAAAACAAAACAAGCTTATGTTGTAAGCGGTAAAATTAAAACAGTGGAAGCTGAATTTCAGTAAAAGAAAGCAAAAACAGTGGATCCCGAAGATTCACACGGAAACACGTAACCCACGCGCAATGCTTAACTCTTAACAGCACACAAATTCGTAACTCCTGTCGTTTTTCCCGAATTTCTTAACGAGCGATTATTGATGGACGACGGTTTTAATCTTGAAAAAGTGATTTAAAAAAAAATCTCCTCAAGATCGGAAACAATAACTAAGAAGATCGGCGAAGTGAGTTTCACTATTTATTTTAAAACAATTCACACAATATTGTGGATAGATATTTGTTTTGCACGTTTTTTGAAACATGTTTAATCGAAACTTTTATCCACAAAATCTCTGCACTTGAGTTTTGGTTTAAATGATTTTCTAAAAGTATTTAGGCAACACGTTAAATGTCGCAAGGAAAATTTAATATTTTACAGAACAATACTTAATGTTAATGAAATTTAATGACTCGAAATACTTTTCAAAATTATCCCCAACTGCCATTAAATTAAACCTTGGTGCATTTACATTTGAAGGGCATGGGTGTCATCCAAATACAAACCATTGTAATGATTGTATCCTCCAAAAATAAAAACTTGATCGTTGAGGGCGACGCATCCTGCAGATTCACGTGAATACGGAGCCTCTCCATTTGGGGTCACTTCCTTCCACTCAAAAGTTTCTGCACAAAATTGAAATCGAATTAAAATTTAAAAGTTGGTTAGAAACTTTTTTCCTTTTCTTCAATTTTTGAATCGATTAAACTGAACATCGCTCATTGATATGAAGTTGACCTCAACTCCAATTGCACATAATTATTTATTTTCAGCTTTCGATCTTCAATTTCGCTTTTAACGTTAATACCGTTTCTGACATCAATTAACAATTCTAAATTAATTAGATACACAAACCAGGTGCTTTAAATATTTGAATTCCAACGCCACACAAATCAATGCGCTCAGAAAATACAGAGAAAATTGACAACAATTTGATTCATGAAGCAAAATGCGCTGCTTCCTTTGAAAATAAAAATGAAAACAAAATGCAAAACACTGCACCTGGAACATAGCTGAATAGGTCGTTCAAAGAAGAGTCGTCTTCACCACTTCCTCCGAAGATGTACATCCGTCCATTGTGCACAACTAAACAAATCAAAAGACAAAGAAAAAAAGTAAATGAGAATTTGATGAATTAATCGAAATGAATAAAACACGTCAAGCAAAACTTTGGCACAAAACTAACAAAGCTTCAAATGTTCAACACAACTTTAATTTGTTTTTACAGGCACAGTGATCACTTCGAATGGACGGAGGAGTTCCACGTGTTTCCACCGCAGTCCACGTTCTGCTGTTGACGTCAAAGGAATGAATTAAGTTCACTGCTTTATTCTTATTACAATCCCATCCACCAAACATGAGGATAAATCTGTCGTTGTGGACGGTCATTGAGTGATCAAAACAAAGTGATGGGGGAATTCCCTGAAAAGAGTTTTAGAACAAAATCGAAATAATTCTTGGAAATAAAAATCTTCGTTGAGACGTGAAATAAATTTGGAAGAAAAAAATGTCTGACTTTTGTTTCAATTGTTGACCAATGAAAAGATTCCAAGTTCAAAGAATGCAAATCATTCTCCACTTCATCTCCTTCTCCACCGTAGATAAGCATTTCATTTCTGAACACAACAGCAGAATGATAGCGACGAGCCAGTGGAATCTTTCCAGTGACTTTCGGTTCGTCCCACTTCAGTGTCAAAGGGTTAAATCGATACGTTGAGTTTGAACATTTATCTTTTTTTTTCATCCCAACCACCGAAGATGAGAACAAATTCTTTGTAGGCCACAGCTGAGTGACCGCTTCTTTGATTAGGATTCAGTTCAATGTTTTCAACTGACAACATTTCCCACTCCTTTTCCCGTTTGTTGACGTTCAACACGAGCACATCCAGGACTTCACGTGAATAACTTGGATCACCAAAGATATTTTTTCCACCAAAGCTGTAAATTAGGTTCCCAACAGCCACTGCTGCATGTTCACTTCTCGGCGGAAATCCGTTGATTTCCTTTCCCCAGTGAATCTGCAAATAATTTAGATTTTTAAAAGAATTTTGAGTTTTGTGCATCGTATTTTGTATTGTTTACCTTTTTGAACGGCGACGCTCCTGCAGAAAGTTGAACCAAAGAAGCTGATGCCAAAGATTGCGGCCTCAACTGCGTCTGCAAAACAATTTGCCAAGAAATAAATATTCATTTTATTTAAAGTAATTCAAACCATTTATTCCTGTATGTTTTTCCATGTGAATCAATTTATTGCATGCAATTCTGTTTTTGCATTGCAAAGCACTTGCATAATTTGAACTAAAACAAAAACAAAAACACTTCAGTTTGCAAAAAAACTGGTTACTAAAATCGAACATAAAAGCTCTCAATCTGTTCCCAGTGCTCACGTGAATACCAACATCAACGCAAAATAAACACGACTTACTGCACTCTCATCACGGGAAATCGGAGAATTTTTGGCGCTTTCTAATCCCCGTGTCGAATAAATTCTTGAAATTCCTGAGGATAAGAAGGTCTCGCTGTTATTGGACTCCGGATTCGGGTTGGACTCAAAAGTTTGTACTTTATTCCTTAGTGTCGTTTTAAATGAAAGTTTCTTTACGTCGAATTCCAACTTGATTCTGCTACAACAATCAGAGTAGGAAAATTATAACTGAATTACAGAATTTACAGATCACATCATCGGTGGAGTCTAATTTTATTTTGCCAACATGGTTTCTAATTACTTTTTGTTTCCTGTCGATCCGATAAATCCGTAAATTCCAATTGTTTCTTCTGCTGCCAAAATATCTTTTGATGCCCGTGCTTGCGTGAACTCAGCAAAGGTCATGACGGGAAAACGAATTTCGAACAAACAATCGCCGAGAACTTCTCGAAGTTGCTCTTCAGTTGGAAACACTTCCATTTGCCTGCACTGAAAGTCCGCCCATCTACGAAAATTAGTCCCGAAAGAAATATTCACATTTAGAGAAAATCACTTATCATACCTATGAGAATAAAACGACAGGAAAATGACGTTCTAATAAAAATTAAGATTTATTTTAAATTTGAACTGCACTTTAACTACGGAGCACCTTATTGCAGCGTGAAACACGTCAAGCTCCTCGATTCCAATTTCGTCGCTGCCGAGAACAGATTTTAAGTTCGTCTGGGAGAGTTGCAGGAAATTGTCAGTGTCTTTGTATTCGCCAAAGAATCTGAAAGCAGACAAGTCTGATCAAAAGATACATTTCATAGGGCTTCAATTGACCCTTGAAGGTTCCTAAATACAAATAACAACTCGAAGGGTCTTAAATAACTGAATCAATTGGGAGAAAACATGTTTTTTAAACTTCAAAATGTAATAAGTCACGGGTCCAAAGCAAAGTTTGACATAACTCCCCTTGGTAACTACAGGAAGCTGTATGTCATCCATTTTTACATCCAATGGAAATTACGGGATTTGATTTCTGAAGTCGCAATTGTTTATGCGTTTCGTTTGCCCCATCCTACTAATTTCTTAACATTTTTAGAACATTTTTACGCTTTAATTTAGAAAACCATTTATCACATAAAATATAGAATGTTAAAATATCAATTTACTGGAATAATAATTCATTTTAAGAAAAACTGTAAACTTATTTACGCATTCGCGGGTCAAAGATTTCGGTTATCCAATTTTGTTCCTCCTATTTTCATTTCTAGTCACTGACATGCTTTTTAAATCAACAGGGTATAATCTCAAAGGGATCGTCCACAAATGATGTTATTGGTGGGGTCAATAGATACTACTTACTAGTTAGCTACATTCTATACTAAAGGTAGTCATTTACACAGCGGATAAACTGATGACATGCGGGTCAGAGGGTATTACAAAATAGAGATTTTTGGGCGACATCAGGTATAGACAGTGCCGTTACTAAAAAAATTAATGATTGATCACTTACTGCAAACATATCGCAGATAATATGTTCAAATTCTCCTCAGCCGTTTTCATCTCGAAGCGTCGGCAAATTGAGAGCAGATTCAAAATTTGAGTTAGTGGCAAATTTAATGCCTTCAAAATCTCTAGCGACCACGTGTCCAAAGATGTGAGCTACAAATTAGAAACAAAACTAGACTTAATGAATTTCGTTTAATATAAAATTTTGCTTTCAAGTCAACAAGTGGCCTGGTTTTTGAAACACTGACTTTAACTTAACGTTCGGTAATGGTTAATGGTTATAATAGAAAATTGTAAAAGTACAATGAATGACCTACTTTGACAAACAATTCAAATGCGATGGGATCAAAATCGGGAAGTGGAATCCCTTCGCCTTCCTTAACCACTGCAACTTCCCACTTCTCTTCGAATTCCTTTTCCAAAAACGTCGACGATGCTTTCAAAAAGACCTTCAGTGCCCCTACAATTTTCTTTTCTTTCCCCACACAAAAAGCCACGTCGCAATTTCCAGGTTTTCGTTCTAACAAATCTTGGATTTTCTCCAGCAACGGCTTTTCAACAACATTGGAAACTGCCATAGCTACGGTAGCATACACTGTAAACTGGGAAGGAGATTGTAAATAAATGTTATAAGTTGAAGAGAATTACACGATTACACCCCACCATTAAAGCGCATCTATGTTTCTTAATAAGTTTTATACACATATTTCATATCTACAGAATGCAATGCCATTTGCTATTGACTTTTAATAATCTTTAACTTTTAGCAAGAAAACAACAATCAACAATATCGCAGCAGTGAAGAAGTCATTGCTACGCTACACCGATGACCGACAATCGTGACTTCAATCAACATTTTAACTACCAAAGTGATTTACAGTCCTACTCTCATATCATTTTGAAATATAAATGTAGAAAACAGCTGTAAAAACTAATGCAAAATTAAAATTAACATGGATAAACATCTGAAATTCGTCACTAACCTGTTTATAATACTCGCTTTCAAAAACAAAATATTTACTGGCTCCTGCTCTAGCTAGTTAATTAAACTAGCTATAACTACAGCTTACTAACTTAAATGAGATTTTTGATTTTAATCAACGGACTAAGAGACTTTTTGGGTTGATCGTCCGGTGTGAGAGTACTATGTAACTTGCCCTTCTCATGCTCACTACAAATCATATGCACTTTGAGTGAGTGTATAATTAGTTAATTTGATTTGATAAATTAATAACACTATTAAATAACACTTCAACTTTTGGTTTGCTGAACTTGCTTCTGACAGAAATTAAATTACGCGCCACGCAGCTTTCTTTCGACACGTGACGTTTTTTCTTCGGTTCTAATAGAATTAAGAAAGTAAAGGTGAAGTAAAGTTTCCTCCCTTTTAGTTCACAGAGATAAGCGATAGTCTATAGACTATCGCTCATCTCTGTTTAGTTCAGTGTTGTGTTAAAGGGCGAAGGAAAACAAGTGGGGAAATAAATCTAGTTTAGTTCTATGTCGGGGTTTCAAATATGTTAAGGGATCGTGCACCAGTAACGTCATCCAAAGATCCTCATTTTCAGGACCCTAAACAGAACTACCCTGTCAGCAGCTTAACCAGGGGCGTCGGAACCTATTTTTGTGAGGGGGGGCAAACACTAGGGCCAATTTTTACCATGGGGGGCAGGCCTATGCTTCAACATGGGGCATCCGTGTTTCTAGGGGGGCACTCTGCCCCCCCTGCCCCCCTGGTTCCGACGCCACTGAGCTTAACCATTGCGTAAACGGCTATTTAACATGAAATGACATGAGTAGTCAAGTAGACACATTGACCCTACCGTAGACATTATTTGCGGACGATTCCTTTAGTGCGTACAGCAGGCCAGAGAGGAAGTGAAAGTTTTTTCTGGTTGATTTAATTTCTCATAATCCATGTGTAAAATTCCTATACTTCCTACCTAAGTATTCTAATTACAAGACATTTTAATTTACATTATTAATGAAATTGTTCGTATCTGAGGTTCTAGGGCCCACTGCTTCACAAAGTACGCTACTGTATCATTTCATTAAATTAAAATGACGTTGCTTAACTTGGGCAATTATTTGTAGGTCATAGGTATATAGTTGTAGTTGCCGCTAAGTTAGTTTGATTGTTAAAACTAACGACTGCACAGTTTTTATCTAACAGCCGATTTTATTCTTACATTTTAAATTTTGCAGTGCTATACCGCCACACCAAATGATACTTTTAGAAATTAAAAAAACAGTGGCACATAAAAAAAATTACAATATCTCTGGTAATAGTGAGCCTCATTTACTACTCACAATCTGACCTCCCAGTTCCCAGAACAGTCTAATATTACATGCCTGCTAACTATTGCAGGAAACACTGTACTTGTAATTTTAAGGGCCCTGTGAGACATTGTTGTACCTTGGCTATGGGCTTCCAATTCGTACTTTCCCCAAAGGAAAAATATTATATTTAATAAATGATTAGACAATTAAACCAAAACGTTGCTGTAGCATTAGTGTTGAGATTCACATTCAGTTTACGTTACTTATTTCTGGGCAAAGCTTTGAACCTAAACACTACTCTTTTTTTTCGCATCAATACGACAGTTGATTAAAAATTAAAGCATTTAACATCCGTGACAGTTCTACTTCTACATACTAGATTATGATTGGAATTTCAAATAGTACTACATGCGCAGCTCGAATAATCGTGTAGTTAAAATAGATGTATGTAAGTAGTTGAAGCTAGTAAGCAATAGGTTACACAGTAGTGCTATGTATGCTATGCTGCTGCTTGGAAACCCGCAAGTCACCTCGCTGCCTTTGACTGATTTCTCTAGGAGAAGTTTACTAATAATTACATGTAAATTAAAAAATCAGAAATCGGTGCCCAGGTAATAATTATTTTTACATTTACTTTTATTTACATGTATCGCTAGTCCTACGCTAATTAGGATCACAACAGGTGACATTGTATTACTAATTAAATATTAGTGTTGAGTTGATGCATTAATTAAGCTACAAAGCACCTCATTGAAGCGTTAAACGCTTCAAGTTCCTTAATTCCAATGTTCAATGTCGTCGCTGCCGAGAACAGATTCTAAGTTTGCCTGAAAGAGTTGGAGGAAATCGTCAGTGTCTTTGTAATGATCAACGGTTCTGAAAGCAGACAATGCTGGTCAAATTGACAAATGATGAATTGCCTACTGCCCCATTTAACTTTTACCTCCTACTTTTCAATGTCCTGTAATTCAGATTTAGTGGCCAACAAATTCTTTTATCTGCTTTAATTTTTCTAACTTCATTTAACTTGTAGCAATTAGCACACTTCTTAAATCAGCAGGATTTTATCTATTTTAAACGAATTTGGGATTGACATAACCGTTAATCCGATCAAGTTTAAATTTTGTAATACATCTATCGAAATGGCTATACATTCAGTGCGGGATATAAATAGGGGTGGGAGTCTTGTAACACACTCTTTGAAATAATAAAGTTATTGTTTATTTATTTGAAAGTCATGCACCCACAAATAAAAACAGAGGCATTTACATATTATCAAGGTCCTAAAAACATAAAAATTGATAATTTCGTACTTTTCAAAAACGTATGCGGAACATTTTGCATATTTCGAAAAAACGTAAATAATTTAAATTGTAGGATTTCAAATCATTTATTGTTTTTATTTAAAGTAGCTCTGTAACTGGTATATGAACCATAAGGGACAAATGACAAATGAACAAATGACGTCATCGGTAGGGTTATTAACTACACGAATGTAGCATTCATTTTTAACGTTATTAGTTATAAATTGACCTTTTAACTTGTGTCGTATTTTCTTGGTTTTTGTTCCAGTAAATCTTGGATTTTCTCCTGCGAAGAAGTTACTACTTGTGTCACTTGTGAGAAAATGTATTCTTGCCATCGTGTCAAATGCCAGCTATCACCACTGTCGGTTGCCAGTTGCCACTACTTGTTGTTTGTAACCTAACAACTAGGTACCTACCCTAGTTTCTTCCCGTCGTTCATTTCAATTTTCTGTTAAAGGGCGATGGAAAAAACGTGAAATAAATCCTATTCAGCATTTTAGTATAACACTTCTGGTTTCAAAGATATTTAGGGGTCGTCCACAAATTACGCTGTTCACAAATCCTTGTTTTTAGGATCTTATGCCTATGTGACTCCCCTTTCAGAAGCTTGACCACTGCGTAAGTGGCTATCTTTAACATCACATTGACATGTCTTCAGCAGCCGAGTGGGCCCATTGACCATCTTGATCACATTATTTGTGGACGATCCCTTACGTGAGTACAGTAGACCAGCGCCGTAGAGCAAATGACAGTTTGTTTTATCTAGTTAGTATCATTTCTCACAGTACCCTTTTAGCGTAACTACTAAAGCTGAAGCATGCTAACTACAAGGCATTTTAATTTACATACCTACATCATTAATTAAATTCGTATCTGAGGTTCTACGCCTAACTGCGCTCCTTTGCCAAGTACGCTACTATAATAATGAAGTGGGATTACGTTGCTTAATACACAAAATAAAGCCTGTTTCCGATTTAAGCAGTAACATTAAAACAGCAGAAACTGAATTTCAGTCAAAGAAACAAAAAAAGTGGATCCCGATGATCCTCACTAAAAAACGTAGCTTACGCGGAAAGCATAACTCTTAATAGCATTTAACTTCGTAACTGCAGTCGTTTTTATGAATTGTTTTACGATCCAATTATAATAGCCGACGGTTTCATTTTCAAAAGATGATTTAAATAAAAAATAAATATATTCTGAAAATCGGAAACTAAATGCAAGAAGATGAATATCCGAGAAAAAATATTTCATTATTTATTTTGAAACAATTTACACAGTATTTTCAATTGATTTTTTTTAGTACGTTTTGTTAAACATAAGCAATCGAACTCTGTATGCACGAAAAATTATCACCAGCTGCTTTCGAATTAAATCTTGTTATATTTGCATTTGAAGGACATGGGTGTCACCCAACCCCCTGCTATTGGAATAATGGTATCCTCCAAAAATAAAAACTTGACCGTTGAGGGCAACGCATCCCGCACCTGCACGTGGAGATGGAGCCTCTCCATTCGGAGTCACTTCCTCCCACTCACAAGTTTCTGCACAAAATTTAAATCGAATAGAAATCAAAAATTTATGTGAAAATAGAAATGAAAACAAAATGAAAAACACTGCACCTGGGTCATAGCTAAACACGTCGTTGAAATATTTAGCCTTCTGATCATTAAAAAACCCTCCAAAGATGTACATCCGTCTATTGTGCACAACTAAATCCAAAGAGAAAGAAGCAAATTAACATTTGATAATTTAATCGACATAAATAGAAAACATTGAGAGAGAATCAGGCGCAAAAACTACAAAACTTCAAATGCTCAGGACAATATTTATTTTTTTTACAGGCACAGTGACCACTTCGACTCGATGGCGGAGTTCCACGCATTTCCACTGCAGACCACGTTTTGTTGTTTAGGTCAAAGGACGCAATCGTGCTCACTTTTGTACTCTCCTTAAAATTTTGTCCACCAAAAATGAGAATGAATCTGTCGTCGTAAACTGTCGCTGAGTGACCCTGACGAAACGGTGGTGGAATTCCCTGCAAATAATTTAGAACAAAGTAGAACTAATTCTGGGAAATCAAATTCTTCGCTAAGGCGTGAAATAAATTTAAAAGCAAAATAATTTCAGACTTTTGTTTTAATTGTTGACCAACGAAACGATTCCAGGTCCAAAGAATGTAACTCATTCGCCAATCCATCTCCAATTCCACCGTAGATGACCATTTCATTCCTGAGAACAACAGCACTGTGAAACCAACGAGCGCCTGGAACATTTCCAGTGACTTTCGGTTTGTCCCAATTCAGCGTCTCTGTGTTGAATCGATACGTTGAGTTTAATAAGTCATATTTCTCAGTTTTGTAGCCACCGAAGATGAGAACAAATTCTTTGTAGGCCACAGCTGAGTGATAGTATCTTTGATCTGGATTCGCTTCACTGTTTTCAATTGGCAACTTTTTCCACTTCTTTTTCCGTTCGATGGTGTTCAACACGAACACATCCAGAACACCACGTGAGTAACTTGGGTGACCATCTTCATTAGCACTACCGAAGGAGTAAATTGCATTCCCAACAGCCACCTCTGCATGTGTCTTTTTTCTGGGAAACCCATTGATTTTCTTTCCCCCATTTATTTTCGTTCCCCAGCAAATCTATGGAGTAATCAAATTTGTAAATGAATTTCAAGTTCTGTATTTCGTATTCTGTATATTTTACCATTTTTGACAGCGACGCTTCTGCGGGGAGTTGAATCGAAGAAGCAGATTCCAGAGATTGTGGATTCAACTGCGTCTGCAAAACAATTTCGTTCGAAATTAATTATTCATTTTATATAACTTATCTTTCGCCTTTTACTTCGTTATGTGTTTACAATGTGATTCCATTATTTCACACAATTCTGTTTTTACAATATATTTAAGTCGCCTGATTCAAACTTAAGGAAAACATATTACAGTTCGCATAAAAACTGGTTTGTCAAACTGAACTTGAAGGCTGTAAATATGTGTCCCATGTCTATGTAAATACAAACATCAAAACAAAAGAAAAACGACTTACGTTTTGACTGTCATCACAGACAATCGGAGGGTTTTTCGCGCTTTCAAATCCCTGAGTCGAACCAAGTCTTGAAATTCCCGTAGCTAATATTTTTAAGTTCTCTTCAGCCGCTTTTATTTCAAAGCGTTGGCAAATTGAAAGCAGATTCAAAATTTCGTATAGTGGGAGATTCAATGCCTTCAGACTCTCCAGAGACCACGCGTCCAACGATGTGATCTACAATTTTAAATCAAATCAACATAATAAATTGATTTTAAGTCTTCGAAGTGCCATTTTTTTAAAACACTGATTTGAAGTCAATGTCTGGTTATGGTTAATAAAAATAATAGCAATTTGTAACCGCAGTGAATGAATTACTTTGACGAACAGTTTAAATGCGATAGGATCAAAATCGGGGAGTGGGATCTCGTCGCTTTTCTTAATCCCAGCAACTTCCCACTTCTCCAATTTATTCTTCAACACCGGTGACGATGCTTTTAAAATGATCTTCACTGCTCTCACAATCTTTTTCTCCTTCCCAACACAAAAAGCCACGTCGGAATTTCCTGGTTCCAGCTCCAACAGATCTTGGATTTTTTCCAGCAACGGTTTTTCGCTAACTTTGGAATTCGCCATTGCTTCTCGTGGTATTTTATTGTATCACACACGAAACTGTAAACAATAAAGGCATTTGATATTAAATTTTATAAATTGAGTATTGTTTGATCTCCTATTTATTGTTATAAAATATTATTCAAGCGAACATTTAAATTCTGTTGAATGCAAAGGCACTTTTTATTAGGGTAGTAAGATTAGACAGATTCACCTTATGAAATCTGTATGTACGGATACGGATACGGGCCTTTGGCTAAATTAACTCAGTGGCTCAGTGGTGATGCAAAAAGTATGTTGAGGATATCGTAGATATGAGTAAATGCAAAGCAGTGAATGAAACAAGAATTAACTGGGGAATATAAGACTTGGTAAAAATCTAATATGACAGTGACAGTATGAAAAAGCTCTAAAATATTACTACGCGTCCCAGGCGGTAAATTAGGCTTTAAAAGAATGAAGTTAAACACAACTTCTCGGTAGCAGCAATTTTGTCATTGAATCTTCTCTATCTTCAAATTCTTTCCCTTGATTTCAACTTCTCATAACAATAAGTAATTTGATAAATAATCTGGTTGTTTTCCAATTAGGCAATGCGGTCACATAGTTGATCATGGTCAAATAAAATAGTTGATCTAATTTTAGCGAATATTCTTGCATCAGAATTACACAATGAATTTAAGAATTACTCAATATTAAATTCACACTTGAAGAATTGAAAAACAGTATATATGTATGAATTAAAGAATGACTTGGTTTAGATTCGAGATAAATATGCTCGTCATGCAATTTGATATAAACCAATATATGTGAGCTAAATACTCGCATCAATAATAAACAATACATAGCGATGGCATGCTATTGAAATACTGTGTCACTAAATATATATGCATGCATCATCATTCTTCATTCATGAAACGCTACTCGTAAGAATAATTAATCATGCTTGTGAATTTCAAGTCTTGGATGACTGAGATTCACATAATAATTTTAACTAAAATTATAAATGTAAATAAAACGAGTAATACGTAGTTGAAACATACTTTATAAGTGTGTATATGCTCATATATCGTCAGCAAAGAGGCAAATCATACTATCTCCATTTGGTGCTAAAAGCAAAACTGACTATTACCATTTTTTGTTGAAATCGAAAATGACTATGTATCTCCATTTTTCTCGAAATAACATTAAAAGAAGGCACAAAAACTATATGTACCAATGCAAAATGTTATGAAGGAGACGTTTTTGTTTAGGGGTCGTCCATAAATGACGTCACAAAAATTTGTGTTAGACTTTTTGTTGCAATAATTAATTATTGCTTTCTCAGAAAATACCTCCGTTTATAAAAGCTTAGCTATAGCAAGGAGTTTTATTATTAAAAAATATTTGTCATAAGCCATTAGTTACTGATTATATTCAATCAATGTGCCAACCGTGCTGTTTCCGGACATACAGAAAGCAGTAGTCACTATATAGAAACCCGCCAGCAGGAACATTAAACACTTGTTAAGTGGAAAACGAGAATCTGCAAATTTGAACGTTAACGCTGAGTTCAGTCAGTAAAAGGTTGACACATTGATTTAGATTACCAATAGCTAATGATAAAATCAATGGCTAAAAATTTTAAGATTGTGATATTTATAATGGGTTGTCTTTAAATGATGTCACACTTAGCGTGTGTGGGGTTTTTGTCTGCTGGTGTTTATGACACGTCTTGTTACAGTTGAGCTGTTTTAATGAGAGTAGGTGGATTCTTTAAGATCAATAATTTTTGTGACGTCATTTATGGACGACCCCTTAACAAAAACGTATGCTTTATAACATGCTGCATTGGCACATTTAGTTTTTTTGCCTCCTTTTTCAAGTATTTTGAGAAAAATGGAGATAGTCATTTTCGCTTTTAGCAAAAAAAGGTGATAGTCAGTTTCGCGTTTAGCACCAAAAGGAGATAGTCATATTTGCCTCTTCACTGACGATATGTATGTTTTAATACTTTTATTGATAAAATATTAATCTTTCACTTCGAGCAATAAAATAAGGCAGCAAAGGTATACGGACAAATTCCCCCTGGAAATTTTCCCCCCAAGCAGCAACCCCGGACATTTTTCCCCCAAACCGTGATTTAAGATACTGATATACCTATAATATTACGCGGCCGTGTAAAGGCATTCTGAGAAAATAATACTGGTGTTCTAAACGACGTCCAGTTTCTAGGCATTTTATCCTGATTAGCAATACGCAATCTAAAATATGCATTAATTTGCGGTAAAAATTTAAAGTACATTTAATTCATTAAAAAAAAGTTTAGTAACTGCTGTAGCTGAAATCACAGACATACGTAGGATTTTTAACGATTTCCGAGTCTCGAGCTAAAGAAAGTCTTCAAATTCCTGGCGGTATTCATGCTTCACTGTTATTAGTCTCGGAACTTTCAACTACGCGTGAAGGGTGTTCTTCGGAAACTCATGCCCCAACATGCTATCTCATGCCCAATTTCGATAACTCATGCCCCACAATAAATTCGTAAAATAATATAATTTTGAGCCATATTTCCGTGCTTTTGTTATTTTTTCAGTATTGTCTACCCCTCGAAGTATGTTATCATTGAAGTTAGGTTAGGTTTTGGGGGGGTGGGGGGCGAGGGGTAGGAAAAACTGACTGGAAACAGTTAGGTTATATTTTTTCCCTCAGCCGCCGGAGGCGGCTCCGCCGAAGGCGGGAGGGAAAAATATATAACCTATCCGTTTTCAGGCAGCTTTAGGAGCCTGATTCAGTTTTTATTCGGTTAAATTTCGATTATTTTGAAGGTTTTTAAGCTTTTTAAATTGGGGCATGAGTTATCGAAGTGGGGGCATGAGTTATCGAAGTTGGGCATGAGTTTCCGAAGTAACCCCCAAGATCGAAGTCTGATCACTGCGAAATAATGCACAACAAAACGGGCAAAGTTTTCACAGAGTACTTACCTACTGTGAACTTACTGTCTCAATTCTCAATTATCGCAAAGTTAACACTGATAAGGAATATTCGAAATTCGGGACACTTGCAAAATCAAAATAATTACCAACTCAATTTCAATTTATGTGATTACTGTGTATTTTGTCCTTCTATAATTGTCACTTTAAACCATGTGCCTTTATTAAAATACAATTAACTGAATTAGTTAAATTAATAATAATGCTTCAACATTTAAACAATTTCCTGAAATTTTCTCTCAATAAAACTTGAATTACAAGCCTGACTGAACACTAAAACACTTTTGCAACCACTGTTACTGTTGAGCTGACAATTTGTGAGAGCAGTCTGTGTCAAATTTGCCATTCTAATTGTCACTGCAAATCACATGCACTTCAAATGCAAATAAATAATTTCGTGAAATTAGTAAATAATACTTCACTTTAACTTTTAATTTAACAAACAATTTGCTCTCTACAAAAATTGAATGACGCGCCAATCAACTTTTTTACTGGACACGACACGTCTCCTCTAATTCCGTTGAGGCACAAGTCAAGTTTAAAGTTTAGTAAAGTCCAATCCAAATGTATGATCAGAAAATATTGAAATAAATCTGCTTTCGTTGCTTACTCAAGTAGTTTTAGTACGAAGAAAGTGTTCAAGAAGACTGAGCAAGAGAACTTCTGAAACTGAAATGAAAGGGTAGAATCCAATTGCAGTTTGAGTTTGAATTTTTTTTTATTTTTGTGTTTTTCTGGTCAGAATATTTTACGTATGAATTAAATTACATTGGCTGTAACAATAAGGATAAGTATAAGAACTTAAATTCTGTATGAATCGAAATAATGCTCACTTAGTACACTACACTAATAGTTTGGGGAACATATTAGCTTTATGATGTGGAGTAAACGTTCGAACCCTTCCAGTGAGCGAAGGCAAAGGGCGGCCTAAATGCTATTCATACTATATTATAATCCCATAGAAATTGTTCATAAATAATGTCATCGAAAAGTCCTTTTCAAGTACCCTATTTGACCCCCGTGTCATTTGCATTACGTAAATGTCTAGCATACTAGTAGACCTATTGACTCTACCTTTGATGTCATTTATGATCGACCTCTTATACAACGCTCAAGTTCCTATAAGCGTATTAAGTACATTGTACATAAATAATTACACAGGCTACTTTTGTTGTTTAAAAATACTAAGGACCGAGGAACTTACATAGTGGATGTACATGCCTGAATAACAATACAGCCAGACGTTTTTAAATGCCCTTAACATACGTAACATACCTGAGTGAGTAGGTACTTATATATAATTAATAAAATAGCATGGACAAAAATTTGGAATGTTTAGAGAGGCATCAAGTATTGTATATTATTATTTTCCTATTCAGCTTCTCACAGGAAAATATGAAATTAAAATAGCCGGTAATTTTTTTTAAGTATCAAATTAAATTTCCATTGAACATAACATAATATTATGCCCTTATTGTTTTCCAGATCTTCCGTCTTCCTACGCGTTTTGTGTTTGCACTGAGAAGGTACTTACTCTAGTGTTTGTTTAATAGGCATATGCGTACGAGTAGTACTTTGGTGCTCAATATTATTTCGTCAATGAAGAATCAAAATTGCTAATTATCAATTTAAGCTAGAATTAAAATGAGCTGTCAAAAAACACTTAAATGATGAGACAGATGCGTAACAATTTAATTAGGTACATACTTTTGAAAATTTCAAATTGTTCAATTCACATGTTTTTTTCGAAATTTAAAACGTGTATAATATATAGACGTTTCTGGAAAGTTCGAAATGTTTCATGTACACATTTTCGAAAAAAATCAAAATGTTCTATATTTACTTATTTTTGAAATTTGAAAAATATTGGATTTACACAAGCTTTTACGATCATGTTTTTTTATATGTTCGTAGATACTACATTTTCCTTCTAGCTGAAAATGGAAATGGGTTATTTTGAGCCGTCAATATCACTATGGGACCGACGTAAAATAAACTAAAATTCATATATCTGTATATGTACTGAGGATAAAATTAAGTATTGCATTTATTTAGCATGCGTTCTCTTCCCATGTAAATCTGAATAGTACATCAAGACGGAATTTTCTATCCCGTAATCACGCAATACATAATATTCCGTTCATCATGCTCATTCAGAACGTTCTAATTTTAAACAGGAGCAAAATGAAATTCAGTTAGCTTTAGCTACTTAATCACGTATACTTCAGCCTCTCATCAAAGTGGTCCATGATGACGTGTCGATTCTGAGTAAAGGACCCTACTGGGACCCCACTGAACAAGTCCTGTACCACGTGGATGTTCTTAGAGGGGACGTTGTCCGTCTGGACTTCTGGACCACGTGCCAACTCCGTAAAGTGAATAAAGGGGCAGGGGTCTCATTTTTAATCTCTTACAAGAATCAAAGCGGTTCCTTAATAGGGTAAAGTATTTTGCACAATAATTAATTTTGAAAATTGAAATTCAATAACAACCCGGAGCCACACGAGGAGCACAGGTTTTTGACTAGATTTACTTCTCCTATCGATGACATTATTTATGGACCATCCCTAAAGCGTATTTATAAAGGATTTTTGATTTAACTGTATATACCTAAATATGGCGTCCATTGGATTAACATTAGGAAATGCAAGTCTTCAAAAATTCCGGTAGCAAATCAAAAGGTCAGTTCTGAAATGCAATTTACGCTACCACACCTTTTTTTACATGCTCTTTTCAGAAAACAAAATAGATTGGGTGTTTTTGCATCGCTATGTTGCGACTATTTCCTCGTAAGTGCAACTTTGTATTTATTTATTTAATTTCGACTTTTTATGGATAACAGAGCTTTTAAAATTAATTATTCTATGATTAAACGTTGATAAGTTGATTTAATGACCGTTTCTAATCATTGTTACCTTTGAATATCCTATTGTCTTAGTTTCAATACTAGCTTCAAGCCATTTCAGCTAATTGGTTGCTATAGCTATAGCGAGTCAAACAACATTTAAGGTCTCCTTCTCGCAGGACCGAATTCATGTGCATTGGACTTTTACAGCCGAGAGTGTTTGGACCCTTTAGACCAAAGCAAAAGCACCAAGTCAACAATTTGTTTAGTTCAATTAGAAAATAGGAATACGAGACAGTACATTTTGTGTAATGCATTACCTTTAAGTAAACGCCAATCTTGAGTCGTTCACCCCATTAAGTAACTGAACCTGCTTCTTCAAGGTCGATTGGTGCATCAAAAACGAAATAAAACATTTTCCCCTTTTCCGCAAAAATACGTTTCTCCAATATTCCACTGTCGTATTCAATTCCAATGCCCTGCATTTGTACTTTTACATCGTAGAAACCGTCATTTTCAATTGGGCCTAAGAAGCCAAGTCCATAGACTGTAATTTTCCTTTCACAAGAAATGCTAAAATATTTACACAAGGCACAAGAACATTAAACATTAAACCCATTTCTAACCTTATTTTTAATTAAAATAAATTCAGAAGAAATCATAAATAAAGAATCAGCATAGCATAATTGAATGTTTAAAAACATATTTTGCGATTACTTCTTGGCGGCCTCCAATCCAATAAATCTGTAAATTCCAATTGTTTCCTCTGCTGTAAGAATATCTTTTGATTCCGCTGTTTTCGTAAATTCTGTAGAAGTCATAATTTGGAATCGAATTTCAAATAGAGAGTCGCCGAGAACTTCTCGTATTTGTTCGTCAGTTGGCTCAACCTTCAATTGATTGCACTGGAATTCAGCCCATCTACACAAATAAGTTGGGAAATAATTATAAGGCTATCAGTTACTAATTATAGTGCTTCTCAAAGAATGGATATGGTAAAGACATGTAACATCCTGTAGTAAAATTTAAGTTTGATTGTTAAATCACACATCACCTCAGTGCAGCATTAAACACGTCAAGTTCCTTGTTTCCAATGTTGTCACTGCAGAGAACAGATTTTAAGTTCATCTGAGAAAGTTGCAAGAAATCGTCAGTGTCTTTTGTATTCGCCAAAGGATCTGACAGCAGACAAGACTTATTAATTTACTTTAATCAATTTATTTATTCAACTTTTCCTTTTCTTAGACGTCCATAAATTCTGTTGAATAACGATCTGCATAATTTATATTTTGATTCGCAGTCAACCTTTTAAATGAGCTGCATGCAGCAATCTCTTAACTACAAAATTAAATAATTTCCAACTCACTGTATAAACCTTGCTGCTAATTCTTCCAAAATCTCAACAGGTGTCGTCATCTCAAAGCGTCGGACGATTGAGAGCAGATTCAAAATCTAATTTTGTAGTAAATTTAATTTCTTCAGAATTTCTGGCAACCACGTGTCGAGAGATGTGAGCTACAAATTTAAAAAGGGAAATACATAAATAAAAACATAATAAAAGAATATTATATTGTATGGATATTAAATAGAAATTGTAACAACTTTGAGGGACCAACTTTGACAAAGAGTTCAAATGCGATGGGATCGAAATCCGGAAGTGGGATTCCGTCGCCTTCCTTTACCACAGCAACTTCCCACTTTTCCTTGAATTCTTTCTCTATGATCTTCAGAGCCCTCACAATTTTCTTTTCCTTCCCCACACAAAACGCAACGTCGTATTTCCCTTGTTCTCGTCCCAATAAATCCTGGATTTTCTCCAGCAAATATTTTTCAACTACTTGGGACTTGGGAGTCCTTCGGTGCCATTGTGAAGAACCTATGTTAGTTTGTAGTAAAGTGCGTGACGATTGAATGGAATCAAAGTTTGGTCCAGTGCTGCTAGCGAATTAATACAAAAATACAAAATGCACAGAGTAACCTGACAAACAGAAGAGATGATGTGATTATTAATTTTTAGTGTGGTGTGGATGACGGCTCACACAGGAATTCATAAGTGTTCATTTGAAGTGTTTATGAAGTTCGACGCACAGAATTGGTCTTTGGAACCTTAACAGCTTATGGCTCATCGCCGTAGGTTTTGACCATGCCTGTTTACGGCTACCGACCGGAACAGCAGAACATATCGCAAAAGCCGTTTCGGTCGGTAGCCGATTGAAAAACCGTCGGTTTTCCACCGTCGGCTTTTCGCTTTGTTTCTACATTGAAGGGATCCTCCACAAATGACGTCAAGCGTCGTTTCAATGGTTAAAGGGGCCGTCCATAAATTACGTCAAGGGTCGTTGCAAAAACTAAAGGGGCCGTCCATGAATGACGTCAAGGGTCGTTCTAAACATTGAAGGGGTTATGCCCAACTGAGGTCTATGCACCTTTTTAATGTTTGGGACGACCATAGACGTCAATTATGAACGACCCCTCTAATTCTTGCAACGATACTTGACGTCATTTATAGACGATCCCTTTAATGTCTTTAAAAGACGTCACAGGTCAGGTCGCAAAGTTAATTTGGGAAGTGATGACATTACATGTTAAATATAAACATTTTCGAGAAAGTGAAGCTGGTGAGAGGGTACTAAAATGACGATTTTTCGATGACGTTATGTAAGGATGATCCCAATCGTACTCAGGTTTGAATGCTTAACCTCTTAAGCATCATTAATGTATATAAAACATTAGTTGTATATAATGAAAAATCGAGATAGTCAGATTTGCTTTTAGTGCTGAATGGAGATAGCCAGATTTGATTTTTTGCCGACGATATTCCATTCAGCAATGCTCTAGCATTACAATATATGCACAAGTATGCCAAAATATTTCACGGGATGCACGGGTTCAAAAAAATGATTCGGTGCCTACCGCGGTAAATCGGCTACCGTGGATATCCACGGCCAGCCGCGTCTGCGAGAAACTTCCAATCGGCTACCTATCAGCCGTTGAACAGGCATGGTTTTGACTATTAAGGATATACTGTTGTGCGGTGGAAGTCGTGACACCTGCGATAAGATAATTGAATTTAGATTGTATTGCTAGCCTATGACTGATAAAACCACTAGAACTTCGAACCGTGGAAAAGCCATACATATTTATAATGTATCTGAAGCACAAAATATACTACATTGACAGTGACAGTAAATACCTAGCAAGTTTTGTAGTTTGTAGTTCAAATAAAGTTCCGCTGATGTCAATGTCATACAACTTCATATCACAGCTTCCAAACACACATTTTTGTATATGTATGTACAATGCAAAGTCATAAGTAAGGTAACCGAAAAGCATAAAAAGCATAAATAGCATAATCAATGAAGGAATCCGCGGTTGTCCTAGTTTTTATGGTTAGAACTTTGTTTTACCTTACAAAAATGCGAATAGAAAAATTTTTCTAGCATAAAAGCATAAAGAAGCATAATGAGGTCAAACAAAGCATAATAATAGCGTAGTCAGAAAAAAGGCATACCTAAAGGCATAATATCTAGTGCTAGAATCGACTAGAAAAAAATAAAAATAACTAGCGACTAGAATCCTAGCGTATTTCTTAAGGCTAACAATTTTTAACTTTTCTAGTGAAATCAAGGTCTAAGGGAAGCTAGTCAAGTCAAGTCAAGTCAAACATATTTGAAAGCAAAGCTAGACAAGTCAAGTGTCAAGTCACAAAGTCAAGTTGAAATACGTACGAAGCTTGCCGCTTCTTTCAAGCACAGTCATTGGGTACTGAGAAGTAGGCACACTATTTAACTGTCATTAAAATCGAAATATCGAAACGCAGAGACGTCTAGACGACCGAGACGAAAACGAAATCGAATACGAAACTTGCTTTCTTCATCCCTTGTGTCCTTAACCTGTCAGCTGTCCTTTTTACTTCTTTATTTGACCTCACCGCTGGTGGAACACTTAAACATGAAGAAGCTCGGTTTAAGGACAAAAGTCTCGAAGTCTTCGGTTTCTGCTTGTATTTTTAAATACTACAACTGTAAATTGTGTTTTCGACAATTTTTGTTAACCCTTCACTATATTATAATACTTTCTGTAATTTAAGCTTATTAGTATAGAAATCCACTATCCATAATTAGTAACTAACGTAATCAGTGAATTGTGAAACGATTACGCTTAAAAACAATTTTAAATTCGTTATGAATGTAATCTACCGGAGTATCGTATCAAATAGCTCTGCTGTTATACGGACAACTTCTTCCCGCACATTTTCCTCCCGAACAACATCCTCTTGGACATTTTCCTTCCGGACTTTTTCCTCCCGAACACATAGGTACATTAGACATTTTTCCCCAAGCATTGAAACTCAAAAGACCACAATAAACGAGTGCTTCTTGCCAGATAATGCATGTATTATATTGGTAGAAATTTTTGAAAGTTAAATTCATAATTTGAAGTACTAAAATCGATTGTTTATCCATTTTGTATAGAGTTATGAGCAGGAAAATATTTATTAATCAAATGTAAAAAAATGAATTATGAGCAGCATTGCACAAATAATGTCGTAATTTGAATTTCGATGCTAGGAGGAAAATGTCCTCTGTATGTGTTTAGGAGAAAAAATCTCTGAAGGAAAATGTCCGAGAGGAAAATATCCAGGAGAAAAATGTCCAGGAGGAAAATGTCCAGGAGAAAGTTGTCCTGAAACCAGTGTTGATAACTAATGGACTTGCGCTAATTTCCAGTGATTATAATACAAAGTTCCTAAAAGCATCTTTTGCTTGAACTTAATAAATCATTGCTCGTGCTTTGATACCTTTATGTTAAATTGCCGTACTATAATTAAAAGTAAGTGTAAAAATTGTTTTTCTTTATGTGCTTTTACAATAATTGTTTAAATACATTGTGCGCATTTAGAAATCATGCTAATTGGGTCGTAATCGTTTTATTTACGGCAAATTAGGTTTTTTAATTATAGTAAATGCATTCATCAGGATTATCTTCAGTTGGATTAGTATTACACAATTATTATTGTTTTAACAAAAAAACTCAAAAATACAACATCAAATTTAATATAATACAAGGCGGAAGTAGGAACTCAAGACTTTGACCTTTATTCTGGTCAACATGTATGCTGTCATCACTTTGTAGATAGCTCGGAAACTGCATATCAACAACAGTTAGTGTCAGCAAATGATAGTAGGAATACAAAACAGAATAATTTCAATTCAATAATAAATCGCATCATAGAAATATCGTCTGTGAAGAACCAAAATGACCTATATCCATTTGTAGTCAAAAATAAAATGCACTATGTACAGAAAAAAATTAATATAACATGTTCATGAAATCAAGTAAATAGAACCTTGCGCATTTTTCAAAAAAACAAGTAAATAGAATATTTCGCACTTTTGAAAAACAGTTAAACAGGACATTTTGCCCTTTTCAAAAAAACATGTTAATAGGACATTTTACCCTTTTGAACAACTTGTAATTACAATGATTTGCACTTTTCAAAAATATGTAAATAGAAAATTTGGAACTTCAAAAAAACGCAGAACAATTTGCTCATTTTAGAAACTCGTGATTAGCATTGTAAGCATGTTTCTTATTTACTGTCTTTTTTTGATATAATTATCTCATTTTAACTGTAGCATAAATTGGAAATGGATCATTTTGGTTCTTCATAGTCATAGACGATATAATGAATGGTATAATAATTTTCTATCATAAAATATTCTGTATTCTCAGTGAAATGTGGGATATCGTATAGTGTGTTATCTGGAATATGCCCACTCCCAATCCTTCAAAGTTTCAAAAAGATAAAGAGACTGCAATATACCCAGGTCCCATCAACTCAATTCACTGAAAAAGTTTAAGTATTATTCTTGAGCGCATTGCTGGTGATTGACTAAGATTGGCTAGCAATAAGTCATAGTCAAGTCTTGTCAAGTCACAGGTTCTCAAATAGGCGCCTAGTCAAGTCAAGTCAAGTCATTTGCCCAATCGACCTGGGCTAGACAAGTCAAGCCAAGTCAAACCCTAAAAAATAGCCCTAAGGCAAGTCAAGTCGCTAGTCATCTAGTCAAGTCAGACTTGACTTGAACACCCTTGGTTAAATTAATAATTAAACAGTACTTCAACTTTTAAAAATTTGCTCCTTACCAAAATTAAATCACGCGCCACGCAGCTTTCTTTCGACATGTGACGTCAATCCTGCGGTTCTAATAAAATTAAGAAAGTAAAAGTGAAGTAAAGTTTTTTCCCTTCGTTTAGTTCAATGTTGTGTTAGGGGGCGATGGAAAGAAAGTGACGAAATATTATTACTTACCTATTTATTACTTTACTACATAGTTATTATGTCACGTCCGGTTTCGAACATGCTTTGGGATCGTTCACTAATTACCTCACCAAAAATTACCGTTTTTGAACTCTAAGTAACTCCCATTTTAACGTCTTACCAGGTTCACCATTGCGTAAACAACTTTTTAGATGCTGAGCTTTAGCTCATAAAGCATCTTATAAAATGGTTTTGTCCGTCCGTCCCCCTTTTTCTCTGCCTGCTCTCCGTTCCGTTGTTGTACGCCACAGGTCACATTTTTCAACCAATTCGGCTTAAGAAAATTTTAAACTCTTAGAAATGCAATGTAGATGAGCTGTATGGTTTTTGGTTATGATCTGCGTATTAATTTTTTTGCAATTAGCAGTTAAATGGACCAACTTTCAAAAAAATTTACACTTCATTTTTTTCCGTCACAAAAACTGGGCTACAGCTCTCGTGAGGTTACATTCACGTGCATATATGTATACCTACTCCGATTTTCTACATGAACTTTCGTTGGTTTAAACGCAGCAGGGTTCAAATCTATGGGCACCTACAACCAATAACATTATTACATGAGACCACCATCTGAAATTCCTAGCAGACTGCAAGAAGGTGGCGGGATTTACGATTCATTGTTATTGTTCATGTTATGTTGGTTGTTTCAGTGTGCAATACTGTCAACTGTGTAATGTGTAAGGTTTAGTCGTATGCTCGTTTATACTTTATACTTCACAAATAGAGAATCGTTCCTACCTATCTACATAATTTACCGGATTTTTCACGATTTTCGAAATTTTTGACCTATTTTAACTTGTGATATACCATTCGAAAGGTAACGACGAGTGGATTCCGAATAACGGATTCTGGTGGATTTTACTCACAAACTTTTACCATTTTTAGATGCTAGACTTTATAGTTATGTGGAGCAACTCCGAAATTTTTCCTTATACATTGTGAGGGATCGTCCGCTAATGACGTCTTTCAAAAATATCATAATTTTGAATACCCCCCCCCCCTCCTTAATTATTTAACCATTTTTAGATGCTAAGCACATAATGACGTCCTTCAGTGTTATAGATATTCAGGGATCGTTCATAATGACGTCCTTCAAGTATCATAGTTTTTAGTACCCCTATTTCCAACATTAAATTTTTTTCCAACCTATTTTAACTACATTTCACGGAATTACTTATATATGTTATAAATATTTAGGGATCGTCAATAATTACGTCCTTCAAATATCATAGTTTTTAGTACCCCCAGCCCCAACTTTAAATTACGTTCCATTGCATTTTAACTACATGTTTCGGACTTACTTCTATGTGTTATAGACATAGATATTCAGAGATCGTCCCTAATGACGTCATTTGAATATTTTAGTTTTTGGGACCCCCATTTTCAACTTCAAAACTTTTTCCAACCGTATTTTTAACTGCTTGCCACGTACATTCGTATATAGCCTATTAATGATAGAAGAGGCTCTATAAATGACGTCATTTGTAAATCATGCAATTCTCCAAAACATTCTAGCTTTTTTTACTACATGCCACCACGTTCTTCCATATATGGCTTGTTAATGGTAGGGGATCCTCCATAAATGACGTCACTTGTAAATGGTGCAATTTATAAAAACGTTTTAGCTATATTCAACAACATGATATGCAAACTTTAATTATAATAGTGTCTGTTGGTTGAGAGCAGTACATTTGTATTGATGAACTTGACACTTGAATAAAGATCACTCAAACTCAAACTCACTCAACATGTATATGTCTTATTAATTTTAGGAGAGCTTCCATAAATCTTATATCATCTTTTCGCGTAACATAAACTGTCTTGCGCCTTTGTTGAAGCTCAGCATCTACTTCGGGCCTGCCCCCGGTCGACGAATCCGGCGCGAAGCGCCGGATTTTTTTAACATGCGATGTCATCTGTAGCCTGCTTTCAAAGGAAAATGTTGCATTTTAATTATTACGTTTTTAAACCAGAATGTTGCTGTAGTATTAGTGTGGAGATTAACTTTCAGTTTACGTAACTGAATTTTGCAGGCAAAGTTTTGAACCTACACTTAATTTCGCATCTATAATCTATACGACAGTTGATTTAAAATTAAAACATTTAATATCCGTTCCAGTTCTGCATACTAGATTTTGATTTTAATTTTAAATCGTGCTACATGCGGATTAAGTACTTGAAAAAGAAATTGTTAAAGATGGTTAGCAATAAATTACATGATACAGTACTACGTAATCTCACTGTTATGTTCCTTAGAAACTCAAATTAGCACGATGCTTTCGACTGATTTATCACTTACGTGCCACGTCACTGCAATGGAAGTTTACTTATAACAAATCACAACTTAAAAATCCGGCGCTTCGCGCCGGATTTGTCGACCGGGGGGGCCCGAAGTAGTTGCTGAGCTTCAATAAAGGCTCAAGATAATTCATGTAGCGCTAAAAGACGATATAAAATTCATGGAAGCTCTTCTAGCATGAATGAGCCATATACAAATGTAAATTGTTGATTGGATTGTGCATGAAGAAGTGACTGATGGTGCTTCAAAAAGGGTTGACATCATCTGCTGGCGAAAAGATCTATTGTCAGGGTATATTCTGGATCCCACAATACGGATGAAGTAGTCATGTCGTCAAGCGGAAGAAGTTAATATAGAAAAGCAGGCGCATTAAAACCCTTGCATTCCTTACTTTTTACTATAAACTGGTACTTTAAACTATAAAATGTGAAAGACGTCATTATGGACAAGCCCTCACTATCTATAGCCCATTTACTAACGCATGTTCGTGATCTGCAGTAATTAATACGAATTCGAAAAATGGTGAGGAAGATGAATTCCGAATGCCTGAGCTAGTGTTCGAAGTGTGGACCCCCGTCATGAGAACGCATATTTTCAGGTGCCTAAAACTATGATATTTGTAGGACGTCATGATGGACGATCCCTGAATACCTTTAAACTATATAGATGTATTTGTGACATGTAGTTACAATAGTTTGGAAAAAATGTAAAACGTGCGACCAACAGCCATGAGGACAGACAGACAGACAGACACCAGACACCAGACCAATAGATGCTTGCTCAGCATTTAAAAATCAGAAATCAGTATCCAAATAATTGCATGTACATTAAGTTATAATTATGCATAGCTATCCCTGATTCCTGAGCTAAGTAAAGTTTACGACTGGTGCATACATTCAACTACAATGCACCTCATTAAAGCGTTTAACACATCAAGTTCCTCCATTCAAATGTTCAATGTCGTCGCTGACGAAACCAGATATTGAGTTTGTCTGAAAGAGTTTTGCAAGAAATCTTCAGTGTCTTTACTGTCTTTGCATTGATCAACTACGGATCCGCAAACAAGTTTAGTCAAATTAGCAAATGATGAATTTCACACTGCCCCATTTAATTTTTACCTCCTACTTTTGCATATCCTATATGCATGTATGTATGTATGTAGTGGTATTGTACTCTCAGGCAAGCTGCCTATTGCACACCACGAATTTTTACTGTAGCCCAGACTGCTCTAGAGACACACCATTAGAAGGAAGAGTCCTCGCGATGGTTAGCTTCCTAGATGTGCTCATGTGAGACTGCTGTCAGTAATTTCTAATACTATGCTTAAATGCTAAGCTTAACTATGGATAGTGACGTGTTACATGTCGACCTCTTTACAGCAGTGGATTAAATTGGACTTCTTCATGTACCCTCTTTTGGCGTTCAGTCTGTGTAGTTCCACTCACGCAGATGAAGCGCCAACGACATCTGCGAGAATGATAGTCACTCCTGCTTACCGTTTCTATATAGAGAGCCAGCCCTTATATGACAAGGGTCTTGGTCGTGCCATGGTGGATGAAAAGCGTCAGGTTAGGTGGCGAGTGAGAACGCATGAGATCAGTGGACGAAGGAGAGAGAGTAGGAGCAGGTAGCAAAGCTACGTGAGCACTCAGCGATGGGGAGAATCAGCAGATTACGTCTTCTGATCGATCACCCACAGCTGCCCCCACTCTCCAACCTCCCTCCACCGACCACACGCCCCCCCCCCCATCGCCTCCCCCCTCCACCCCCATCCACAGCACGAGACCACACAGTAGAGTGCCTCCCTGTGAGAGCAAGGTATTAGGATATCTCACTGTACAACATGCAAGCATGTGGACTCGATCCTTGAAAACTCCTATCTCGTTGCCGTCCATTGGCACATGAGACTACCTTGCCCCCCTTTGCATATCCTATAATTTAGATTTAGTGGCAAACAAATTATAATATCTATTTTAATTACAATAATGTGTTTTTACTTGTGGCAATTAGCACACTTCGTAAATCAGCAGGATTTTATCAATTTTCAAACGATCTTGAGATTGACATAGCCGTAAATACTGAACTGAACTGCTAAACTCCACAGTTGTAGTGAACGTGAGAGTAAAATGACTGTCACTTTAAAAACCAGTGAGTTTCCATCAAAAAGGTAAATTTAGATGTTCTGAACGAGTTTTGTTTGACCCCGTCTGTTCGAACGACTAATGACTACAATCGATCTAACAAATCTTAGATTTTCTCCTGCAAAGAAGTTTCAACTCGTGAAAAAATGTATTCTTGCCATCGTGTCAAATGCCCGCTATCACCACTCTCGGTTGCCCGTTCCCCCTACCTGTTGTTTGTGATCTAAAACTTCTATCCTATTCATTTCCGTCAATCACTTCAATGTTCCGTTAAAGGGCGAAGGAAAAAACGTAAATTAAATCCTATTCAGCATTTTAATATAACACTTGTGGTTTTAAAGATATTTAGAGGTCGTTTACAAATGCTTTTTTTTAGGATCTTATGCCTATGTGGCTCCCCTCTCAGAAGCTTGATCATTGCGTAAGCGGCTATCTTTAACATCACATTGACATGTCCCCAGCAGCCAAGTGGGCCCATTGACCATCTTGATCACATTATTTGTGGACGATTCTTTACGTGCCTACAGAAGACCAGGGCCAGAGAGCTGAAAGAGCAAATGTCAAATGACAGTTTTTTCTATTTGGATTAATTTCTTACAGTGCCCTAAAAGCTTCTAGGGATATTAAATTTATCAGTGGCGTTTATTTGCTTTCTAAAAGTCTGTCCGGAATGTTGTCCACCATGAAAAATAGTTGTATTTTGTTTTTGCAGATTAGAATTAGAACACACTGTACAATGAACAAAACGCAATAACACAAGGCTAAACGTGGATTGATTGAAGATCAAGCAAAGTTAAATGTGCGAATTCGAATATAGTCATGCGCGGCGTAGCTAACAGTTTTATGGCATGTAATATAAAAAAGTAAGAAAAAATGACAAAAACATCAGGATTATGATTTACAACATCTAATTAGCTTTATTCAAATAAGATTGTAGCTATACTTAACCTTTTTCCTACTTCAGAAAATGGTAGATAAGAATTTCGAGGGCCAATAATTTTATTTCTTAAAACAGTTAGACTAAATTAGTAATTAGCCTTAGTAATGTTGGAGCAGTAAAAAACAACAACATTAGAAACTTCCGCCCGACTCAGTTTTAACAATTTTATTTTAAATAAGAACTAAATTTAACATACCATTTATATAAAATACAACATATAAACCTGAATGCTGTTAAAAGTAAGTTGAAACATCTCAACTAAATATTAAGCATGCAGTTATGCACACATTAGATTAGCGTCTGAACCCCCATGCGTCGCTTTTTAGTTGGGATGTTTCGATCGGAGTAGTATTTTTCAAAGCAGGGTCTGTCGCAACGTCCTACGCATAAGCGAAGTTTACACTCTGAGCATTCATAGGATGTTTCATGACGATTACCACCAGCAAAGCACATAACACACCGCAGATAGTCAGGTTTGGTTTTGTGTGTGTTGGCATTCGTTTTGAATACTTTTCTCGAAAATGAGTGTGCCCGGTAAGTCTTGCTTCGCAGTTTGGAAACGTTGATCGTACCCTAGCAGGCTTTTCGATAGGATTTGATTTAATAAGCTCCTGGATAAAATTTTTTAAAAAAACTTTGAATGGTAGTTTTTGTTTTTCAAATCTAAATGAGTTATAGACTCGCAAACTGTTGAGGGCAGCAATGTAGAGATAGTGTAACCAGATTTTCTGGTACCATCGGAGACATTTTTGCTCAGCAAAATAAGGTTGCAGGCTTTTATCTAGTTCATTGACTGCTCCCATGCAACTGTTGTAGGATAGGACGGAACTTTGCTTAATTTTTTGTTTAGCGTTAGGCTTCATCTCATGCCTAATGCAGTTATTAAGCATTAGAACCTCGCGTCTATCTACCCATCTTTCTACAAGAAGAAACCCGTTAGTAAATGTCTTAACTTGTCCTTTTTTCAACTTGGATGTGAATTTTGGCATCTGCTTACGATTCATTCGTACAGTACATACCACCCCAGTACTTAACTCTGTTAATTGCTTGGCTAGGGTTGGAGAGTTGAAATAGTTGTTAATGTAGACAATTCGATTAGAATTAAGGTAAAAAAAAAGTTAAAGTAGCTGTAGTTTCAAGGGGTCAAGTGTTTCAAATCATTTATAATCTGTTCTCTCAACACGGACCCCCGTGTGACTAGCTTACCCCGTACTAACACAGAGCCAAGTGAGCCTTTAAGGATATAGATCGCCACACATGTGGAGAGCCCGGCGTTCAAGATCAAGGTAAGGTTTAATTAAACACTTTACCACGGCTCCTCCATACCCAAGCTCTGACTTGTCATTTTCTTCTATGAGTTCAGTGGTTTCTTCTATATATAAAGAATAAAACCTATTCATGAATAAAAATAAGTAACTATAATTCACAGTATAACATTTTATTATGTAGTGCTAGCTTAAGTATAGTACCTTGATATGGCAAGACGTTGATTACAAATTTAGTGTCACAGTCTGCTAGCACATACAGCTTAACGCCAAATCGCGCTGTTTGTTAGGGATGTATTGACGAAAACTCAGTTGTCCCTTGTACTTGGCAAGGCTTTCGTCAATACAAAGATTACGCCCAGGATCAATTCATTCTGCAAATTTGCTCATCATAAACTGGGGCAGGGATCTAAGTTTCAGCATACGATTAAGTTTGAAATCACAGTTAACATTATTGCAAAAGTGCAAACTTCGACCGATTTCTTCAAATCTATTGCATTAACAAACACGTATTATTTTTATATTGTCATTCACATGAATAAATGGCTTTACTAAAATAAAAAGTACTACAGGTTTTTCAAAAACTTTATTTACCGATTTCGGCTCATAGTAGCAGGGAAGAAAGGCGTATTATACATTGGTTTAGTAGACCAATAATCTTTTATGGAGTTTTTTCTAATCAAGCCAGTTGCAAACCGTAAGGCAAATATCTGTAGAGTTCAGTGGTACCAAATGAAGTAAAGTGCTTAAATGGTAGCGGTGCTTCTTATTGTCGTGCCTTCTCTAATCGCTGATCAACATACTGGGAACTCTCAGTGCATATTTTCTCTAGTTCTATTTTGGGTACAAAGTACGTAAATATCTCTAGTCGATGCGATAGTAATTCCTGGAATAAAAAATGTGGTTTTTGCGTTTGCCCCCTCACAGTCTATAGGTACAAAGTTGCCGTTAAGGTTCCACTTAATAGGTTTCTCCTCAGCCGTATCATCTTCACTTTTCTCCTCTTCATCTCCATCACTTCCAATACCTATAAGCTTCTGTAACTCCGCAGAACTTAAATTAGGATTAAAGGAGTACAAGTAATTGGCGTCGCTGTCTGAGTCAGACTCCAGTCCTAAAGATTCGTCTTCAATGTCAGATTCATCTTTCGACGAATCGGAACCTGACCAGTTACTCTCACTAGTATCCATTTTATTTATACCTATTAGGTGAGTATGAACTTTTATGATGTTTTATGGTTTTTGCTTTAACCAAAGTAGTTATACTTGGCTCGTTCGTACACTGGCGTTATTTAAAATTAAAATGATGGTAAATCTGCAATGACTAGCCTATGTTTTTGCATTAGGAAATATCGTAAAAAATAATGTCTTTATTCTTTTCTTTTAATATTTTTAAATTAAATTAAATTTATTTCCTAAATTTAAAAATCGGACGTTGCAGTCACGTTCATAGCCACAACAACAAAGTGTAAACAGACGTCAACGTCACGTCTGCGGTCATAGTAACTAATAATTATCAGACGTGACGTTTACGTCTACAGTTTTTTATTACTGTTTTAAGACGTGACGTGGACGTTAGCAGTGGTATAGCACATGCTGAGTTAGACGTGACTTCCAAGTGATTAGCCTTAAAAAGGTTAATTGACTATGCTTCTCCAACCCAAACAAAATTTTGTGCCTCCTTCCTGCAGGACTGAATCTGTTTTCTTTACTACAAGCAAAAGTGCCGAATGTTTGCTATCTCAGCTGGTGACATCATTTATAGACGATTTGTTATCAATTTAATGTCATTTTTGGTTTCAAAGATGGTTATGTGTACAACAGGTTAGGAAGGAAGTGACTTTCAATTTTAACGACGACTTTAATTGTTTTTGAAAATATTCAAACGGAACAAATTGAAATTTACAAAACTATGGAAATAAAACTCTTTTGACTTGATATGAGCTGAAACTGAATGACACGTAAAATATACAAATTATTTTGTATTGCAAAGAGACTCCAATTCGTTGATAGTACGAATCCACAGGAGTAGCTGAGGTGTGGGGTTACGAGGCACGTAGTGATTTATGCAGATTGTTTCCAAGAAATCAAAATTTGAAGTTTTAAATGGATTTTATTTGAACTTTTTGCACTTTGTATTTGTAATTATACGCACATAGACTATTTCGCAATTTTTAAAAACATGTTGTTAAACATAATGCACTTTTCAAAGATTCGTCATTAACCTTTTACGAACTTTTTGCACTAAGTTAGTGCTTCTTGACATTTATTATTTTAATTCCAGATTAAATTCTAAGCTGGTAGTTCTGATACTTTAATCAGGATAATTTAGATGCTAAGCTGTATATCAATTGCGCTTTTTGGCACTGCTGTCTAAGTTAAGGTGGTCATTAGGGTAGTATACATGCAGTCTATAATGTACATTATGTTCTTATTACCACACATTTTCAAGTGCATGTATACAGATTGGAATGCGTTGTTAGGCTAAAAAGTGCGCTTATTCTATAATGTAGCAGAAGAATAAGCACACTTGCATAGGGTTGTCTTAATGCTAAAATCTGCCATTAGCGTGGCGGGCTTGCGCAACTTCACATGAGTAAATATTATTTTCCAGACCTCCTTGATATTTAGTACTCGTAATGTCGTAATGTACATTTTGTGATGTGCATGTATACGGCCGAATTATGTGTTCTAACTAAATAAGGTGTTAAATTTTAAAGCGCATTTTCTTAAAATGTACATTATGGTCTGCATGTATACTACCTTTATTGTAATAAAAAGGCTACAAAGCTTTTGGGACACAATGTAATACATTTCTAACATAACGTCCCTCATGTTCCTGTGTAACAAAAATCAGCTTGGCAAAACATCAGTGTCAAAGTGAAACATCTGCGTGCAGTTATTGAAGTAATTGAACATGTTTCTTACATTATGCAGTTACGTCATAAATAGTTGGGTTATTTAGTATTAAAAGGTTGGAATGATAGACTTGTGTAGCGAATGCAGTGCGTACAGCTAAAGTCGAAGGCGAATTTCGAAGAACAGAAACCAGTTAAGTGACGCTAATTTTATCTCCACTCGAATGTTCTATTTTCACGATGTATAAAAAGTTCAAAATGTGTCATTTACACGATGTATAAAAAGGGCAAGATGTTCTATTTGCATGCGGTCTTATAATGGCAAATTGTTCTAATCGCACGATGCATGAAAAGTGCAAAATGCTCTATTTGCATAATGCATAAAAATTGCAAACTGTTCGATTTGCATAATGCATAAAATGCACAAATCACTCCTCTTGCATGTTTTTGAAAGATGCAGTTTTATTTCTAAGTTTAAGAAAAATGCGAAATGATATTTTTGCACATTATTTTTATATGATTACAATTTTTTTTCGTAGATAGTGCATTTAGTTTCAAGCTAAAAATGAAAATTATTTTTTGTAAGTCTTAGCTAGGGATTTAGTTCTTTGCCTGTAGCGTAGCCAAAAATATTTCTTTTTGCGTCTCGTGCAGTATTTAAATTAAAATGCCAAAAGTCACATACTTAACCGATCATTCACTCGCAAATTACTATTTGGAAACGGAAAAATTAAATAAAATTTTAGTAGCTGTGAGCCTGCGCACTTAAGTTGCAAGCAGCTGTACTTTTCCGTACACAAATAATGCAACATAGGCAAGTGCAGAATGTGACCCTGCCAACGGAGCTTCACATTTTGCATCTGTTTTTACATTTATTTTGGAATCTGACTTAAGAACTTAAGAATCATGTTGACGTTGAAATTTCAGATTTAGATCCACGTGTATTTTCATATTTAATTTTGTTCTCAGTATTATTATTAGGTTGTATTAAAATGAATCCATTTGCACAAATAGTAAGAAGGTCCTCCTCATGAAAATTAGTGGAGCAACTGAATGAAACAGGACGGAAATTAGTGATAAGGAGGATCATAAAAGTTGCTGCTACTGTTTCTTAAAACGCTTTGTCGGTGGGCCTGATTTCTTCGTCTTCGTCACCGCTACTGTGACTTCTTCTTCGAGATAGGGAGGGATTTTGTAATCCTCGATCAAAAACTTGACCATTTCGTCGTCAGTAATTCGAAGGCCTTCAAAAATCAGATTGTAATACTTCGGGCTGAATGAGTGTGTTTTGAAAAAGTTCCAGAGGGCAGATACACTATCGCAAAAGGCGCATCTGACTGAAATAAAAAAATAAACATAAAACATGTATTAAATTATATTTACAAATTTGGTTAGATAGACACTACACTAAACAAGGATTGGAAAACGTAGGTAAAAAAACTTACATTTGCCTCCCTTTGTTCTGAAACAACACAGTACGCGAGACTTCGTTCCCTCTTTTACTACTGCTGCCGGAATGCCTTTGCGCTTTGAAAATGTATACGCCATGGGGTCCCCGGAGAAAATGACCCCATTTAAAACTCCGTCCTCATGGGATCGTGCTACATCATTTTCTGGATCAACAGGGGAAATGCCAGAAGTTTCCTGTTGAGAATTATCTTGACGATTGTTGTTGCCGGGCACAGAAACTTCGACGGCTGTACAGCCCGATTGTCTTGAGTTAATAGCCTTAATTTCTTTCCAAATATTCTGGTTCTCTACTTCCAACTGCGTGATTCGAACTCTGTCTGTAGTTGCCGTCTGCTTAACTAGAGTGATCTCGGTATCTACGTAATTCCAGTGTCCCAGAAAAATAGTGGCTGAAAGAAAAGAATTTGCATCAAAAAGCTTCTGTGCTCCGCTGTTGGTAAGTACTGCATTCTGGTCAAGATTACTAAAAATAAAAAAATTAAACAAATTTATTAGTAATTACTCAAACATACATTTTCTAAATGCAGGATCATTGCAGCAGACAATTGAAATCATGAATCAGAAAATTATGTGAAGTATTAAATGTAGCAATAAACAAAGTACCTTTGATTTTCTGAACTGCCAGCCGCAGTGGAAATCAGCGGAAGCGACAAAGTCGGATTAAAAGCCAATGAAAAATCTTGATTTAAGAGATTACCCAGAACACCAGCCGGAGCCGGAACAATAGTCCGATAAAACCTGGAATCAGGAATCTTTGCAGAAGCAAATGCCTAGGGAAGACCAAGGTTAAGGGATCCACCACATGAAGCGTGAATAACAACTGGGCCCTGAGCCGGAACCAGAGCCTGTGCGGGAGCCACAGCTCTACTTTGACAGTGTCTATCTGCCATAGTGCTATACGTCGCTTCTTAATAAAATGATTATAACCAATCAGCAGTCTAAACGTCTTTGATATTGGAGTAGGAGAGTGAATTCTTCCCATGATAGCCAGGAGTGAAATGAAAAAACATACGGAGTGAACTGCTTGTTCATAGCCAGGGAATTACCAACCGCCTCAAACTTTTTTCTTCAGCCATTGCTTCCAAGAGTAGCTACTTTGGCCTGAAGCATTGTACCAAAAATTATTTTGCAGCCAATGGAATTCCCAAAAATTAGTTAATTTGGTAACGCCTATTGTTTTTTTAGCTGCTTACAAAAGTTGTTAGAAATTTTAGCCATAAATGCATACTACAGCCTTAAATTTTTTCCAAATTTCGATCGAATTTAACTAGCGAGGAAAACTCGCTGTACGAGCAAATCAGGGCTTGCCACCCACAGCTCAGGTATAAAGGCAAGACACTAGAAAAAATAATGTTCCAAAGAAGTAATTACTATCGCCCCTCCCGGCAATCTTGTCCTCATTTTCTCCACGCTCACAAATATAAATAATTTTTTTGACAGTGCACTATTATTTGAATATATTTTAACTAGCGTGTTAGGGAGCGTTTACAAATAATGTCATCGCTTGGGTAGGTAGGTGTGTCTGAAGAGTGACGATATGAACTATGCTAAACATGGGTGACGAGAGGTAGGTAGGTCAGCAAATTGGCCAAATGTAATGACACTACTGTATAAGTTGACGATACACCTCAGTTTGTTGTAGAATAGAAGTTTTTTGGGGCTGGTGGGGTGAGTTTGGATGCAATGAGTGAGAAAGACAGTAGCTGGGACGTAGACAGTGTCCGGAAAGATATCTGGGAAGGAACGGGAAGATATAATGGGCAGATATGGAAAGAATGAAACGAAAAGATATGATGGGAACGAAAGGGCAGATATTATGAGATGTATTGGGAGAAATGGACTGGCATTGTGTGCATTAATTAATGCATTTTATTAATATTAATAATAATAGTGAGCAAATCCGTGTAGGTAGTTAGGTACCTACATAGGTAGTAAGTAGCTCCTTATGAATAGGGATTTTTCTTGCGTTGTGTGCTGAGCATGGCAAGCGAAGAAAGAATCGGGAGGAAAAATGAGTGCAGGTGGCCACAGATGCGGATTAAAAGGAGGGTGGCGGGGAACTTGGATACGGAGATTATGTACAGCGGGTGGCTTGGGAATTTGGACAACGTACGGCGGTGGTAGCTGGCGGGTAGTATGATGTAGGTACGAAAGAAAGGAATGGGACAGTAGGCATGAATATATGATGGGATTCGGAGAAAAGACACGCATATATGATAGGAAAGCATGGCATGGGAGATAATACAGGAACAAGCATTGATATCCACAGTAATATGATTATGATATAATAATATGTGTAGGTAGGTGGGTACTTTATATGGCAATTGGCCTTGCTTTGTGTGCTGCGCTTGAAACAGTGAGAAAGGAATGGACAGCGATTGAGGGAAATAAAATGAATAAAAAAATATAAGTATTAAATACGGATATTGTACGTAGTAGGTAAGTAGTAGGTATATGGTATATACGTGATGTGTAGGTACTGCCACATGCAGATTTGCATTGTGTCGTATGCTGAGTATAGTTATGTGAAGGAAATGTAGGCTTTATGCAGAAATGTAGAAATGACGTAGGTAGGTAAGTATATAGGTACTTATATGGAGACTTGAGCTTTATGTATAGTAAAGTGAACAGGGCTGTCTGTAGCACTTAAGTGACGGTAGTAAGTGGGGATCCGAAGGCAAAGGAGGAAAAAAAAACCCGGGCAGTAGTAACATAACGGTAAAGTGGCTGCATGGTTAATCATACAGTGTGCTGTAGCCATAACAAACCCTCCTGTCTTTTTCCTGACTGTTTTGAATGAAATAAATAGTATAAAGCAAATGTAAAACGTTTCCTGTTTGTTCAGTAATGAACCATCTTTGCTCCGAACTCTTCGCTTCGACTACTACTACCTCTTCGCCTTGCTACGACTACGACTCTGACTTCGAATAAAACAATCGTACATACGAATTGTTTCGGTATCGGCTCACGCGTCGACATCCGACTTCGACTTTCGGCTTTCGCTTTCGTTTTAATTTCGACTTCCGCTCTACTAACATCCCTAATAGTACAATATTTCGTACTTGACTATCTATTCGATATTATAAAACTCTTCACTACGAATAACTCAATGTACAATTTTACGTACTTTACTACTCGCATATTAATATCTTTTTGATATTATAAACTCTGCGCTACAAATAACTTGATGTACAATATTTTTTAATTTACTACTTCAAACTTTAGTTATGTCTATTTGATATTATAAAATCCTTCGCTACGACTACTCGAATTAAAACTTTAACAACCAAAACACTAAAAAAGAGAATTGAAGTTGTTATTTTATGCATGTTGTCATGTTACACATACAACTTTTTACGATTTGCTACGCACTACTTGATGCACAACATATTGTCACTACACTACGCATATAATAAATGCATTTATGAATGCAACAATACAAATACTTGACAATGGTAGTTGGAAATTTGTATACTTAGCATACGTGAGCATGCAAACTGCACTCAACCGAAATATATGTGTATATTCAATGTATTCTTATGCAAATATTACAAAAATAGAAAATTGAGCTTTTAGATATGTGACCTACCAGGGGCTATGTATTAAGACGTACAGAGCGTGCTCTCAAAAGTTTCAAAACTTTTTGTGTTGCCATTAAAATGTTTTAGTTTTAACGCGATATTTAGACTAAACAAAATATGGGTTATTTTATGTGCAAAACAAATTTTTTATTTTCGCTCTAAAAAAATCAATTTTTTGTGTATAGAGCAAATAGAAATTTTTCAACGCTTATATTGTTCTCTGATTTTGTTAACACTAAATATCAAAAAACATTTTGAAAATACGCAATAATAAAGATTTTGGGTATACCCTATTGAGCCCTACTTTTTAAAACCTGCTTGTTAAATCAATGTTGCTGAACGAACTTTTTATATTTAAATCGATATTTAGACGTAATCAAACATGAGCTATTTTATATTATAGTCGTTTTTGTGATTTTCGCGCAAAAACTTTAGGGTTATTACACGGGTGAAATTTAAGGTAATTTAAGGTGTTTTTATGACAAACTATTTTTTTATGATTGGCGACACTTATATAACGGCCACCTGTCAACAAAAAACTCAAAAATTCGAAAATTTTAAGAACGGATCGGGTCGGTCGGACAAACCGATCCGCCCCGTGCATACTTTAAATTGCCTAAATTGATATTGCGTGAGAACTAGTTGACGTAGAAAGATGCAGTTAATGCTATCTGATAGATCTTACTTAGAGCTACATGCATGTTAAATAACAACACCGTGCAAAGTATATTATTCGGGTAAAACCGGTTTCTATGCATATCTTTTTAACCAAGTGCAATATTTTAATTCTGTTTAGAGATTTGTATGTTTCTAGGCTATGCAAAATAACTGACTAAAAACAATCATATGTACCTGTCATAAATTCATGGTTTTTGTGTAAAACTGTATGAAACATGCTGATTCTTTTATGATTTTGTGTAAATTTTGTGACTATACATACTTCTAGTTTTTCAGTTTCTAATATAAAATGGAGTTTTGTCTATGCACTGGCTATGTTTTGCAGTGCAGTGAATGCTGTGTGTGGCGTTTCTCATTGATAATAACTTTCAATCGTATTTGCGCAACTACATGGCAATCCTTTCGATTCAACAGCTCACTTTTACAATTTACATATTTACAATTTTATTTTTAAATTTTTCTCAACTTTTTTTTAATTTTTTCTTACCAATACAATCTTTTTATACGCAGTTTGTGAATTTAAAATAATTTCATAGATTTAAGGTTATTGCAAAAATACGTTAGACAGATGGTATTTTTCATTTCTGCTACAAGCATTGAAAATTATATTCACATGTTTCTGTTCTGCCACTATAGTCATACAGTTCAAATGATTTTTACAACTTTTAATAATGAATTAAATAAAATAAAATAATAATATATTTACAAACCAGATGTAACCGTGAAGAACAATTTTTAGAATTTCACATAAATAACCTAATAATTTTACAAGCACTTAGGACATTATTAAATTAATAGTTCTACAAACAATTTTTAAATTAATTTTTTAACACCAAAATTATTACACCAAAACGTATTTTTAGTTCTTGTGTTTTCTTGGAACAAAGTTTAACTAACAGATATTTACACATAAAAATTTGCACTTGTTCTTGAGAAGCTGGTTAATAAATTTAAAGACACCAAAGCTAATAGCTGTTGTTGTTGTCGTCTTCGTTGTCTGCGTCACAGTCATAAAAAGAGTCTTAGTCAGATTCCGCAGATGTTGCAAAATCTAAGTCGTCTGTGACACCGGTGTGGCAATTCAAAGACAAAGAAGGAGACAGGAAAAATCCAGAAAAGATTTCTTGCTAGAAACTGGGATCAATAGTCGCAGCAGCAGAACTTACTTTAGGTTGTTTTTGCTTGTCTTCTTTGCATAACTTTTTGTTGTCTTGCTAAATAGCTTCGCAATTTTCAAAAGCGTCTTCCGATTCGTTTTGCGTTTCTTGGGGCAACAACGCATCAGTAACTGCTTTTTGTTTCTTGGGTTGCTTAGCTAAAATATGAGGGTCCAACACTGTAAGCTGGTTAGCGCCATCCAGAGCTGCGTTATGTTGTGTTAAATATTAAGCAAGTTTGTTCATTTCCAAAAAAGTGAAGTACAAAGTAAAACCACCGTAATTTGGAAATTTGCTTGAGTAATAGCGAGAGACGTTGTCATTTATCAGCATCTTGTACTTGCCGGTTAACCAACTAAAACTAAATCGTACACGAACCGAACCTAATGCAAAATGAGGAGTTTTCCAGTAATTGAACTTTTTAAGTCGATCTCTAGGATCGTTGGCCATAAAGCTATCACTTTTTTCTTCCAAGTATAGCAAACGTTGAGTGAGTTTTTGTCCAGGCAGGGGATGATTTTTAAGTTCTTCTAATAAATTAGTCGCCCAATTCAATACGCTGCGGCTTTTGAACAGGGAAAATGCAAGTTTTGAATGCTTTGCAATTTTAGAATTCTTGCGTCCACAATGGTTAAAGTAAATTTGCTGGGTTGGGTCAAACACAAGTCTTGTTCGAATATTTTTTCCAATTTGCTTGCAATCTGGCTAAGTGAAAAATTCCCAATTTTGGGAGTTCAAAAGTGGTTCTGTGCACTTGGACGAGAACAAACTGCTTGAATTGTAGCTCGATGGTCCGGCCATGGTTGTAGAGTCGGAATAGGTTATTTGGATTGAAACGAAACTTTTGCTTGCGGTGTACAAAGGGTACTGTTTTGACTGGAATAGCAGTAGTAAAATTGGCAGACAAGTTAGAAGATGTTTTGACGTTGAGACTTTATATTAAAGTGAACTGAAAATATTTGGCAACGTCTTTTATATCTATTTGATTTTCCTAGAACTGAACAATTCCTGGATCACTTTACAGTTAAAGCTAGTCAACTACAGTAATGCTAAAACACAAAGAGGTTTGTGCCATGATTTATTAGTCTAAAAAGAAGTTAACCCTGCCTCCTGCAAGTCAACCCTAATAAAATTAAGGGACTATGTTGTAAATGCTGCAACGCAATGTTAAGCTGTAAAATGTGTAGTGACTACCACACTGTACCCCAGCGATTTTGAAATTACTAAATTAAGTATTAAGGTTTCCGCATTTTTAATTTAATTCCACAAAAAGTTTAGGATACATATAAGAAACCGTTTGATATTTATTTTAAATTCGTTTTTTTGCATAAGTTTATAACGGAACCGGAAGTCACTTGTCAGATTCAAACTGACGATGAACCTGCCTCCGCCCCTGCAGGGATTTTTACCAGGGCCCTGGTGAGAATGACTTGTCGATGAGGACTTGACAGTGGATCCCGATAAATCTCACGAAAAAACGTAACTTACGCGGAAATCGTAACTCTTAAAAACGTTCAACTTCGTAACTGCAGTCATTTTCATGAGTTTTTTTACGATCGAATTATGATGTACGACGGTTTTATTTTTAAAACGATGATGTTAATAATTAATTATAAAAAATAAATATTTTAAAAATCGGAAACTAAAATCAAGAAGACAAATATCGATGAAGTGAATCCTTGTTTTTATTTTGAAACAATTCACACAATATTTTCAATTGATGTTTCTTTTGTACATCTTTTTAAACATTTTTAATCTAACTCTTCATCCACGCAAAATTAACTACTTAACTGCCATTAAATTACATCTTGTTGTATTTACATTTAAAGGACATGGGTGTACCCACCCAACCACTCGCTATTTATTAATGTCCGGTTGCAGCTCCTAAATCGCAGTTCGATATGAGCGCTGTATTTAATGTACCAGCATGTTAATGTAAACAAACATTTCCCCTTGGCAACCACGCGCTATTTAAATCATTGTTTCCTCCAAAAATAAAAACTTGACCGTTAAGGGCAACGCAACCTGCACCTGGACGTCGAGACGGAGCCAGTCTATTTGGAGTCACTTTCTTCCATTAAAAAAAGTTTCTGCACAAAAATCAAATAGAAATTAAAAATGACAAAGGAAGAAACGTTTTTAATTTTCTCTAATTTCAAAATCGATTAAATTGAACGTAGTTCATTCGCATAAAGTCGACCTCTACTCAAAGTGCACTTATTTATTTGTGTTCGTTTTTTGAATTTTAATTTCGCTTCCAAGGTTAATAACGTTTATAACATCAATCAAAAATTGTAAAGGAATTAAATCCACAAATTATCCGCTTTCAATGTTTAGAATCCAGCTTTAGACAAATCAACGCGCTCAGAACACAAAAACAAGTTAGAGACAATTTATTTTATGAAGCAAACTGTGTTGCTTTCTGTGAAAATAGAAACGAAAACAAAATGGAAAAAACTGCACCTGGATCACAGCTGAACACGTCGTTCAAATACAATTTTGTTTTCATCTCTTCCTCCAAAGATGTACGTCCGTCCATTGTGCACAACTAAACAAAACAAACGAGAACGAAGAAAGTTAAAATTAAAATTTAATGTATTAATTGAAATGAATAGAAAACGTTGAGCGATACTTTGGCACAAAAACTACAAAACTTCACATGTATGTATGTATCGCTGGTGAAGAGGCAACATGGCCCAAGTCCAGTGGGATTACGTGGGACTTGTGCCATGTTGCCTCTTCGCCAGCGGTATGTATGTATGAGTTTAGAGATTTTCAACCTTAAGGTTATATCCCACTCTGTTGCATTATTGCAACAATTTTACTGTATGATTTAAAGATCCCGCGAAGTAGTATTATACTAAATCGCATTGGGCTTTGCATCGTATTTTTTACTTAATTACCTACACTTGTAGTATTTGGTGTTCGCCGCGACTTGCTGCGGACTACTTTGCAATCATTTATTTAAATTCCTCATTCAGGAGCTCTTGTATCTTCCGACCGTGATTACTCTTGGCCGAGGAGGAGCGAGTAGGTAGAATCAAGTAGACAGAGGTCATCACTACCTGACTAAATGAAATAAGCCCGCTCGCCCACCCCGTCAGTTAGCCCTCCAATCCTCCATGAGCGAAATTCGCAGCAGCTACTTGCAGAGTGGTTTGGAAAGATATATTAAGTTGGCTTATTACGTTCATGCTTACGCTCGGCATTGAGCAGACTCATGTCGTCTATTATTGAAAACTCAATCTAGCTTATGACAAATTGTCCAAAAGTATGGAATCAACCAGTCGTAATCTAACTACCGTAGGATAAAAATGTCTGCTATCTTTGTTACCCTCTACCGATTGTTATCTCTTTGTACTTAACTCTCATATGGTGTCTGTATCATGTATGCCTTGATGACAATAAATTATTATTATTATTATTATTATTATTATTGCTACCGCCTCTGTCGCCATCAGTATTAAACTGATACAGATAAACAAAAGCAAACTCATTTACCTTGAACATTCATCCAACTCTCAAACTCCCCTCCCCAAGCCAAGTATTACCACTGTACCATTCTCATGCGGGAGGGTCTAAACTGACTGCCGGCTGCGGTTCCCTCGACGCATCCAAAAATGAATTCGCCGAGGATTATTTAGGAGAGAATACCTCAGCAAACTCCCCTAAGCCACGTAGCCGGGTTACAAAACTTCACATGCTCAAGACAATATTTGTGTTTACAGGCACAGTGACCACTTCGACTCGATGGCCGAGTTCCACGCATTTCCACTGCAGACCACATTTTGTTGTGTAGGTCGAAGGACGCAATCGTGCTCACGTTTAGTGTCTCCTCCCTTTAGAATCGAATCCACCAAAAATGAGGATAAATCTGTCGTCGTGGACTGTCGCTGAGTGAGCGAAACTAGGTGATGGATGAATTCCCGGCGTAGTTTTAGAACACGATTAATAATTTGTGTCGTCTTGCCTGCTCTATTCTTTATTAGTGCTTAGGCCAACTTCTTACTCTGTTATTTTATCAGCCTTAAAGACTTTATCCTTCCCAATATAGCAGTAGAGTGCGTATATGTGATCATGCCTTAAGTGTGATCAGTAGTTGGTGCTAAAACACAAGCTGCATCAGAAATCCTTTACTAGCCGGTAATGATAGCTTGTACTCTTAACTAATGATAGTATAATTTAGGGTGCGAAACTTTGAAAACCTGGGCAGAGTAAAATCTCCGAAGTCCGAATATCAGAATAACGCGTTTTCCGAATTTTTTTCCGAGTTTTCAAATTTAAAAATTTCTAGTGTTGTACATTTTAGAATTAAACAAAGTGTGCAACGTGATTGATACATTCATTACCAACTAGTTGAAGATACTGTTTGAGATTTTCGTACGGAGAGTTCCCACTAAAATAGATGAAAGGTCGAAGTGTCGAATCCTGGAGTTGTGCTATAATGTGATCATTCTATGAGCTCTAAATGTGATCAGAGCTGCAGATGGCTAAAAGCATCTAATCAACACAGTTTATCAAACAGCTTATTAAAATAAATTGACAATGCTGTTTTACATCATTAGGGATCGTCCATAAATGATGTCGTCCGTATGGTGTGGGTCCAGTCAGATTTTAAAGCCATATTAAATACAGCAGTTTAATTAATGTTGATGTCATGGCATGGAGGTGAATGGGTCCTAATAAAGTTTTAATTTGGGTGACATTATTTATGAACCATCCCTTACAGCAAATTTTGATTTTTTGTAAATTAGAAAAATGGGTGGGTATTAAAATTCAGTGTATCGTTAGCATTATTGTGTCGTGTGTAGCTTAAGATAAATCCACTAGTTCAGGAATTCCTTGATCATTTACGCAATTGCTGTTATCACATGTTACAGATGCCGAATTATCGTTTATTTTATTTTTACCCACCAAGATGATGACAACATTTATGGGCAACCCCTTAAGAATCGTCCTTAAAGAATGTCATCGTTCGGGTCAGCTGGTCTAGCCAGATATTGATGACTGATGACATTCCATTTTAAAATAGTCGCTTACTCAATGGTAAGAGATCATCCGTAAATGATGTCAGGGGTACGGTTTGTGGGTCAGCTAGGATGTTGGTGACAACGTATGTTAAAGATATCCATCTATTCTACACAATGGTTTGATTGATGACAGGGTAATCATAGGGTCGTAGAAATGGAGATATTTCGATGACATCATTTATGGGCAACCCCTAAAGTTATAAAATAGTAGTGGGACAAAAAAGTCATTAATTGTGTGACGCCATTTGCAGACCACCCCAAAACATGTGATTTTGTATTTTACGCATGTAGTGCTTTTTAAATTCTCATATTGGAACCTAATATCGCATATTATTGCACTATCTTTCATTTTTCATCTTATCTGAAAGCTTTCTAGAGTGATCACATAAAAGGCACTAACTTTCACTGTAATATTAATGCAATTTTAGCATGATCACATTTTGGGACACGGTGATCACATTTACAGCATTTTTGTAATTTCGAAAATTATCGAAGTTATTTCATACAATTCCATATAAGTCTTCGAATTTTCAGTTTATCGGTTTGATATTTTAAGGGTACATAGAGAATGAACTGGCTAGTATTTGAGTACATAAACAGTGAATTTGGAGGAAGTACAAAAAAAGTTACACGTTTTCAAATTTGAAAAAAAATGAACCCGATCACACATACGCACACTACTACTACATCAGTCTGTGAACCCGCTTTAATTCTAATTTTCTCGGAAATAAAACTGGTTTCCTTGTTCAGGATTTAAATCTATTTCCCTTGGAATTTAAAACTAAATCTGCAGAAGGAAAGGAAGTAACTTTAAATCCAAAGGAATTATATTTAATTCACAATTTAAACCGCCACACGCTCAAAGTAGCAGACCCATCACAGATCACATTGACCACGCATGACTTTTATGCAAATCAATTGACAAAACAGTAATATGTAAATCGTAGTTGCAGCTTGCAGATCGTACTTGAACTCTACGAGATATCGAAAGATAAAGCTTAGATTTGGAAAATTTTGTGTCACGTTGCGGAAATAGAAACTATAGAAACGGTACAAATTAAAAACTTCAGCCTTGTAATATTGTTTTAAAAATTTGAAGCATGTCTAAATTGTAATTTTAAAGTTACCCGCTAGCTGGTTTTAGATAATGAAAATTCCGCATGCGCACTAAAAGTCAAAGGATTTAATTCTGATTCCTAAGCATTTAATTTTAATTCCCTAGGATTTAGTTTTAATTCTCAACCTGTGAAATTTTGGCCGCCTATTATATTATTATGTTCAAAGTTTACTCATAATATACTTAAATGTGCATACTAACTAATGTACTTCAGCGTAAACTTCGAACTCTAAAGTCGAACTGCAGCAAATCCCTGTGCCTGACGGATTTAATTTCTAAAAATAATTATTAGCATCCTCTGCCTCTTATTTAAGTGCACCGGAACCAGAACCAACAAAGGTAGTTACTGGAGTATAATTAGTTGATTTTTTTCATTCTAATTCTATTGATTTGCCATTCCTATCTGACTCAGAACCAAGCAAGGTGTATCATTAATTATTTTTAACGATACACTGATATAGAATCATAGAATGTGGAAATGAAAATAATATATTATTAATTCGTGTGCCAGTATTATTGAGTCAGGTACCTAATATTAATATTTTTATGTTCAAATGTAATTTTCTTTTAATAGAGCTTATTTTTGTTATATTTTAAATACTTAAACCGATCACAGTTTACGATTATTTACTGGAAGCATTTATTTTGGAAAGCCGTGTTGGGATTTAGGCTGAAACTCATGAAGCCACAAATTGCGGCACCACCAACAAAAGATTTGCAAGAAGCCAAAAGGCTTCTTCAAAATCTCAATGAGAAAAATAATTCATAATTCATATTAATTATTTAACAGATAATGTACATGTTCATAATATAATATGATTTTTGACACAATAGTAATTAATTCAGATATTTTTTGCAAAACAAAATTCCAGTTAAACGAATTTACGAGGTCTTGCCGATGCGCGACGACTGACCCATCATTTACTAGACCAATGGCGCTAGTAAATGGTGAAGAATTGAAATTTAACATGCACAGGAATTGGGAACGCGGATCCATTAGCCATGAGCCAGTAGTAACCATTGAATTGGTGAGACTGGCAGATTTTTTCCTAAATTATGTAATTAATTTTATGTTATTTATTAATTTCTATGTACACATTTTATTGCATACGTAATATTTATTGTTCTCTATTAAATTAGTATGAAATGCAAAAGCTGTAAACGTGCATATGTACGTCATATGTATCCAAATAGAGACATAAGAGAAAGCCTTATTTAAATTTGTCTTACTTAATCTTATTTAGCACTTCATTATTTTTGGTAAATGTAGGTATATTATAATTTAATATAATAATTAGATGGTGTGATGTCAGGATTCATGAAACATTATTTAATTCATCGTTATGGGTATTTCAATAGTTTTAAAAAATATTATTTTAAAAATATTTTCGTGGTTAATCATTTTTTCATTGATCATGGTTAGGGTAGGCCCATTCAAAATTCCCTGGGAAGTTTTTTGTTCATTGAAAGAAATGTAAAAAGTAAAAACAATCATGGTAGATTAGTATTAATTATAAAAACAGCAATAGAATCAGTACACATTTAAGCCGATGGTTTCATTACGTTTTTATTGTGACAACCTCAGCGTTAAGAAAGTTGTTTACTTAATTGCATGAATATACTATCACCGGAAATACACACACACTTTATTTTGATTTGTGCTCTTTCTGTGATATCTTTCTGTGCTCACGATTAAATGTTTGCAATAAAATTTAAAAAATTATAGAAACAAAACTGAACTGTGTTAATTACAAAGTTTACGATTTGCATTTTCTCTAGTTTTACACTACCCACTTCAGGTTTTTGTTTATTTTTTACAACATTAAAAAATGGAACTTTGTATTTCGCTCGGAGATGAACGGAAATATTTGTTTTCTATGTTCAAGCGTAATTCAGAATCATATCGTCGGTCAAGAATCAAATCCGTTTCCTACCAATTCACCCTAAAAACAAATCCGAGCTCTTCTATATATATATTGTTAAGGAAGGAACTGGATTTTATGCTTCGCCGGCGATATGCTTAATAGAACAAAATGTGTAAATAGAACATTTTGCACCTTTTTAAAAACATGTAGATGCCTAAATAAAACATTTTGCACTTTACAAAACCATGTAAATAAAATATTTTGCAGTTTTCAAAAACGTGTAAATAGAACATTTTGCAGTTTTCAAAAACTCGCAATTAACTTTAAATCCATATGTATCTCATTTAGTTTTTTTTTTGACATAGATCATTTTAATTCCAGATTAAACTGAACATAAGCAGTTTTGATTCTTCAAAATTATACCAATACTGATAAGTGCAAATACTTGGCAGCTCAAGAAACTGTATGATCTGCCATAAATAAAGCATAGTAACACTTCAGACGCCGAGGAAGTAAATTAGCGTCCCTGTGATGGAGAAGGAGGTCATTGATCCCTCCACCGTGACCCTACAAATCTATGTGACGTGTCATATGCTCATGATGAGAAGACAGAACCCGGATGACGCCCTTCAGTCCCGCAACTGGCAGTAATGGATTCCCTTCCGGGTTTTTTCGTCCAGGCACACGTGTGGAAGAGCTCATTTGGCTACAATAAAATGTCCATCAATAATTTAAACATTTATTAAATATTACTACCACCAATATTATTTGACGAAACCTTAATTAACTTTTGAATCGCAAAAATTGAAATATGCTTTTAGCTGTCGTCCATAGAAGATGTCATCGAATATCGTCATTTCTAGGAGCTTGGGGGCATGCCCCTTGTCGCCAGGAGAAGGCCATGTCATAGTTGTGGAGTTGGGGTGCTGCTCTTTTTGTGAAGACGTTGTCTGTGGAGATTTTTGAAGAATTGGCAGCAACGTTTATGCAAGGAGTGAGAAAATATTTCTATTTTTATTAATTTTAACTTTAATTAAGAAAAACGTAGTACACAATGAAGATTCCATTGATCGACATTATTACAGGTCAGCGTGGATCATACAATAAATATAATAATGAATTGCAATTGCTAAGCGATTTACTGATAATGCATTAATTTTTTTGTCGCATTTGGTTAGGGATCTTCCATAAATGATGTCTTTGAATAGGTAGGTGGGTTTGAAAATCTCTCTATTTAATGTAGTATGAAAAACCATATGGCATTCTATTGTTAGAGTAAGTGGGTTTATGAGGGAAAACTATGTCAACCATGGCGTCATTTACGGATGATCCCTTAGGAAGCAGTTTGACCCTGACCTTGACTGTATGCAATACGTAAAAAAATTATTATAAGTGAGATCAGAAACATTTGACATTTTATTTTATATAAATCTGAGGCGCAGCTATACTAATTTTATTTGAATGATTTAACAATTTCGTAAATAGGAGAAATAAAGAATGATAACTACTATTTCCCTTTTATTACCAAGCTAACTGTTCTCAACTGACCATAAGGAAGCTCTTTTACTCACAACTCACGCACGGTGTCATACCTTTTTATTGATAGTTAGTACTTTTTTCATGAATTCTTGTACGAGCGAATTTTGATGGACGACGGTTTTATTTTTGAAAATATGATTAAAATAAAAAATAAATCTTTTTGAAGTTGAAAAATAAAGCAAAGCAGATTAAAGATTTAGAAAACAAAGTTGTATTTTTTTACCATTTCCAAAGATATTTTGATAAGAATTTGGTTTTTCTTTTTTACATTTACTTATGAGCATTTTCAATCGAACTATTCAATATCAGCACTTGCTTTTAATTTTAAACCTTTTTCTTAAAGTATAAATAATTAACGCAATAAATTTCTAAACAAATATTACTTTGGTGTACAATACATAATGTTAATGAACCTTAATGAATCGAAACACTTTTCTAAATCAAAATCAACTGCCAACGAATTTAAATTTGTTGAATTTACATTTGAAGTACGTGGGTGCCATTTAATATTTTTGATTTGCCTTTTCCTCCAAAAATAAAAACTTGGTCGTTGACTGCCACGCATTCTGCTTGTCTACGTGAAGACGGAGCCAGTATTAATCCAGGTTTACGTCGAATGGAAATTACGGAGTTTAAATTCGGGATCCACTAGTGTTCATGCGTTTCGACGGTTTTTACATTTATATTTAACTAAAGGCATTGCCATTTTAATGGTTTTTTGATAACGTTTAACTTTTACCAACTAAAATAAAATAATAACTTACAATCAGTTGGAACGAAGTCGTCAAATATTATAATAAAAACATACATACAAAATGTTTTAGCTACGAAAGTGACACAGACCTATTATCCTAACATTGTAATTGATTACAGCTAAAACTTAACTTATAAAAATAGGTAGAAATAATTTTGCCGAATTAAGCCTAAATTGACAAGTTAAGAAAGGGCGGTGTGGTCGGTTTAATTCACTTGGTTTTTTCTTTAGATTAGTTTGTAATTATTTATTGGAAAATCGAATAACGTGCATTTGGTGAGTTTTTTAATTAGTAAAAAATTGGTAAATTCTAAAAACTGTGAACAGGAATGAAAACCAAAATTTTAAAATAGAATAGTTTCTCAATAAGCCAATAATATAATTTAATATTGACTATACCTCGTGTATATTTTAATTGTTTAATTTTAGAATTTATTTAGGAAGTACTTAATTATTGAAATGTTGCTTTGTTGTGTGTATCTCATTCTGCAGACGTCCTCAATTTTAAAGGTGTAAAAGCTGACAGGGTGTAAATTATCATGTGAGTAGAAACAATCGCAGACAGAAATATTTCTGTTTGGGAACATTCCCAGCAGTTTTCTATGCATTGAATAATTTAATTACTGCATTTAAATAAACACATCTTAATCGAGTTACGTGATACAATTGTATTAATTTTATGCATGTGTATTTGTTTTCTACAAATTAATCAGACATTACATATCTCCATTTAGGACAATGTTAAAAGCCATTGCATTCTACTGTTAGGGCGGGTGGGTTTAAGAAGAAAAAGCTATGTCAACTATGACATTTATATTTATGGACGATCTCTTATTGAGTAGATTGACCTGGTCTGTAATTGTAAGAACAAAGCGAAATATTGGCGCAATAATTCTGTAAGCATTTTTCTTTAAATGGTGTGTAACGTAAGTTTAATTAGGGTAACATATTTCTCACATGTGTTAGTAACACAAGTTTTATTTAGTATTTGTATAATGATGATTTTAACTTCAAATCCCTAAAAAATTATAATGCATGAGTTTAAAAACATACCAAATTCTAAATAAAACTTAGGCTCAGCTAATAATTTTATTTGAATGACCCCCGTCACCCCGACAACATTTAAAAGTCCGAATGTGCAAGATCTTCTTTAAGGGCGATTTAAGTTTTGTAACGTTTACATTTGTGTAACATGCGGTCCAGAGCCACCGAGAAAACAATTTTCAGTGAGTTTGTGAGTTAAAATTTTAAAATGAGAGTTGAGTAGTCTACCACCTACGTGCTCTTTTGCGTACAATTAAAGAACCGCGGTTTAATGAAAGTTATGAGGCACGTACACTATAACTTACTATAGAGCAAGTGGCAGTTTTTGCTAGTTGATTTGATTTCGCAAAATAGCCATATACCTTCGTAAAGTACCTAATGCACTGGTGCAAAATTACAATGCATTTTAACTTTTAACTCGCATTAAAATTTTGTTCGTCTTTGAGATACGAAATGCGTAATAACTATTGGCAGACGTAGGTACGAGCGGTATGCGTAACATACACTAACTGTTAAGACGAAAGCATTGTTTTTTATAGAAAGAATGTATATAGGGATCGCCCATAATTAATTTCCTGTGTGATCAGTCACTCGAGTCACTCCAGTCGGGTAATGATGGTACGCTGACGCTGACTTCATTCATGGAATACACCTGAGTTGAAGTAAGGTTGAAAAACAATAGACAGTTAATTAATTGACAATTTTAGACAATTAATTGTTAAATGAAACTTAAGTTTTGTGTAACGTATTTTTATATATTTACCATTTTCAACTGCGACGCCGCAGCGGGAAGTTGAAGAGAAGATGCAGATTCCAAAGAATGTGGCTTCGATTGCGCCCGTAAAACAATTCAGCAGTTTCAAATTAAATATTCATTTTATTTGACGTACTTTCATCGTTTACTTTTTTATGGTTATACCATGTGATTCCATTTACTTGGCAAAATTCTATTATAACATTGTGTGTTTACGTATACAATTGTAACTCAAGGACAACAATTTAATTTGCATAAAAGCTGGTTTTAAAAACAAACTTGAAAGATGCAAAATTATCTGGTGTATGCAAAAGACCAGATGTTGCACTAAAATAACATACGACTTTGTTGATCAGATTTTTAAAATAAATTACCTCCTCCAACAAAGTGACGACAGAAAACGGAGCCCCATTTTCCTTGAAGACGTTGTACGCGTGAACGGCTGCGCCGCATGCGACTGCTTCGTCTGCGTCGATGTTTCTGCGAATCTGTTTTCCCGCAAAATATTCCTGGACCATCTGCTGCACTTTCGGAATTCGACTGGATCCGCCGATTAGAATCACGTCGTCGATTTTTTCTTTTCCGCATCCAGATTTTTTCAGCGTTTCGTCCAGAATTCTCATGCTACGTGACAACAGTGACTGAATCAATTGTTCGAACTTTGAGCGCGTGACCGTGACGAGTAAATTAAAGTTTTCGTAAATATTGTCCAATGAAACTACGAATGACGACAACGTAGATGATGACAAATAACATTTTTTCACTTCGCATTCGTTACGAAGGCGCCGCAGCTTCCTGGCGGTCTTCTTGCGTACTTCTGCGTCTTCCGATGTTTTTCCTTCTGCCAAATTGACCCCGTGAATCCTTTTGAATTCGTTGATGCAAAATTCAGTTATTAAATCGTTGAAATCCTCCCCTCCGAGTCGATCGTCGCCCCCAGTTGCTTTGACCTCAACGCGGTTCTTGGCGTCCAATCGGAAGACAGTCACGTCAAATGTGCCACCCCCGAGATCGTAGATAACACACGTTTTGGTCTTGTGACTTTGAAGCGATGACTTGATGCCGTTCGCAACGGCGGCTGCCACTGGCTCGGCGATGAATTGAATGTTTTTGAATCCCGCAGCGTGACAAGCCCACTCAGTTAAGCCTTTTTGAATTTCGCTGTAGTAGACAGGGATAGTGACGACTGCGCAGTTGATGGAACTGCGCAGGAAATCTTCGCTCGTTTTCTTCAGGTGACGCAGCAGCTCCGCTGCAATCTCCTGCGGAAGTTTTTCTTTTTCGCTGATCTGTACTCCAACGTTGCCAGTCATGTTCACCAAGTGAAACGGCCACAACTGCTTGTATCTAATGGTCAGATACAAAAAAATAAAGAGCAAAGAACATTAAAATATTTTCAGTAAAATGAGTGCGCTTAAATCAATACCGAGGTTTTCTTGGTTTCATTTAAATGTAAAATGAACCTGAAGTCGAATCGTGACCTACTTTTGAATATTTGGGTCGTAGAATTAGCGGCCAATGAGGCGCTTGATGTCGAAAACTGTTTTTTCCGGATTATCGTACGCTTCTTGTTTCGCTGTTTCGCCCACGTAAACGCCGCCGTTGTCGTCGTCGCTGTCTTCGTCCGAATTTTGGTCAGAATCCGAATCCGCGTTGTAGGCGACGTAACTGGGCGTCGTGTTGGTGGAGTAGCTGCTCGGAAGCACCTCCGGTTTCTTTGTGGGATGGCGAAGCACGGCGACGCAGCAAAACGTCGTTCCAAAGTCGATTCCAAGTGCAAATGCGGGGGTCATAGAGGATAACGTTGAGGATGTTGAAGCCATTTTTCTGAAGAAAAGAATTTAAATTTTTCTATTGGTGACAATTGCATTTTAATTAATTAATAAAATACGCGCATTTGTAGAAAATCAAAATTGTGCATAACAATTCAAAGGTTTATAGAAGTGGGCTGCACACGTGGACAATATAGGTATTTATTACCATTTGGGTCTTTTGTATCTGCATAAACCTAAAATTGCCAACTAAGTCTGTAGATTTGGAGCCTTCCATAAATCACGTCATGAGAACGGTCTGTGGGTACTACAGATAACGTTTGCTAAAATAGACATTTCTGCAATGTTCAAGCAGGTATGAAAGTTTTCGAAAATTTTAATATTTTGTTGGCGTCATTTATGGACGATCTCTTATAATACATCGCTGCGCATTAGAAGTATGTACGATTAAACTGGACTCAAGTAACGCACTTCCGATTTATCATTTTAGTTTAACTACGGCTGCATGTTTGAAAGTGTAATATCCTCAATTTGCATGCATTCAGGACCACGACATTTAAATTTGTTTGTAGATGTTGCATTTTGTTGTTAGCTAAACATTGAGGTAGATTTTGATTCTTCACAAAGAATATTGCAGCGAGTAAATTAAACCTGTGGCTGCTGGTGCTGGCCACTACGCTAATAGGCCTACATACACTGTCAATGTCCCGGATTCTTATCTCTGGGTGAAACAGATCAGCAAGCCATTTATAATAAAAAATTTAATTCAAAGTACAGTGAGGTGACGTCACTCGGCAGATGTTCCTTTTTATCTCAATCGCATTCTGATAAACAATTTCCACCTCTGACTTTCAGTGTAATTGGAGCCGTAAATAATATCAATTTTTTTTACACGAAGCTACATATTTTATCCCCTGAGTATTTTCACAATTTGTGTACTTCGTTATGCGTCGTGCACAAATGACGTTAATGAAGGGATCATTGGGGCTCTTGGGATACTTGTGACACTCCATGTTAAAGGTTGCCATTTATGGAATGCTTAAGCTGGTGACAAGCCGGTCATATTGCACTATTCAAATTGGAATATTTTTATAACATTGTTTATGGACGACCCCTAGGTAACTGAGCCAAAAACTATTTTCATTTACTAACACATAGACATTTTCAAACTAAGCGTAAAAATAAATTCTTAAATAAATATTTGAACCTAAATTGTGAAATACAAATCCAATTAATTCTTGTGATGCATGGAACCTAATGCACTTAAAAACAGAGGGGAAAATGACGACTTACCTGTAATTCTGTTGATCTCCTATGAAGCGTCTTTTAAATCTTGAAAGGGAAAATCCGTAATTCCAAATTGCCGTGCAATGCTTATTTCTTGAAGTACGTGAACCGGTCTTGTTAAATTTTAAGAAAATGTGATTCCTCTTTAATGAGTTTTAATTTTTGCGTTTTAATGCAATACAAAATTTATGAATTCCAACTTGATTTTTTATGCCTCGTAGTTGATATTTTATATGAATTAGGTTTTGACTTATTGAGAATATTTCTTAAATTGAAACGCAAAATTAGCAGAGTAAAGTTATGGAGCGGAAAGTAAATGAATACTAAGGAATGAGGATGAGTCGTCCAGGTGAAAAGTTAATTGGAACTTCAAAGTTAGGGATCTTCCATAAATGATGTCATCAATGGAGTGAGTATGGGTCTAGTGGACGCATGACATGCCATGTAAAAGGTAGACGTTCGTACAGTGTACAGTGCTAAAGTGATGACAGGGAGATGAGTGAGCCCTAATAGAGTTATACGTTCGGCGACATTATGTGTGGACCATCCCTTTAAAATAGGAGGCAGGTGCGATTAATCAACTGGATTTTCCGATTTTCCGTGTTGCCGTAACCAGATAAAAATTAGAAAGTAATCCACAGGTCCAGTTCATATCAGTAGTTCCAATGAAACGAAATAAATATTGATGCACGTAATCATTTCTACAATATTTATCATGCATTATTTATCCATTCAATGTATCTACTAAATTAATACTTGTATTTATTTTCTAATTAGCTATTAAATAATAATTAAAAGTTAAACTAATCTAATTGCTACACTACTCGTCTCTTGTATAATCTACATTAATCGAGTCAACAAAGGAAATGTAATAAATTTAAAACTTTGAATTGAGCCATGTCAGAGCAAATCACAAGTGAGATGGATGTGTAACGTGTTAGCAACACATTTTTAAAAAGTGAAAAACGTAATATTTGATATTTTTTAAATACTGCATATTACACTTAAGTATTTTATTTTATTTTTCACAGCCAACCAAGACTACCATTGAAAACTGTGATTTTTTTTTTACATATAATGTTATAAAATATTATTAGGGTCGTCCATAAACGAAGTTTTAGAAATGCCAAATTTTCTACTTTTTCCCACTCACAGTTTACCGTAGCACTTCCGCAATGTAGCGTAATAAGAACCATTTGATTACTATTTATGCCATGTCCATACGGTGCAATAATTAGCGTAACGTAATATAATGAAGCTCCTATTATTCGAAATTATCACAGGTGAGCGTGAATCATATTTTCTGCATTTAATAATAAATATGTTATATGTTAAAGAATTTCAATTGCTAAGTGATTTACCAATATTGCATTAATTGTTCTCGTCGCATTCTTTTGGGAATCGTCCATAAATGATGTCATCATATAGGTGGATGGGTTTTAAAATCTTTCCATTTAATGTAACGTTAAAAGCCCTACGGCATTCTATTGTTAGAGCGGGTGGATTTATGAGGAAACGCTATATGTCTGCCATGACATCATTTACGGACGACCGCCGAGGAAGTAGATTGCCATGGGCTGTATTTAATCCGTGAGAAAATGATTAATTATAAATGAAATCAAAAACATTTTACATTCTAAGGCTGTGCTACTAATTTTATTTCAATATCGCACCCCACCCTCAACAGCCAGCAGTCCTGCTGTGCAAGATCCTGTTCAAGGGCGGTATAAATGAGCCCTAAATTATTAATTATAAGTAATAAGAATTTACGTTCCTTAAAAATGAAGAATACAGGTTTTCTTATTTTCGGTGTTGTCTTCCTGTCGGCGTCGGCTGAATTATTACTATCAGAAAATACAAGGAATTTATTACTTTGTGCATAATGAAAATCCGAAATAAACAGGAATGTAATTATTGTGAGTGGAAAGTCAAGTGTCATTAATTATTTACTTATGAATTGATACTTTTGAAGTGAATTATAAAATTATTGGTGGTATAGTGAAACAACCTAATAGTACAACAATGACAGGTATTATTGGGTAATCTTCTAGGTTTTAACCAAATGGAAGGTAATTCAGTTGAATCAAGGTGTAGATTAAATAGTTTAATTTAATTTAAATAGGATTTCAGCTAATTGGTTGCCATGCCACTGCAAACGAAATTTAGTGTCTCTCCCTCCTGCAAAATGGAACGCGTATACATTTTTCTATTACATGCGGTAGTGCTTTCACCCTGTAGACCAACACAATAACAATGCTTTATTAAATTTATTTTCAACTCGATTAGAGAATACAAATATAATGCCAGACCGTAAATGTGTAAAATCCTTACCTTTAAGTAGTAGTCAATCCTGTAACAAATTGTCCATTCACTAACTGCGCCCGCCTCAAGGTCAATTGGTGCATCGAAAACGAAATCAAACTTTTTTCCTTTTTCTGCGAAAATACGTTTCTCCAACACCCCGCTGCCGTATGTAATTCCACAGAGTCCAAAAATTTGTACTTTTGCGTCATAGAATCCGTTTGTTTCAATTGGACTCAAGAAACCAAATCCATAAACTGTAACTTTCTTCTCACAAGCAAAGCTAAAATGTTGACAAAGCACAATAATATTTAAATGAAGTTTTTTGTTATTGCAATTAAATCGGTTTACAGTATATTTAATGACTAAAGTCCAGTAGTATACATTCCATTAAAAATATTTAGTTACTTGTTTAGTTAAATTGTATAGGAAGCTTACAAATGATCATTTCTACTTCCTTCACAGACAAACGGAGGTTTTTCAAGATTTCAAAGCCTTGAGTCAAAGAAAGTGTTGAAATTCCTGGCTGCACCACAACCTCGATGGTATATTAGGCTGTTCTTTGATAAGTCATGCCCAGGCCGGTAAGTCATGCCCATTTCGGTAAGTCGTGCCCAACTTCGGTAAGTCATGCCCCATTTCACTTCGGTAAGTCATGCCCCATTTCACTTCGGTAAGTCATGCCCCACTTCGGTAAGTCATGCCCCATTTCACTTCGGTAAGTCATGCCCCATTTCACTTCGGTAAGTCATGCCCCACTTCGGTAAGTCATGCCCAGGTGTACAGTGTTGCAAAATGAGATTTTTAAATTCTTTAAATAAATTATTTCATTTAAACGACATAGTATTCACTCAAATGTACAACTCTTTCCTACAACTCTATGGAATAATGGAATTCCTAGATTGTGATAAGATAAAATTCCTAGGCACATATCAAGTAACTTGCCTTTCTACATTCTAAAACTCCAAGCACAACCAAGACAGTCGCGTTCTTCAACTCTTAATTCCACTTATTTAATAAGTCGTGAACTAGTGAAATCCTCATTCGGCTTCCATAAAAATTCAAGTGAGAACAGACCTATTTTCGTCTCTGCTAAGTAGCACGATGCCACTACGCCGTCATATTAATAGTCGCGAATTAGGCCGTTTGTTGAACAGTGGAGAGGACCAACAAATAAAGTGGTGTCAAGAGCACGGATTAATCTTGCAAGATCGCAAATGTCAAATTTGTAAAAAGAAGGCACGAATGGAGTTCCTCAAAAAGGGACATCCAAAGTGGATGTGCTCAGCTGACAAAAAAAAATCACCGGTAGGGAGAGTCAGTGATAAAAAACACAGTGTTCAAGAAATCTAAATTTGGATCAGCTCGCATACTTAAATTATTTTATACTTTTTCTCACGGAGGAACTGAGTAGGGTATAGTCTTCTAATTGTGATCGGTCCGGTAATTGTGATCGCTCAGTTTTTAACAGGAAAACGTCAGCGACTATTTTAAAAGTATTTACAGCACGGAAGAACTAGCGCTATTCTTTGATATAGGAAAGTCATATACTGTCAGTGTAAATGTTTTCCTGTTAAAAATCGAGCGATCACAATTACCGGACCGATCACAATTACCCGCCTCTACCCTATACTAAACTTATCCATGAAACAAGTGAAGCCCGTATATTATTGTCAGAATTTGGTTTGGATGCGGATGTTTGTGCTTGTGTTCGTTGTGTAGTTTTAAATAGAAGCTTCTTCACATCAAATTCCAACCTTTTTTATTACAATAGTAATATGATGAATTTCTTATTTTCAAATCACTTAATTACAGTATCAAGAGCGCAGCAAGCTTTAAAGTTTACTCTCATATTTTGTGATTACTTCTTAGTGGCCTCCAATCCGATAAATCTGTAAATTCCAAGATTTTCCTCTGCCGAAAGAATATCGTGAAATTCCGCCGTTTTCGTAAACTCAGCAAAAAAAGACATAATTGGGAATCGAATGTCGAATATACAGTCACCGAGAACTTCTCGAATGTTTTCGTCAGTTGGCTGCACCTTCATTTCCCCGCTCTGGAATTCAACCCATCTACAAAAACAAGTGTGGAAAAATTATTAGGGTCAGGGTTAGTAGTTGTGTTGCTCAACTCAAACAATGGCTACGATAAACGCATGTGACCTTCTAGAACTGATTAAGATGTATTGTTAAACTCCGAAGCACCTAATTGCAGCGTAATAAAAGACGTCAAGTTCGTTGATTTCAATTTCGTCGCTGCCGAAAACAGATTTTAAGTTCGTCTGGGAGAGTTGCAGAAAGTCGTCAGTGTCTTTGTATTCGCGATCTGTAAGCAGATTCAGATAATAAAATCGAATTAAGTAATAAATTAAAAGGGGCTTCCCCAATTATTACACAGTATTAAAATCCTCAAAATTAATTTGGTACTCAGCCGTCAGTAAGTAGTTAGTTACTTAGAACAAACAAGAGTTTTGAATGTGGTTATTGTTTTTGTTTACTCAGTTCTCTTATTACAACTATAAATTATTTGTTTGAATATTAACAACTAGGGTAGGCCCATTCAAAATTCCCTGGGAATTTGGGAACTTTGGGAGGGAGGGAACTTTGGGAATTTTGGGAATTTTGAAAATAAGGAATTTTGGAAAAATTCCCTGCGTATGAAGTACTGGGAATTTTCAATATTTCGGGAATTTTCAGACAGGGAATTTTAGGAAAATTGGGAATTTTCAATGTTCTGGGAATTTTCAACAGTGAATTTCAGGAATTTTCAATATTCCGGGAATTTTAAAACAGGGAACTTTGGGAACTTTAGGAATTTTCAATGTTCCGGGAATTTTCAAACAGGGAATATTGGGAAATTTGGAAATTTTTAATATTCCGGCAATTTTCTAACAGGAAATGTTTGAATTATTAAATAAAAATTTCCAAAATTCCCAAAATTCTTAAAATTCCCTAGGGAATTTTGGGAATTTAAGGGAATTTTGTAAACTGGGAATTTAACTGGGAATTTTGCCAAAATTCCCTTCCCTTGGGAACTTTGAATAGGGAGGGAATGAAACGCAGGGAATTTTGAATTAGCCATCCCTATTTACAACATATTAACTGTTAAAAAGAAAAAGAAGGATCACAGACATGAATACAAATAAATAGAAAATATAGATACTAATTTACAGTAGCTTTATTAAAACAAAAAAATAAATACACCGCTAGTAATTTAGAGGTTAATAAATTATATTCTTTCTTGTTTGACATGCAAACACTGATCCACTTTACAAAAGAGCAGGATTAAAACTCTTAACTAAATGTAATATTTTCTTACTTAATGCATAAACGTTGCTGCTAATTCTTCTAAATTCTCCACAGGAATCTGCATCTCAAAGCGTCGGCAGATTGACAGCAGATTAAAAATCTGATTTGGTAGCAAATTTAATTTCTTCAGAATTTCAGGTGACCACGTGTCTAGAGATGTGAGCTACGATTTAAGAGTAAATACATAGTTAATAAATAATTAAAGAAATATTATATTCGTATAATCATCATTTTGCTTTTAAGTCAGCCAAGCGCCAAGTTTTATATACTCTAACTTTAAAGTAGTACTAAGGTGCGTAAATGTGATCACCCCTTAAATGTGATCAGTGGCCGCCGTTCAAATATTACCGCCTTTAAAAATCTCTGCAACTAATATTTATACATCTTATAGTCTCAGCTACCATAACTAGTGATTTCACATTTTTTCCTCAAAAACGATGGCTATGTAAAATTATGAAAGTTTTGAGCACTTTTTTGAATTTTTTTATGCCGATTACATTAAAGACCCTACTTTTCTATTACCTTTAAATGTATTTAAACTAACTGATCACATTAAGGGCACTTGGGGCGTTGTAAGACTTTTCGAAATTGTTTCGTACAATGACCTGTATCTCTTGCAACTTTTAATTTTCGACACTGAGTATTTTGGTGTACATAAAGGATTAAAAGAGAACTATAATGATAACTTCTTCATCATTGTGCGTCGGCTGGGTAAAAAGTTACAGATTTTCAAAGTTGATAAAAAATGAACCCGATCACATTTGACATTTACGCACTCTACTGCTACATTAATGTTATTGTTGTTAATATTTTTAGTAAAATTGTAACAACAGTGAACCTACTTTGACAAACAGTTCAAATGCGACGGGATCGAAGTCGGGAAGTGGAATCCCTTCACCTTCCTTAACCACAGCAACTTCCCACTTCTCCTCGAATTCCTTCTCCAGAAACGGCGACGATGCTTTCAAAATGACCTTCAGTGCCCTCACAACTTTCTTCTCTTTTCCTACACAAAAAGCGACGTCGCATGTTCCAGGTTTTCGTAACGACATATCAGTTTGCTTGTGTAGACTGACATCTATGAGTTTGCTTGCATATTTAGACATCTATAAGTTTGCTTGTGTAGTTGAACATCTATTAGTTTGTTCAGGAAGTAGAATATCTACCAGTTTGCTTGTGAAGTCAGACATCTATCAATTTGCTTGTGTAGTCTAAAATGTATCAGTTTGCTTGCATACTCAGACATCTATCAGTTTTCTTGTGTAGTCGGACAGCTATCAGTTTGATTGTGTAGTCAGATATCTATCATTTTGCTTGTGTAGTCTAAAATGTATCAGTTTGCTTGCATACTCAGACATCTATCAGTTTTCTTGTGTAGTCGGACAGCTATCAGTTTGATTGTGTAGTCAGATTAGGGTAGGCCCATTCAAAATTCCCTGGGAATTTGGGAAATTTGGGAGGGAGGGAACTTTGAGAATTTTGGGAATTTTGAAAATAAGGAATTTTGGAAAAATTCCTAGCGTATGAAGTACTGGGAATTTTCAATATTTCGGGAATTTTCAGACAGGGAATTTTAGGAAAATTGGGAATTTTCAATGTTCTGGGAATTTTCAACAGTGAATTTCAGGAATTTTCAATATTCCGGGAATTTTAAAACAGGGAACTTTGGGAACTTTAGGAATTTTCAATGTTCCGGGAATTTTCAAACAGGGAATATTGGGAAATTTGGAAATTTTTAATATTCCGGCAATTTTCTAACAGGAAATGTTTGAATTATTAAATAAAAATTTCCAAAATTCCCAAAATTCTTAAAATTCCCTAGGGAATTTTGGGAATTTAAGGGAATTTTGTAAACTGGGAATTTAACTGGGAATTTTGCCAAAATTCCCTTCCCTTGGGAACTTTGAATAGGGAGGGAATGAAACGCAGGGAATTTTGAATTAGCCATCCCTAAGTCAGATATCTATCATTTTGCTTGTATAGTCGTACATCGAGCAGGTTGCTTTTGTAGTCATTCTATCAGTTTGCTTGCGTTGTCAGACATCTTGCTTGTGTAGTCGGACATCTAATAATTTGCTTAGGAAGTAGAACACCTACTAGTTTGCTTGCAAAGTCAGACATCAGTTAGTTTGCTTGTGTGGTAGGACATCTATCAGTTTGTTTGTGTAGTTTGACATTTATCAGTTTGCTTGCATAGTCAAACATCTATCAGTTTGCTTGTGTAGTCGTACATCTATCAGTTTCCTTGTGTAGTCTGTCATCTATCATTTTGCTTGTGTAGTCGGACATCTATCACTATGCATGCATAACCTTACATCTATTAGTTTGCTTGTGTAGTTGGACATCTATTAGTTTGCTTGTATAGTCCGACATTTATCAGTTTGCTTGTATAGTAGGACATCTATCAGTTTACTTGCATAATTAAACATCTATCAGTTTGCTTGTATAGCCGACATCTATCAGTTTGCTTGTGTAGTCGGACATTTATCAGTTTGCTTGTATAGTAGGACATCTATCAGTTTTCTTGTGTAGTCTGACATCGATCAGTTTGCTTGCATAGTCAGACATCTATCTGGTAGTTTGTGTAGTCGGACAGCTATCAGTTTGCTTGTGTTGAACTCCAAATAGGTATTTCAAAGCACTACGATAAAAATATTCGGACGTAATATTTTTCCAAAATTATTTTCTCATTTAATTACCCTAGCGTATGGGCCCCCCTCGCTTGCATTTTCCCGGGCCCCTAAAAGGCCCAGTCCGTCCCTGTATTCGTTCCAACAGATCCTGGATTTTTCCCAACAACGATTTTTCGACAACATTGGAATTCGCCATAGCTAAACTGGTAGTGTTGTGTTGCTATTAAACTGTAGACTGGGGAAGTTCACTGCCATAATTTTAAATTTCATTATCGAAGGTTGTTATAATAATTAATTGTGACTAAACTAAACATTATAGCTACGAAATTGATAGACAGATTTATATTCTTCTAACACAGTGAATTGTTGATGCTGGTCAAAAGGTCAAAAGCTAAACTGTAATACTTAAAGCAACATTAACACTGATGAGAAAAATTCAAAATTCAATAAGTACAAAGTACTTACCTGCGTATGGTGTTTATAATTTATTGCAATCGAAATCAAAGATTCAAGATGCCAGTTTAGATTTAACTGACGGAGTAATAAAACACCTTTGTGGTCACTGTTACTTTTGAGGTGACTGTTTTGTTCTGTTCAATTAAGTATGATACGTGATTTTGCCCTTTTAATTGTCCCTGCAATGCAATAATTACTTTTAAATTACTGTTTTTAAACTATTTAACAATTCTTAAACTTTTAGCAAATTGGTGAATTGGTCCCTGCAAAATTTGAAAGACAAACCATGCAACTTTCTATTGACACGTGACGTTTCTCGTCTGTGACGTTACTACTGTATTAGTTGTGGATGTAATCATTGTGTTGTAGCATAGGAGTGTTTTGGGGTTGGTGGGGTGAGTTTTGGTGTTGGGAGTGAGAAAGAGCGAGTAGCTGGGAAGGTATCCGGGAAGATACATGGGAAGGAACGGGAAAGATATGAAAGGAGTGAAAAGGGGAATGTATGAAGGGATGCAACGGCCAGATATCATGAGATGCATTGATTTGTACAATCATTGATGCGATATTTTAATAATATAATAATATTATTTGAATAAATCCGTGTAGGTAGGTAGTAGGTAGCTCCCTATGAATGGGGATTTGCCTTGTGTTGTATGCAGTACATAGAAAGAGAGGAAAGAATGGCAGGAAATGAGGAAAATGAGGGCAGGTGGCCGTGGACGGGGGATTTGAAGGAAGTGCAGCGTGGCGGTGGCGGTTGGACATAGGGATTATGTACGGCGGGTGCCTGGGAATGTGGACAAGGTACAGCGGTGGTAGCTGGCGGGTAGTGTGACGTATATATTAAGGGAGGGAAAGGGAGAGGAGACATGCATGTATGATAGGATGACATGGGATGGGGGAGGATACGGGGACTACTATTGTTTTGTACGGTCATCCATACAATATAATAATAATAATAATAATAATATTATACGTTTCTGTGTAGGTAGGTAGGTACTTACATACGTTGTAGGTACGTACTTCATATGGCAATTTGCCTTGCGTTGTGTGCTGCGCTTGGGACAGTGAGGGAGAAATGGACGGAAAATAAGGGGAAAAAAATGAATAAAAAAATAAATAAATTAAATACGGACTTTGTGAGTAGTAGGTACGTAGTAGGTATTCCGTATATAGGTAATGGGTAGGTACTGGCACATGCACATTTGCATTGTGTCGTATGCATAGTGTACTAATGTGAGGAAAATGTGGGCATTATGTGGGAATGTAGTATAGATGTAGGTAGGTAGGTAGGTATATACATAGGTATCTATATAGGGGCTTGAGCTCTATGTATTTAATAGTGAGAGGGCTGTCCTTACCATTTAAGTAACGGTGGTGAATGGTAAACTGAAAGCAAGGGAAAAGAATAGGCCCGGGTAGTAGTAATGCAGTGTAGGGGCTGTATGGTTAAGCATACAGGGTACTGATTCTAGTACAATTCCACCCGTCACCTTCCCGACTGTTTCAATGTGATAGAAATAGTATAAAGGAAAATGAAACAATAATTTAGTTGCTCAGTACGAGCGAAGATTCAAGACCAGAAGAACTCCTCCAGATTCAAGGCTCCCTTCAGCTCCAGCTTCAAAAACAACTTCCCTACGGTATTGGCTTTGACTTCGGCTTCCGGCTTTGGCTTTGGCTTCAACTACAACTATCGCCGGGGATTCAAGCATGATACACATAACTAGAAGAGAAGAATACAAAGAACAATGCACAAACACCCGGTTGCCGTTCATTTCTGTTTGTATTTACAACACGCACGTCGAAATTGCCAGCCTAAATATTAAAAATACAAATTCAAACCATAATGAATTCAAGTTTATCCTATTCCACTCTGAATATTCAAAACTCAAACCTGAAGTTACCACTGTGTGCATGTTGCACTGCGTATAGATGAAAAGCATGTTTACTTTGAACAACTAAAACTCTAAAATAGAGAATTAGGGTTGTTATTTCATGCATCTTGTCATGTTACAGCTGCAAACATTTACACTTTGCTACGCACTACTCGGTGCCACGGCAGACTACGCTTCTATACTCTTTGCATAATATATGAACTTATAAATGCAACACTACAGATACTTGACAATGGTAGTTGAAACTTTGTATACTTAGCAAAGGTAAGCATGCAAACTACACTAAACCACAATATATATGTATATGCCATGTGTTCTTATGCAAGTATTACTAAAATACAAAATTGAGCTTTTGGACATGTGACCTACTAGGGGCTATGTAATTAGAGGTGCAAAACGCGCTCCCAAAAGTTTTAAAACTTTTTGTGTTGCCATTAGAAATTTTTAGTTTCACCGCGATATTTAGACTCAACAAAATATGGGTTATCTTACGTGCAAAACGAATTTTTCATTTTCGCTCTAGAAAAAAATTACTTTTTTGTTTGTGGAGCAAATTTAATTTTTTCAACGCTTATATTCTTCTCTGATTTTTGTAACACTAAATATCAAAAAACATTTCAAAAATACGCAATAATAAAGATTTTGGGTATACCCTATTGAGCCCTACTTTTTAAAACCTGCTTGTTAAATCAATGTTGCTGAACGAACTTTTTATATTAAACCCGATATTTAGACGTTATTCAGCATGGGCTATTTTATGGCATAGTTGTTTTTGTGATTTTCGCGCAAAAATTTTAGGGTTATTTTAAGGGTGAATTTTAGGGTATTTTGAATCTTTTTTAGGCTGACTATTTTTTATCGATAGTTAAGGCTTGTACGCTTGCCATCTGCGAAAACAGAATTCGAAAATTCGAAAAAATAAAAACCGGATCGGACGGGCCGGACAAACCGATCTACCCGATAAAGACTCTATTTAGCGTCAATCTAAATAGCTCGAGACCCAGTTGACGTATCGCAATGCGGTTTTTTGCTATAGGTAGGCAATAACAGTAGCTACGTGTCTGTTGAATACTGACACCGGTTAAAATGTAATACCCGGGTAAATTCGGATTTTTCGGTTTTTATGCCTGTTTTTCCAAAACTTGCATGATAAACTACTCTGCTTTAACTCATACCTTCGAATCATTCTTATTACAATATTTTTTAAATTTAGTAGCTTTTGCTAGTTTATTCGTTCAGTTGCGACATGACTTATCTCAATTTTATTGGAATTTTATATTTTAAATTCTTTTTTGAGTGAAATGAGCTAAACTTTTGCACGTATCTGTAAAACGTAAATCTTATCAGATCAATTCGACCTTAAATACTAGTGTGTTGTATAAAAATTTGAAATACATGAATATCTATCTAAAGCAGTTCATTTTGTTTATCCGTTTCGATTTTTTCGTTGGATTTTTTCAGCGTTTATTCTTATAATATTTGTAATTAATAAAAAGTATTTTACATATCTAGCTTAAAACCAATCTGGACCCTGAAGTTTTTAAATGCACGTACATAGATAGTTGGTAGCTCCTTATGGATGGGACTTTGCCTTCTCTTGTATGCTGAGACTAAGAAGCATGGGAAGAATGGATTAAGAGAGAGAAAAATAAGGCAGGTGGCCGTGCAGCTGTCTGCGGATGGAAATTATAATTCAATCACGTTGTAGGCTTGGGACACAGACTGTGAAGGATAAATAGCCTTTATATAGGCATATTGCATACATGTAGGTACGTTGGTGGTTCAGGTACTTGTGACACTGGACTTATCCTCCGTCTACATAACAGTGGACGGGGCTGGGCTTAAGTCAGAGGGCCGCAGCAGTGAATGGTAATTGGGCAGGACATAGAAAGGAATAAACTGACTACGTAGCCAGTCACTGTGTACAGGTACCGAGTAGAAACGTTTGTCATTTAGAATGTATACAATGTATTAAACAAAATCCACCCGTCAGCCTCCTGTATGCTTTATAGTAACAGGAAATGTATAAACAAGAATTAAACGGTAAATTATGTGCTCAGTGTGAGCAAAGATTCAAGCTGAGAGTACCTACCTGTAAGTCTAGCCTTCCTTTAGCTGCAGCTTAAATTGTAATTTCCCTCAAGCTACAAGCAGAACTCAAGACTGGAAAAGCAGAATAAACAAAATATATTCAAAAGTCTGGCTGCATTCAATTTATTTTTGTATTAACAACAGACTTGTCGTAACTACCTACAATATTATTACAAAATACAGACTTTGCTCGATGTTTGATACACAAAACTCAACACAATTCTCAACACAGAACTCTAACTCAAGTTTGTACTGCTTACAACATGCACTGAGTTCAAAAAAAAAAGAAATAATATTATTTACATTTACTGAGAGGGACGATGATACATTTTTTTAAATTTCCACTCTTAAAGCTCAGGGTACAATACCTTATACTCAAGTTCGTACTGCATGCAAGTTGTACGACGTACACATAAAAATTATTATTATTACTTACAACTACTGCGATGGAAAATAAAACTTATTTTCAATTCCAGAAAGACTATCGCCGTAAATACGACAATACTTATTGAACAAATTTAAATTAACAATATATTTTAACTGTCAAATTGTGACTAAGGACGCAACAGTCAAATTCTCACTTGTCACCGGCAAGTTGTTACTGAAGTTCATTGGAGGTGTCCATAAACAAAACGTTTACATTCAAACGCCAGAGGATAACATTAAAAACCTCAATCTCACATACTTTAATAACAGAAAGTATTCAAAGCTTGTTCTGCACTGCCTGGTGCCAGAGCAAACGTCTGTGAAATACGAAGGATGGATGGGTCTGCAAATTGAATTGAACTACGATGAAATTGAAAACCTTGTGTTGTTCTTAACCCAAGATTGCAAATTGTAAAGTTTGCTGTGCGAAAAACATGAATACAATAACTCTGGAAAGTTTGTTGTGTGACGCATGCCAGTTCTGCTGGTTGAACTATATGCCGTCAAATTTGCAAAGCATAAACTATATGACGTCAAGTCTGCAATTAATTGAGTATAAAAACGAACAATACTGTGCGCGATGTGAAGCGCAAGAAAAGAAAAAAGATGAAAAAGTGGCTGAATGTCTAAATACACCGTACAATGAATGAATTGACTTAGAGAAGTTCGATTCTGTTGACAATTGGTGTGAAGTAACCAGAATTTTGGACAAAACAGATTGTTTTGTGTGTGAATACAATCCTCATGATATCGCATCATCCACAGGAGAACCTGATGTAGAATATATTCATAGTGTATCTCTGTATGGGGAAACTGTATACATATACAAGTACATGCCAGAAATTAAAGTGTGTAACTACTGTATGTTTTGGCGAAGCTCGAGAGTTTTGGAGAATGTTCAAGAATATATTCGCAACTACAAAGAAGACGAATATAAAGCAATGCAATTGTCAATGGCAATGAAACAAGTGTAATTCGTGTTAAAAACAATATGAATACACGGCAGAGTTTGTTGTGCGAGGCATGCCAGTTTTGCTGGTTGAACTATACGCCATCAAGTTTACAAACTATTGAGTATAAAAACAAACAATACTGTGCGCGATGTGAAGTGCAAGAGAAGAAAAAAGATGAAAAAGTGGCCGATTGCTTCAATACACCATATGATGAATGGATTAACTTTGATAAGTTTGACAATATTAACAATTGGTGTGAAGTAACCAGACGTTTGGAGAAAACGGATTGTTTTGTGTGTGAATACGATCCGTATGATAAACGGTCATCGACAGAAGGCCCAGATGCAGAATTTGTTTACGGCGTGTCTCTGTATGGCGAGATTGTGTTCATATACAAGTACATGCCAGAAATTAAAGTATGCGGTTATTGTATGCTTTGCCGAAGCTCTGCAAAAGTTTTAAAGAATGCTCACAAATATATTTGCAAGTACAAAAATATGAATATAAAGCATTGCAATTGTCTATGGATCAAGTTTAATTCATGTTGAAAACAATATGAATACACTGCAAAGTTTGTTGTGCGAGACATGCCAGTTCTGCTGGTTGAACTATATGCCGTCACATTTGCAAAGCAGAAACTGTATGACAAGTTTGCAAACTGTCGAGTATAACAACAAACAGTACTGTGCAAGATGTAAAACTTGCGAAAAAAAGAAAGACGAAAGAGTTGCAAAATATTTAAATACACCATACGATGAATGGATTGACTTTCGTAGATTCGAAAACATTAGAAATTGGTGTAAAGTAACAAGAAGTTTGTCAAACATCGATTGTTTTGTATGCAAGAAAAACCCTAGTATAAAAGGCACTGCAAAAGTCCCTAATTCAAAATATATTCGCATTGTTTCGCTATACGGAGAAACAGTATACGTATACAAGTACATGCCTGAAATCAAATTGTGTGAATACTGCATGATTGTGACAGACATGGAAGTTGTACAAAAATACATTTGCGAAAACAAAAAAGATGAATATACAGCATTGCAGTTGTCAATGGCAATAAAACAGATGGTATCCATGTTGAAAACAAAATGAATACTCTACAAAGTTTGATGTGTAAGTCGTGTCGGTTTTGCTGGTTGAACTATATGCCATCAAGTTTACATACCGTAATGTATAACAACAAACGGTACTGTATAGATTGTGAAGAACAAGTAAAGCTGAAAGAATTAAAAATTGCTTACAGCTTAAATACACCATACGATGTATGGATTTAGTTAAAGAAGTTCACAAATATTGAAAACTGGTGTGAAGTAAAAAACCTGTGGAAAACAATAGATGCTTTGTATGCGAAAACCTAGAAAATATAAAAGCATGGACAGTAAACCTTAATAGACTTTATTATATTATTACCTTAGACTTTATTTGCAAAATAACTATATATCTGCTTCACAGTTAAAAAATAAGAAAGAAATAAAAATGCCGAAAACTATTAAAAAAATAAAATAAAAATGAAGGCAGCAATATAAAAGACGAATTCAACCCTCACGCCTTCTTAGTGTGCGGCATCAACATGAGATGCAATTGCGATGGAATGAAGAAAAACGTCTAAAAGAATTAGAAGTTAGTAGCAGAAAATCTCGCCAAGCTAATGTTAAGTTGCAAGTTAAAAGGTTTATGTAAAAAGATTTGTTTTAAAGTAAAAAAGTAACAAGTAGAAGAAAACCGCCCAAAAAAATAACAAAAGTGACATATGCATGCTAAAAAAACTACAACAGAAAAAAATAGTTATAAGATGTAATATATTTGTAATTCTAACTTGTACAGTAAATAAATTTCTGTATATATGTAAATTGTAAAATGTTTTAAAATGTATTATTGCATAAAATACCGTGCAGTCTTATTTGCAACTACCTCAGTGACAGTCGCAAATATTTGTATGTATACAATGGCGGAAATTCGTAAATCATACTTGAATTCAAGGCTAAAAGGCTCATTTTCGGCTCTAAGCGGTTTTATAAAAAACAATAAGCATTTTCACGACAAGAAAATAGTTGATAAAGAACTAAGCCAGCTGAATTCATTTAGTCTACACAGACCTATTAGGAAGAACTTTAAACGCAGAAGAACTATTGTGAACATGGCAGGAGAAATTTTCTGCTGTGATTTAAAAATCTTAGGGTCAGCCTTATCAAAAGCGAATTCGGGATATGAAAACAAACTTTTCCTCATTTCCTGCCATTCTTTCCTCTCTTTCTATGTACTGCATACAACACAAGGCAAATCCCCATTCATAGGGAGCTACCTACTACCTACCTACACGGATTTATTCAAATAATATTATTATATTATTAAAATATCGCATCAATGATTGTACAAATCAATGCATCTCATGATATCTGGCCGTTGCATCCCTTCATACATTCCCCTTTTCACTCCTTTCATATCTTTCCCGTTCCTTCCCATGTATCTTCCCGGATACCTTCCCAGCTACTCGCTCTTTCTCACTCCCAACACCAAAACTCACCCCACCAACCCCAAAACACTCCTATGCTACAACACAATGATTACATCCACAACTAATACAGTAGTGACGTTTTCATTTAGTTTCTTTCCTTCTTTTAGTTCAATCTTTGAACTTACAGATGTTTACGCGAAGCCGCGAAGCAGAAAACATAGCAAGTTAAAATACAGTTCAGTTGCATGTTGCATCCGGTCCGGTGAGATTTAATTCCTCACAGTGCCCCTATTAAGTGTAAAGTCCCCAGGAGTTAAGCAAACTTATCCACAGACCGGAAAGCCAAGTTTAATTAATCAATAATATTAAAAAGCAATATAGTCCACAGAAGTTAAAAGTGGCAAGGGGAAAGTATTACAAGAAGATGATAGAAAAAGTAGAATATGTAGTATAATAAGAAAAATAGCTAGTGTAGGTACACATTAGTTTTGAATGCAAACGAAACTGTTACTTATTTATATTCTACTTCAAAATTTACAACAGACCTTCTATAATAATGTTAAGCTTTTTGGGAAAAATTTATCAGTTAACTTAATGGTATCATTTACTACTACTTTTTGATTATCTTGTGTTACTTTTTAATTTTGAGGAGGGTGTGAAAGCTGACAGGGTGGAAAATCTCATGAGAGTAGAAACATTCGCAGGCAGAAATATTTCTTTCTGGGAACATTCCCAGCAGTTTATTCTACGCATTTACTAATCTAATTATTGAGTTTGATTAAATACATCGTTGTCGAGTTACACGATGCAATTTTATTAATTTTAGCTTAGTGTGTGTGCTCCCGTTCGATGAATTAACTTTTCACTGGCTACTTTCGATGGGACATCATAATTTAATACCACGACCATGACTTGTAAGTACTCTAAGATGACCTTAAAATAGATATGTACATTTCCCTTATTTCCGATGGGACTATTAAAGATAGCATTTGATTACCTTTATTACATGTTCGTACACTACGTGTTACAATAATAAGAAGCACGTGATACAATAAAGATCACATTGATCAATATTATCACAGGTCAGTGTGGATCATGTTATTTGCATATAGTTTTAATTTAGTTGGTAAATTGTTGACCAATTCACTGTTATTGCATTTGTCTGGTCTAATATTGCATTGGGTTAAGGATCGCCCGTAAATGATGTCCTAATAATGGTACGTAGGCCCTAAAATCTCTCTATTTAGGGCAATGTTAAAAGCCATTGCATTCTATTGTTAGGGCGGGTGGGTTTATGAGGAAACTGCTATGTCAACCATGACATTATTTACGGACGATCCCTTATTGAGTAGATTCGCACGGAATGCACATAGCCAAATATTGGCAAAATAATAAGCGAGCTAACGAATTCAATTAAATACATAAGCTCCGTAATTTACAGTTGTTAGAGATTATTTCGTCAGTCACGACATCGAAGGAAAAACAAGGACGTTTTGCTGTAGGTGTGCGGTTGGAAAATACTAACATTGCGTAACTTGATTTATATTTGAGGTTTAAAAACAATCGAATCTGTTCAGTAAAATGAGGCGTTCTAATTTACTGTTGCATTGTTTTGTATTGCTTCAGCAATTTCTTCAGATTGTTTTTTTTATAATTTACAGCATGTCAAAATGTCAATAAGATTAATTCCAATATTGACGTCAAAGTTTGTGACAAGTTTTGTGTGTGTTGTTGTCAGTAGAATTCAAATACTGGGAATTTAATATTGTAACTGTGGCAGATGCGAAAGAGCGGAACCGAAAGTTCTGTAATAAAGTGAAGGATCGTCCATAAATGACTTTACGGGTAGGGTCTATGTGTGTACAATTCTAAAGACAGCCAGTTACGCAATAGTCATATGCTGTTGAAATGGTAATGATGTGGTACTAAAATTTGGGATATTTCAATTATTACATCATTTTATCGGTAAAAATGAGCGGAAATGTGTAGTTGATTTTATTTCTGTGGTTCCATTTGGCCTAATAATGGAGGAAGGGGATTAATACACGTTTGATCTAGAATAATTTGCAGAATATCCACAAAATTGAAGTTCGCAAGGTCAAAATGCAATTTAATTGTACCTTTTGCACTTTGTACACGTATACGCGCATAGAATTTTTTTTACTTTTCAAAACATCGTAATTAACATTTTTCATGTCTATTAAATTTGGTATTTCTTGACATAGCTCATTTTAACTCTAGACTAAACTCTACACGGGCAGTTTTGATTCATCAATCTCTATCACGATGTTTAAGATGCTAAGCTGCGTATAGATTGCGCTATTTACATTGTCAAAGCTGCAAAGTCCCTCATGATTCTGTGCAACTAAATCTGCAGACCAAAACATTAATGTCAAAATGACACGTATGCGTAGAGTAATCGTACATGTTTTTCACAGTAGAGTCGTGTGTAAGTAGTTAGATTATTTGGAATTTAAAGGCTGAAAACAAAAGACATGTTTAGCATTTTTGGATGTGCTAGCACTTGACGTCAAAGGCGACTGGCGAATGTCAGAAAATATTTTGGTGACGCTGCCTATTTCCACTCGTTTGGAGCCCTTTCGCCTCTCCACTGTTTGGCTCTGATTTTGCTTTGTGGCTTTTCCTTCCCCTCCCCTTGATTTTGAACTTCACTTCAGCAAATTTGCATGCTGTCTAAAGACTGCCAAATATTCTATTTGTATGTTTCTAAAAACTGCAAGTCACTCCACTCGCATGTTTCTGAATGGTGCAACGTGTTTTATTTCCAAGTTTAAGAAGAATGCAAAATATTATTTTGGCAAAACGTGTTCATAGGATAAAAGCTTTTGTAGATATTGTAATTTGTTTTCAGCTAATAATGAAAATTGCTGTCTGTGAGTCTTGACTGGTGATTCATTTCTTGTAGCCAAACGCTCAACGTAGTGCCGCTGCTGCAGTATTGCAATTTCAAATTTAAATTTAAATACGTGAAGTCTCATTTGAAACCGATTTTGCACACGAAAATTATTATGTGCAAATACTGAAACACTTTGAAAGTTGTTAAGGCGTCCTTTACAAATAATGTCATCAAAATATCCAAATTTCTAAGGCCCTTTGACCCCACTCTCATCAATTAAACATTGCGTAAATCGATATCTTGAACATAGAATGTCGTAGCCCACTGACCCTACCTGTGGCGTTATTTTTGGACGCTTCCAAAGTCCATTAAAAATGCAGTATAAAATTTAGATGGTGTTCAGTAACTATTTGAAAAATGTTCTGCACAACTTATTGCTGTTCAACCGGAAATCGTTCGTTAGACCTAAACTGGCAATAAACCTGCCCCTGTCCCCGGTTAAAGTGATTTTAAACGATGGCGTGGTATTCATGCGGACTGAAGACGTCTTGAAATTGGTAATTTCTTAAAATACTTAAAACAAAGCAAAAAAAATATCCCGAAGATTCACACCAAAGTATGTAAAAACGAAAAACTTTATTCGTTACAACGCACACATTACAACTGCAGCCTGTCTGCAGTAAGTCTGCGCTTTAGTTTCATGCAGCTGCAGCTGATCTCTTATTATTATTGACACATATAATGCAATGAAGCGAGTGTAGATTGTGACCCTGTGAAAGAAGCATTACGTCTTAATCTGTTTTTTCATTTATTTAGAAATTTGGCTTAAGAACCACGTTGACGTTGGCATTAAAATGGGAAACATAAATATAAATTGTTTTTTTTTAAATCTTATTTTTGTGGCTTTTGCTGTTTAGATGCAGATCCAATTGTATTCCGTATGTAGTAATACGTTTTTAATATTTTTAAATTAAATTCCATTGAAACAGTAGTTTTTAAAATGAGACGCTTTTCCATATTTCTTTACAATTCAATCAGTCACTCGTCAGACTCAAACTGGCAATGAACCTGCCTACGCCACCGGTAAAAGTTACTTCAACAGCAGCGTGCGATGCAGACGGACTGGAGAAGTCTTAAAAATAGTGAATTGTTGAAATACACACAACAAAGCAGCTTTACGTTTTAAGCGTTGAAATTAAAACGCTAGCAACTGAATTTCAATTTCAGTAAATTGAAACAAAAACAATGCATTTATACGAAAATTCACACGAAAATACGTAAATGCGAAATACTGATTCCTTTACATCGCACAACTTGGTAATTGCAGTTGTTCTCTCAAGAAATATTTTACAAGCGAATTTTAATTGACAACGGTTTAATTTTTGAAAGAATAACTTAAATAAAAAATAATGATTCTTAAAATCGCCAACAAAACCAAGCAGAAGAATATCAGGAAAGTGAATTTCTGTCTTTATTTTGCAACAATTCACAGAATATTTTGAATAGAATTTTGTTTTGAACGTTTTATTTAACATTTTCAATCAAACACTTTATCCACGCAATCTCTGAACTTGAGTTTTAATTTAAATTCTTCTCTTAAAGTAATTAAGCAAAAACCAACACGTTACATGTGGAAAGCAAAATTTACTATTTCGCTGTACAATACAAAAAAATTAAATGACTCGGCCGAAATAACCTTCAAAATTAACATCAACTGCCACCGACTTCAACTACGTTGCATTTACATGTGAAGGACACATGTGTCACTCAAAACCTTGTCGTCGAATTCGTATCCTTCAAAACAGTATCCTCCAAAAATAAAAACTTGGTCGTGGAGGGCAGCGCATTCTGCCTGGTACCGTCGAGACGGAGCCTGTCCATTTGGGGTCACTTCCTTCCACTCAAAAGTTTCTGCACAAAATTGAAATCGAATTGAAATTAAAAATTCTAAAAACCTTTTTTCCTTTTCTCCAATTTCTAAAATCGATTACACTGAGCATCGTTCATTTGCATGAAGCTGACCTGAACTCGAACCGCACATAATTGTTATTTTCGTTTTTTGAATTTTAATTAATTTGCTTCCAACGTTAATAACGCTTCCAACATCAATCAACAATTTTAAATTTATTAGATGTACAAATTATGCGATTTAAAAATGTACATTTCAACTCCACAAAAATCAATGCTTTCAGAACACAACCAGAAAATTGAAGACAATTTGAATCGTTGAGAAAAATGCGTGGCTTTCTGTGAAAATCGAAATGAAAACAAAATAGTAAATAATGCACCTGGATCGTAGCAGAATACGTCGTTGAAATAAAATCCATATTCACGACATCCTCCGAAGATGTACATCCGTCCATTGTACACAACTAAACAAAACCAAAGAAAAAGAAGAAAACTAAAATAAAAGTTTGGGAAATTAATGGAAATGAATAAAACAAGTCTAAACTTTGGCGCCAAAACAAATCTCCTAATGTTCAACACAATTTTTATTGGTTTATACAGGCACAGTGATCACTTCGAATCGACGGCGGAGTTCCACGTGTTTCCACCGCAGTCCACGCATTGTTGCTCAAGTCAAAGGAATGAAGCGTGTTCACTCTTTTAACATTTTCATAATCCCATCCACCAAAAATGAGGATGAAGCTATCGTTGTGGACTGTCGCTGAGTGACCGTGACGAATTGATGGAGGAATTCCCTGCAAATAGTTTTTGGGCAATTTGAAATAATTCTTGGCGATAAAATTATCCGTTGAGTTACGAAATAAATTTAAAAGCAAACAAATTTCTGACTTTCGTTTCAATTGTTGACCAACGAAAATGTTCCAAGTCCAAACAATGTAAATCCTTAGTCACTCCTTCTCCCATTCCCCCGCAGATGAGCATTTGATTCCCGAACACAACAGCAGTGTGATAAAAACGAGAGTGTGGAACATTTCCAGTGACTTTCGGTTTGTCCCACTTCAGCGTCTTTGTGTTGAATCGATACGTCGAGTTTGAATATTTATCTTTCTTTGTATCTTTCCCACCAAAGATGAGAACACATTCTTTGTGGGCCACAGCTGAGTGAGCCCACCTTTGATTTGGATTCATTTCAGTGCTTGCTACTGACAACTTGTTCCACTTCTTTTCCCGTTTGTTGACATTTAACACGAAACAATCCAGAACATCACGCGAATAATTTGGATCACCAGAAAAACTATCACCACCAAAGGAGTAAATTGAGGTGCCAACTGCCACCGCTGCACGTTCACTTCTCGGTGGAAATCCGTCGATTTTCTTTCCCCAGCGAATCTGCAAATGCAAATAATTCAGTTCAGATTTCTAAATGAATTCGAGGTTATTTGTAATTCGTATTCTGTACTTTTTTACCCTTTTCGACAGCGACGCTCCTGCAGAAAGTTGAAACGAAGAAGCTGGCCTAAACTGCGTCTGCAAGACAATTTCGCAAGAAATTGAATATTCATTTTTTTAATGTAATTTTCAACATTTATTCCTGTATGTTTTTACCATGCCATTTCATTTATTTCACGCAACAATTCTGTTTTTGCATTGCAAGGCACTTGCATAATTTGAACTCAAAAAGAACATTTCAGCTCGCAATAAAAATGGTTTATAAAACCGAACTTGAAAGCTGTAAATCTGTGCCCCATGTCCATGTAACTAACAAAATCGACATAAAAGAAATACGACTTACGTTTCGACTCTCATCCCAGACAATCGGAGAATTTTTGGCGTTTTCTGATCCCCGAGTCACACACAGTCTCGAAATTTCTGAGTGAATGGAGGTCTTGCTGTTGTTAGTCTCTGGATTCGGGTTGGACTTCAGCTTTTGTGCTTTGTTTCTTGGTGTGGTTTTAAATGGAAAATTCTTCACGTCAAGCAACGTGTTTCTGCTACAACAATTAATAGGAACATTATAACAGTTACAAAATTTACAGATCACAGCAGTGTGCTTTTATTTTGCCAATATGTTTTCTTATTACGTTTTGTTTCCCGTCGATCCAATAAATCCGTAAACTCCAAGACTTTCTTCTGCTGTCAAAACATCTTTTGATTTCCGTGCTTCCGTAAACTCAGCACAGGTCAACATGGGAAAACGAATTTCGAACAAACAATCGCCCAGAACTGCTCGAATTTGTTCTTCAGTTGCCAAAACTTCCATTCGCCTGCACTGGAAGTCCGCCCATCTACAAAAATAGGCCCCAAAATAAATACCGACAATTAGGGATAATCGCTTTATATACGCTAATATTAAAGCAAACACATTACGTTATAATGAAGATTAGGATTTATTTTTAAATTAGAACTGCAGCTAAACTACAAAGCACCTCATCGCAGCGTAAAACACGCCAAGTTCTTCGATTTCAATGTCGTCGCTGCCGAGAACATATTTTAAGTTCGTCTGGGAGAGTTCCAGGAAGTCGTCAGTGTCTTTGTATTCGCCAAAGGATCTAAAAACAGAAAAATCTAATTAAACGATGCATTGAAAAAGGCATTTAATAACTCCCGGGTACGCACTGACTGAATCAAATGGGGGAAACTATGTTTTTTACACTTTAACTCCTAAGAGCCCCCGGGCTAAAGTAAAGTTTGACATAACTCCCCTGTTAAATATTTGAAGCTATACACTATCCGGCTTTATATCAAATGGAAATCACAGGTTTTAGTTTTGATTTCGGAATTCGCTATTGTTCATGCGTTTTGTTTACCTTATTCTTCTAATTTCTTAACATTTCTAGAACATTTTTGAGCTTTAATTTGGAAAAGCAATGATCACATAATATTTAGAATTTTGAAATAGGAATTTAGTGGAATAATAATTCATTTACAGAAAAACTGAATTTTTAGTTATCTTTGCATTTGGGGGTCAAAGATTTATGTTATCCAATTCTGTTCCTTCTATTTTCATGTCCAGCCACTGAAGCGCGTTTCAAATCAACAGAGGATATGACCACTTAAGGATCTTCCACAAATTACACTATCAGTCGGGTCCTACTTAGAGATCTACTTACCTAGTTACACATCCTATTTTCAAGGTAGTCGTTTACACAGCGGATAAACTGATGACATATATGCGGGTAATAGGGATTCACAAAAAAGAGATTTTTTGGCAACCTTAGGTGTGGATCATCCCGTTACTAAAAATATTAATGATCGATTACTTACTGCAAAAATATCGTTGCTAATTTTTCCAATTTCTCCACAGCCTTCTGCATCTCAAAGCATCGGCAAATTAAGAGCAAATTCAAAATTTGGGTGAGTGCCAAATTTAATGCCTTAAGAATCTCTAGCGACCACGTGTCCAGAGATGTGAGCTACAAATTAAAAACAAAAATAAATTTCATAAATTGAGTATATCGTAACTGAAGAAGCAAACTTTCGTTCTCTAATTCTCACTAATAGCAAAATTTCCGTTCTCCAATGCGCGCTAAAAGCAAAGTTTCCGTTCTCCATTTATTAGTAGTAACGTATTAGTAACGTTCCTAATAAATAAAGAACGGCAACTTTGCTTTTAGCGGGCATTGGAGAACGGCAATTTTGCTGTTAGTGAGAATTGGAGATCGGCAACTTTGCTTCTTCAGTAACGATATGTAATATGAAACTCTGCTTTGGAGTCAACCAGTGGCTACTTTTTTACTTCAAGTTAACGTTCGGTTGTAGTTTATAGTAATAATTATAACTGAAAATTGTAGCTACATTAAATGACCCACTTTGACAAAGAGTTCAAACGCGATTGGATCAAAATCTGGAAGTGGAATCCCGTCGCCTTCTTTGACCACAGCAACTTCCCACTTCTCCTCAAATTGCTTCTCCAAAAACAGCGACGATGCTTTTAAAATGATCTTTACTGCCCTCACAATTTTCTTTTCTTTTCCCACACAAAAAGCCAAGTCGTAATTTTCTTGTTTTCGTTCCAACAGATCCTGGATTTTCTCCAGCAACGTTTTTTCGGTGACATTAAAATCTGCCATAGTCACGTACAATACGCGTAGTATTGTACTCTTTCAAGTGTCACACACGCACGCAACCGTAAACAATGAAAGTATTCGCTAATAAATGTTATGAATTGAATGTTGTTTGATCTCCTAACTGCTGACTGTTTGTATTTATAATATGATCTTAGCTAATATCCACAGCCTTTTGCATGCAAAGACATTTTTATTGACAAAATAATAATCTTTAACTTTAGGCAATCAAATAAATCAGCAAAAGCAGCAGGAAGAAAATTAAGTTAATGCTCTGCAACATCGTTATCCGTGACTAAAATAAAATGTGAGCTACGAAAGTGAGAGACAGACCTGTTCTCCTAAATAACACTGTGAATTGTAACAGTAAAAAATGACTGTCAAAACTAATGCAGCATGAACACTGATGACTCATCTAATAAGATGTAAGAAATTCCCAAGATTCGGTATGTTACCTGTTTAAATGACACTTGCAAACTCAAAATAATTACCAGCTGCCAGCTTCAGTTAAATAGATTTGTAACCGGCGGACTAAACACTACAACACTTTTGTGGCCACTGTCCACTGTTACTGTTGAGTTGACAATTTGTGTGAGCTAGAGCTGTATGTGTTAATTGCCCTTCTAGTTTTCACTGTAAATCACATGCACTTCAAATGCAATTAAATAATTTAGTTAAATATTACTTCACTTTTATAAACAATTTTCTCTCTACAAAAATTGAATGACGCGCCAATCAACTTTCACTGTGGGGTTGAACGTCATGTGTGAGCACTACGTAAGGGGCCATGTACATATTACGTCAGCATTTAGGGGGGGAGGGGGGTCAGCCCAAGTTAGAAAACTGCTGATCAAATGCTGACCAATGAACCCAGGGGGGGAGGGGGGCTTGTAGCTTGGTTGAGGTCAGCATTTATGAACAGCTCTTTTTTGTCATTTTTTAAATACCCGACCAAATTTACGACTAGCTGCAGAAGCTGCAGCCAGAAACTGCTATAATGTTGTTGGTTTAGTTGATTTCGGTATTTTTAATGCCCCAATTTTCGTTCTGTGTAGATTGAAGTATATTACAAAATGTACAGATAAAAATTAGTGCTACGACGCATGCACAGATGGCGCGACGTCATTATGCTGAGATCAGCATAGAGGGGGGGGGGAAGGCTTTTGCGAAATGCTGACCAAATGCTGACCAAGAAGCCTAGGGGGCGGGGGGAGTCGGAAATCTGAATTTTTGTGCTGACGTAATATGTACATGGCCCCTAATTTGCCCTTCCAGGATTCCAGGTTCAACTACTTCAACTGCAAGTTTTATACATTTAAATTGCAATTAGTTAATTTAATTTGTTAAATTAATAATAAACCAGTTATTATATATCTACTATAGTTTAACACAGTAAGGAGTTATTAGTCACATTAATCGAAACTTAACCAACTATTTAAAAAACTCTTTAAGTCTGCCAACGATTTAACGAGACTTTTCTTAAATTGAAGAATCAAGGTTTAAACTTTAAATTAATAAAAGAACCTGAGACTTATTGTTGCAGTATCAACAATCAAATAAGTAAAGCAGTGAACTACAATGATAGTAAAATGCTGCGTAGGCGGTACATGAATCAATCATTATTGAGAGTTCAAAAAAATTAAGTGGTAGCCCATAAATGACGCCATGGGTATGGCCAAGCAGCCTACTTGGATATTCATGGTATCGCATGCTAAAGATAGCCATTTACCCAACGGGTACTCTGATGACAGGAGGGTCACATGGACTTAAAATGGGGATATTTTGATGACGTCATTTATGGGTGACCCTTAATGTACTTAGTTTTAAATTACTAAACCATTAACTAATCATTAACATATCTCATGAGCCGTGTTTCATGAAAAATGGAGATGATCAAAACCAATTTGTAATCAGAATGGAGATGATCATAATTCATTTTAGCTCCAAAGGGAGATGATCAAACTTCATTCTCCATCGACGATATGTAACTTATAATAAAACAGGTACCGAATTTCGAGCATACCTCATCAGTTATCAGTGTTGATGTTGCATTAGTTTTGAGTTATTTTTAACTGTTGTAATAACCAGTGTTAGGAGAACAGGCCTGTCTCTCACTTTCGTATTATTTTAATCGCGACTGACAACTGACTGACGATGTAGTGTAGCATTAAATATATTTTCTTTCTACTGATCGCTGGTCAATTTATTTTATTGCTAAAAACAAAATTTTATTTTTGTGTCAATTCAAATGTCTTTGCATTCAATAGGATTTACATATGCGCATGAATCATATTATAAAACAACAATAATCAATAATGAGATCAAACAACCAACAACAATCAATTCGTATAACATTTATTCGTGATTGCCCTCATAGTTCACAGTGCCCCGTGACCCGTGTTCAGTACAGTACAATATACTACGAATAGCAATGGCAGATATTAAGCTGGTTGGAAAACCTTTGCTGGAGAAAATCCAGGATCTGTTGCAAAGAAAACCTGAAAATTACGACGTGGCTTTTTGTGTGGGAAAAGAAAATTGTGAGGGCTCTGAAGGTCATTTTGAAAGCATCGTCGCCGTTTTTGGAGAAGGAATTCGAGGAGAAGTGGGAAGTCGCTGTGGTTAAAGAAGGCGACGGGATTGCACTTCCCGATTTCGATCCCACGGTATTTGAACTGTTCGTCAAAGTGAGTAATGCACTGCTGTAGTTACAGTTTTATCAAAAATAATATTAACTGTAACTGAACATTACTTTGAAGTTAGGCTTTCCAAAACATGGTGCATGGCTGACTAATGACTAAAAAGCAGAATGATTACTACATGAATATGATATTCCTTTACTATGGCATTAGTTTATTAGTTATGTGTTTTTGTTATACTTTTAGCTTACATCTCTCGATACGTGGTCAGTAGAAATCTTGAAGGCATTAAATTTGCTCCCAAATCAGATTTGGAATCTGCTCTCAATCTGCCGACGCTTTGAGATGGAGAACCCCGTGGAAAATTTGGAAGAATTAGCAGCAACGGTTATGCAGTGAGTGGAAAATTATTTGCATTTTTAAATAAAGAATAATGTGCTGCTGATTTAAAAAGTGGGTAACTGACTGCAACTAAAAATAAAAAGAACATAATTCATTGACCTCTAAATTAGTAGTTTTGTATTCATTTTAAAGTCTTAATTAATTAACCGAATGTAATTCACTTGCATCTATATTATTTTATAAAAAGTGTATTCGTGTTAGTGATTTTCTTATTTTAAAATTAAACAAAAAAGATTTTTAAAATCTAAAGAAATTAGTTTGTTGAAATAAGTGACATAAATTCCATGTTCAAAACCTTCGTGTATTTCCAGTAGCTAATTATTACCTGCCGACAGGGCTACAAATAGGTTTTGAGGATGTCATTGTAATGTACGTGTCATCTGTTGCAATGGATCGTTTAAATATTTCTAATTAGACTTGTCTGCTTTCAGATCCTTTGGCGAATACAAAAACACTGACGATTTCTTGCAACTCTCTCAGACAAACCTTAAATCTGTTCTTGGCAGTGACGACATTGGAATCAAGGAACTTGACGTGTTTCACGCTGCAATCAGGTGCTGTGTAATTTAACAATATATGCAAATTATTAATGGAATGTCACATGTCTTATGTCTTTATCTTTTTCTAATTGTGGACCTACTAATTTTTCCTTTACTGGTTTTTGTAGATGGGCTGAATTTCAGTGCAAGCAGATGAAGGTGGAGCCAACTGACGAAGGCATTCGGAAAGTTCTCGGCGACTGTTTACTTGAAATTAGATTTCCCATCATGACCTGTTCGGAGTTTACAAAAACGGCGGAATTAAGAAATATTCTAACAGCAGAAGAAAATCTTGGAGTTTACAGATTTATCGGATTGGAGGCCAGCGAAAAGTAATAATATATACATATAAAAGTTAAAATAAGTCATCTACTCACTGAAACTTCATACTGTAATTAGGTGTTGAAATGACGACGTTTGGAATTAATTGGTGCAATAAAAAGGTTGGAATTTAATGTGAAGAAGCTCCCATTTAAAACCACACAAAGGAAACAAGTTCAAACACTTCCTCCCCAACCGAATTCAGAGACTAATAACAGCAAAGCCCTAATCCCAGGAATTTCAACACTTTCTTTGACTCAAGGCTCAGAAATCGTGGAAAATCTTCAGTTTGTCTGTGATGGCTATGAAAGTAATCATCTGTAAGTTTCCTTTTTAATTTTTGTAGCGGTAGCTAAATATGTATTTTAATGGATTACATATTAAAGCTTTTTAGTAATTAATTACAATTATATTCAAAAGGCTTTATTCGCTATATACATTCTTGAGCTCTGTCAATATTTTAGTATTGCTTGTGAGAAGAGCATCACAGTCTATGGTCTTGGTTTCTTGGGTCCAATTGAAAGTGACGGATTCTACGATGTCAAAGTACAGCTGCAAGGCATTGGAGTTGCATACGACAGTGGAATGTTGGAGAAGCGTATTTTTGCGGAAAAAGGAAAAAAGTTTTATTTCGTTTTCGATGCACCAATTGACCTTAAGCCGGGTGCAATTAGTAAATGGGCTTACCGTTACAGGATTAATTACTTTTTAAAGGTAATCATTTTACACAGTTACTGTCTCGCAATTTTTGTTCTCTAATTGAATTGTATAATAATTTTGGACTTGACGTTTTTGTCTTTGTCTACAGGGTGCAAACACTTTCGCCTGCAACAGAAAATTGTATGCGCCTTTCATCCTGCAGGAAAGAGACGTTAAATTTCGTCTGCAATGGTATAGCAACCAATTAGCAGAAATACTTTTTAAATTAAGATAATTTGTTTGGACCATGATGATGTAATACAAGTATTTACCTTTCATTTAGTAAAAACCTTAAAATTTATCTTACAATTCAAATTAAAACAATAAGATACTCACAGGTAATAATGCCTACAAACTGTAGTTAATTCAAAAAGAATCAATGTTTTAGTATTCATACAATTAATAATAATTTTAAAGTTGAGTACGTTCTCATTATTAGTTCAAAATTAAATAAATGAAACAGAATTGCACTTTGCATTCCAGCCAAAGTTACCACAGTTATTAGTGTGCAGGCAGGAGCCGACGGGACTTTACAAATTTTTATTTAATTGTTTCAAATTCTATGAATTAAAATTCTTTGGTTTTGTACCGTCTGCTTTAAATTTTTATCATAATGCAAAACATTAAATGCCAGACTCAAAGTGTATTATTTTAATGTACAATACTTAATGTTAACACAATATTTAACATCAGCTGTCAACTAATTAAACCTTGTTGCATTTACATTTGAAGGACGTTTATGTCATCATAGTGGTTTCCATCCCATCCTCCAAAAATAAACACTTAATCGTTTAGCGCGACGCACCCTGCAGATTCACGTGGAGACGGAGCCTCTCCATTTCGAGTCACTTCCTCCCACTCAAAAGTTTCTGCTCAAAATTGAAATCGAATTGAAATTAAAAAGTGAAAAGAAACTTTTTCCTTTTCACCAATTTCTAAATCAATTAAATTGAGCATAGTTTGTTCCTCAACTTAAATTGTACTTCATAATTTGTTTTAGTTTTTTGAATTTTGATAATAGAATTGAAAAAAAAGGAAAGCAATGTACCCACCTGGATCATAGATGAATACGTCGTTCAAATAGGAAAATGATGAGATCCTCCAAAGATGTACATCCGTTCATTGTGCACAACTAAACAGAACAGACAAGAAAGAAAAAAATTAAATTTGGTCAACTGATAGAATGAATAAAAACATGTAAGAAAAACAACAAAACTTCAAATGTTAAACACCATTTCAATTTGGTTTTACATGCACAATGATTCATTCGACGAGACGGCAGAGTTCCACGTGTTTTCACTGCAGTCCACGTTTTGTTGTTCATGTCAAAGGACGAAATTGTGTTCAATTTTCTTTGCTCCGTCCAATCGAATCCTCCAAAAATGAGGATGAATCTGTCGTCGTGGACTGTCGCTGAGTGACCATAACGAAGTGATGGAGGAATTCCCTGAAAATAGTTTTGGAACAAAATCGAAATAATTCTTGGAAATAAAATTCTTCGTTGAGACTTAAATGAAATTTAAAATAAAACAAATCTTTAACTTTAGTTTTAATTGTTTTAATGATAACAACGAACGCTTGGAGTGTTCACGGTGACTTTCAGTTTTTCCCACCTCAGCGTCTGTGTGTTAAATCGATACGTCGAATTCGATGTTTTTTCTTTCTTTGCATTGTAACCACCGAAGATGAGAACAAATTCTTTGTGGGCCACCGCTGAGTGACCGAGTCTGGCATTTGGGTTCACTTCACTGTTTTCAACTGCCAACTTTTCCCACTCCTTATCCTGTTCATCTAAATTCAACACAAAGACATCCAGAGCATCACGTGAATAACCTGGATCACCAGAATAATTAACTCCACCAAAGCAGTAAATCAAGTGCCCAACAGCCACTACCGCATGTTCTTTTCTTGGTGGAAATCCGTTGATTTTCTTTCCCCAGCGAATCTGCAAATTATTCGAATCCTTCAATGAAATTTAAGTTTTGTATTTCGTATTTTTTATCCGTTTACTGTTTTTGACAGCGGCGCCGCAGAGAAAATTTGAAGAGAAAAAGCAGATTCCAAAGATTGTGGCCTCTGTTGAGTCTGCAAACGAAATAAATGTAAATAACCAGGTGCACAAACATAAAATACAAATCCGATGATCAGATTCTAAAATAAATTACCTCCTTCAACAAAGTCACGACAGAAAACGGAGCCCCATTTCCCTTGAAGACGTTGTACGCGTGCACCGCGGCGCCGCATGTGACTGCTTTATCTGCGTCGATTGTTCTGCGAATCTGTTTTCCTGCGAAATATTCCTGTACTATCTGCTGCACTTTCGGAATTCGACTCGAGCCGCTGACAATAATCACGTCGTCAATTTCCTCTTTTGCGCATCCAGATTTCTGCAGAGTTTCGTCTAAGATTTTCATGCTTCGATTTAAAAGCAGGAAAATCAATTCTTCGAGCTTTGAGCGCGTAACCGTGACAAGTAAATTAAAGTTTTCGTAAATATTGTCCAACGAAACTACGACTGACGTCAATGTAGCTGATGACAAATAACATTTTTTCACTTCGCATTCGTTACGAATGCGGCGCAGTTTCCTGGCGGTTTGTTTGCAAACTTCTGCGTCGCCCGAAGTTTTTCCCTCCGCTAAATCAACCCCGTGAATCCTTTTGAATTCGTTGAGGCAAAATTCAGTTATTAAATCGTTGAAATCCTCCCCTCCAAGTCGGTCATCGCCCCCAGTTGCTATGACCTCGACCCGGTTCTTGGCGTCCAACCGAAAGACAGTCACGTCGAATGTGCCACCCCCGAGATCGTAGATGAGACACGTTTTGGTCTTGTGACTTTGAAACGATGACTTGATGCCGTACGCAACGGCAGCCGCCACTGGTTCGGCGATGAAGTGAATGTATTTGAATCCCGCAGCGTGACACGCCCACTCAGTTAAGCCCTTTTGAATTTCGCTGTAGTAGACAGGGATGGTGACGACTGCGCAGTCGATTGCACTTTGCAGAAAATCTTCGCTCGTGTTCCTCAGGTGACGCAGAAGCTCCGACGCAATCTCTTGCGGAAGTTTCTCTTCGTCGCCGATCTGTACCCCAACGTTGCCAGTCATGTTCACCAAGTGAAACGGCCAAAACTGCTTGTATCTAATGGTCAGATAAAAAAAATAAAGAGCAAAAGAACATTAAAATTCTTTTAGTACAATGAGTGTGCTTAGAATAATGCCGAGGTTATCTTGGCTTAATTTAAATGTAAAACGGATCCGAAGCCAAATCGTGACTCACTTTTGAATATTTAGGTTGCTGAAGGCGCAGCCAATGAGGCGCTTGATGTCGAAAATGGTTTTTTCAGGATTATCGTACGCTTCTTGTTTCGCTGTTTCCCCCACGTAAACGCCGCCGTTGTCGTCGTCGCTGCCGTCGTCCGAATTTCGGTCAGAATCAGAATCGTCGTTATAGGCGACGTAACTGGGCGTCGTGTTGGTGGAGTAGCTACTCGGAAGCACCTCTGGTTTCTTTGTGGGATGGCGAAGGACGGCGACGCAGCAAAACGTCGTCCCAAAGTCGATTCCTAGTGCAAATGCGGGGGTAATGAAGGATGACGTTGAGGATATTGAAGCCATTTTTCTGAAGAAAAGAATTTTAATTTTTTTATTAGTGACAATTGTTAATTAATTATTAAACTACGCGCATTTGTAGAAAATAAATATTGTGCATAACAATTCAAAGGTTTATGGAAGTGGGCTGCACAAGTGAACAATATGTATTAACATTTGGGTCTTTTGTATCTGCATAAACATAAAATTGTCAATTAAGTATGTAGATTTGGGGCCTTCCATAAATCACGTCATGAGAGCGGTCTGTGGCTCTACTCGGGTACTACAGATAACATTTGTTAAAATAAAGATTTCTGCTATGGTCAAGCAGGTAGGACAGTTTTCGAAAATTTTAATATTTTGTTGGCGTCATTTATGGACGAACCCTTATAAAACATCGCTGCGCATCAGAAGTATGTACGATTAAACTGCACCCAAGTAATGCACTGTGGATTTATCATTTTAGTTTAACTACGGCTGCATGTATAAAGTGGAGTATCCTCAAGTTACATGCATTTAGGACCACGACATTTGAATTTATTTGTAGATGTTGCATTTTGTTGTTAGCTAAACATTGATTCTTCACAAAGAATATTGCGGTGAGTAAATTTTTGTGGCGGCTGGTGCTGGTCACTACGCTACGAAACCTACATACACTGTCAATGTCACGGATTCTTATCTCTGACTGAGTTAAACAGATCAGCAAGCCATTTATAATAAAAAACTTAATTCAAGTACAGTGAGGTGGCGTCACTCGGCAGATGTTCCTTTTTATCTCAATCGCATTCTGATAAACAATTTCCACCTCACCTTTCTGTGCAGGGGCGTCGGAACCTATTTTCGCGAGGGGGGGCAAACACTAGGGTCAATTTTTACCATGGGGGGCAGGCCTATGCTTTAACATGGGGCATCCTTCTGCCCCCCCTGCCCCCCTGGTTCCGACGCCACTGTTTCTGTGTAATTGGAGCAGTAAATTATATTAATTTTATTCACATGAAATTACATATTTTATCCCTCGAGTATTTTCACGATTTGTGTACTTCGTCAGGGGTCGTCCACAAATGACGTTAAAAGAGGGGTCATTGGGGCTTTTGGGATACTGGTGACACTCGATGTTAAAGGTTGCCATTCATGGAATGCTCAAACTGGTGATAAGGGGGTCATATTGCACTTTAAAATTTGGAATATTTTGATCACATTGTTTATGGACGAGCCCTGGGCAACTGAACCAAAAACTATGTTCATTTCCTAACACATAAAAATTTTCAAACTAAGCAGAAAAATATACTTTTACATAAATATTAGCACCTAATTTGTGAAATAAAAATCCAATTAATTCGTATAATGCATTGAACCTTATGCGTTTAAAAGATGGGGAAATGACGTCTTACCTGTAATAATTATGTTAATCTCCTGTGAAGCGTCTTTTAAATCTTGAAAACTAAAATGAGTAATTCTAAGCTGCCGTGCAATGTATATTTTTTGAAGTACGTGACCTTGTCTTTTAAAATTATAATTAATTAATTAATTAATTTTGAAAAAATATGATTGCTCTTTAATGAGTTTTAATTTTTGTATTTTAATGCAATACAAAATTTATGAATTTCAACTTGATAATTTATGGCTTGTAGCTGATATTTTATAAGAACTAGGTTTTCACTTATTAAAATTATTTCTTGAATTAAAATGCAAAATTGACAAAGTGAAGTTATGGAGCGGGAAGTAAATAAATACTGAGTCACTGAGGAATGAGGATGATTCGTCCAGGTGAAAAGTTAATTGGAACTTTAAAGTTCAGGATCCTCCATAAATGATGTCACCGAGAGAGTGAGTGGGTGTAGTGCACCCATAACATGCAATGTCAAAGGTAGACGTTCATGCAGTGCTAAAGTGATGACAGGGAGATGGGTGAGCCCAAAAAGAGTGATAAGTTTGGCGACAGTATTTGTGGATCATTCCTTAAAAACAGGAGGCAGATGCGCTTAATCAACTGGATTTTTTGTGTTGCCGTAAACAGATAAAAATTAGACATTAATCCACAGGTCTGGTTCATATCAGTTGTTCCAATGCAACGAAATATATTTTAAAGCACGTAATAATTATTTATACAATATTTATTATGCATTATTTATCCATTCAATGTATCGTCTACATTAATACCTGTATTTAATTACTAATTAGTTAATAAATATTAATTGTAAATTAAACTAATCTAATATAATCTGATTGCTACATTTCCCGTACGATCTACATTAATCGAGTGAGCAAAGGTAATCTATTGAATTTAAAACTTTGAATTGAGCCATGGCAGAGCAAAACACTACAAGTGAGATAGATGTGTAACGTGTTAAGACTATATTTTCAAAATTTAGAAAACTTAATGTTTGATTTTTTTAAATACTACATATTACACTTAAGCATTTTATTTTGTGTTTACCCCCATCCACGACTACTGTTCAAAACGGTGATTTTTTTTCACACGTACTGTTGTAAAATGTAAATGTGGTCGACCATAAACGACTTTTTAGAAATGCCAAATTTTCTACTTTATTCCAACCCACAGTTTACAGTAGCACTTCCACAATGTAGCGTCATACGAAGTTTTAATACGATAATTTCAACCGCCCTCATCTCCATCCAAACGTCATTGATGGTCGTTATATGTGACCTTTCTTGTTTGTAGATAGATGGTATTAAAAATTTTATTTGAATGTAATGTTAAAAGCTCTATGGCATTCTATTTTTGCAGCAGCGGGTGTGTTCATGAGGAAAAGCTATGTTAACCATGACATTCTTTACGGATGATCCCTTAGGAATCAGATTGACATGAACTGTATGCACTCCGTAAAAACATATCATAAATGGGATAAAAAACAACTGATATTGTAAATAAAACTGAGACCGTGCTAACAATTTAATTTCAATATTGTTGTCGGTGTCTGTATTGCAGCTTTTGGGGTAAAACTTTGGAAGCTCCAATTTAATATTGCAATCTTTATTATTTCGTAAATAAGGAAACTAAATAATGCATATACATTTTTGGACAAAAGTTGGTCCATATAACCGTTAATTGTAAAAAACTGGTTAGTCCGATCTACCTTAAAAACAACAGGGGTCTTCCCGCTCGTATTTCTGATTATCAAAAAGTTGTTCGATCAAAATCAATTGAGAATTGCGACCTGTAGAACGTGACCAACACCAACAGACAGACACGCCATCGACAGACAGACAGACAGACATGAACATTTCAATAGATGTTTAAGCTCAGCATCTAATTAATCTCAGCATCTAAAAATCGAGTGCAGAATCCGACTCTTTAAACAAACCTTTGCGTTTTGCATTTGTTTTTCCATTTATTTTCGAATTTTGCTTAGGAATCAAGTTGACTTTCACGCTGACGTTGAAGTCCAAAATATCTAAAATAAGTGAAGATTTCTTTGAGATGTCTCGTCGTTGTGGCAGTTGCTGTTTAGATCCAGAGCCACGTGTACTTCCGTATTTAATGTAGTGACTAATTCTTAAAATGTTTTGTTAAACTCCATTAAAAGTGCAATATGAAAATTAGATCGTGTTCAATAATTATTTCAATTGTAATTTTCTGCACAACTGTATAGACTGTACAACTAGAACTGGAAGTCACTCGTCAGGCTCAAACTGGCAATAAACCTGCCAACGCCTCTGGTCAAAGCGACTTCAAAAGCAGCGTTCGATTTAGACAACTGCAGAATTCTTGGAAATGGTGTGTTTTTGAAATACTTGAAACACAGCAGGTTCAAGTACTTTTTAAGCGCTAAAAGTAAAGCAGCATAAACTGAATTCCAGTAAAAGAAAGCAACCACAATGATGTCGATGATACACGCGAAAATATGTGAAAGCGAAAAACCCATTTTTGAACAAATTTTAATTTTAATTCAAAAATAAATCTTTTTAAAACTTACAATCGCAAACTATAACCAAGCAGATGAAAGTCAGGAAAATGAATTTTTGTCTTTATGAAACAATTCACACGTTATTTTAAAATATTTTTTGGTTTTTATGTTTTTCGTTTAAACATAATTTTAATTTTTCAATCCAACTCTTCACCCACGCAATTTCAGGACTTGCTTGTAAAAAACCTAATGTTAATACAATAAAATAAATCGAAACACATTTCCAAATTAACCTCAACTGCCAACTATTACGATTTGTTGAATTTACATTTGAAGGACACAGGTGTCCCTCAAGTGCCACTCATTCCGATTAAATCCTCCAATAATAAAAACCTGGTCGTTAAGGGCAACGCATCCTGCACTGTGACGTGGAGCCGGAGCCTCTCCATTTGGAGTCACTTCCGTCCACTCAAACGTTTCTGCAAAAAATTTAAAATCGAATTGAATTTAAAAATTAAAAAGACACTTTTTTTCTTTGTTCCTATTTCAACATCGATTAAACTGAACATCGCTCATTTACATGCAACTGACCGTAACTCAAATTAAACTCAATTATTTGTTGTCTTTTTTGAATTTAAAAGGTGATATAGGAATTCTTGTTTATTCGTTTCCTAATTTCAGTTTCCCTAACGCTTTTCACATCAATGAACAATTTTAAGTTAATAAGAAGCACAAATTAGGCGCATTTAATACTTTAATTTTAACCTTAAACAAATCAATGTGCTCACAACAAAATGAGAACATTTGATTTGTGGGCTCAAATGAGTTGCACCCTGTGAATAAAGGAACGTAATTAAATAAAATTTAAAAAAAGCACCTGGGTGATAGCTGAATATGTCGTTAAGATGATCAGACGAGTTTTCACCATTTCCTCCGAAGATGTACATCCGTCCATCGTGCACAACTAAACAAGAGAGAAGGAAGAAAGTTAAAATTAAAAAATAAATTCATTAAAATAAATACAAAACGTCAAGTTAAACTTTGGCGCCAAAAGATCAAAACTTTAAATCTTGAACACAATTTTAATATGGTGTTACAGGCACAATGATTCATTCGACTTGATGGCGGAGGTCCACGAGTTTCCACTGCAGTCCACGTTTTGGTGTCCACGTCAAAAGAAACAATCGTGTTAACTTTTTTCCTCTCTTTATAATCCTGTAAGGGTTGATAAAATTCCACTTTTGTTTTTAGTTTTAACGACGTCACTGGCAAAAAATGGAATTGACCGGTATCAAGTGGGATGAGGATTATTTTTTCACTTTTCTAAATTTAGTTTATTGATTTTACAATATCTGGTCAACTCGCAATGGTAATAAACATTTTTGTATTTGTACCTACAAACACGCCTCGTCACGGTTACCGACCTGATAATTAGGTTTTATGCAACCCACTGATCCGGTGAATAACCGATAGCTAAACCGACGGTATTTCGCCGTCGCCATAAATAGCAGACTCTATTTTAGCACAACCAAATTTATTTATCGCTCCCGCGTTACCTGATGCATTAGGTGGAGGTGGTATGTTATTACTGACTGGGTTATTCTCATGACGTAGTTACACCTAGGGCAGGGGTCGACCACAAAGGACGGAATAAAAATTCCATTTCCAGAACCAACCGCTCTTTTTAAAAACCAAAAACGTGTGAATAGAACATTTTGCACTTTTGAAAAGCATATAAATAGAACATTTTGCACTTTTGAAAAGCGTATAGATAGAACATTTTGCAATTTTGAAAAACACTTTTTAAAACGTGTAAAATGTTCTATTTACATGTTTTTAAAAAGTGCAAACTGTTCTATTTACATGTTTTTGAAAAGTGCAAAATGTTCTATTTACATGTTTTTGAAAAGTGTCAAATGTTCTATTTACATGTTTTGAAAAGTGAAAAATGTTCTATTTACATGTTTTTGAAAAGTTTGAAATGTTCTATATACATGTTTTGGAAAAGTGAAAAATGTTCTATTTAAAAGTCACCGGCAAGTAAGCCGGTGGTTGGCGCGGTGCCTCGGTTTTTACATGTTCGTACGGTGACCGCTTTACCGATGAAGAGGCGTGCCTACAAAATCAAAATCTAAAACATTATAGTTTTATTAATAAAGTTAGAAAAGTAAAATTTTTAAAATTTTACGATTCTTTGTGTTAATGGTTAGTCAAAACATGCGTTGGCTAAAATGACAAATCAAGTCTAAACATTGAGCTTATGACTAGAGACCGATGACTGACTGAAAAGGAAGCACGGGACTAAAGTCGATGCATGAAATTTTCCCTTCTACCTAAGTAATGAGTAAGTAGGTACATCCTTATTTGTTCTTCGATGGAGTTTTAATGCTTTAGTAATTTATAGCTTCCGATTAGAAATATTATTTCCTGCACTAAATTAGTAATTATTATGTGTGGAAACAACTTAAAAATTGACTTTATACCACCGTATGTCCTTTCTGCCAATCAATTCCACTTTATACTAAAAATCGCGATTCTTTTTTTACTATATTTATCGGTATTTACCATTGTTTTCCAGACACGCGGAATACCACTTGTCAACACTGAGTCTTGTCCACCAAAAATGAGGATAAATCTGTCGTTGAGGACTATCACTGAGTTACCTTCACGAATTGATGGAGGAATTCCCTGGAAACAATTTTAGAACATAGTTGATAAAATAAAATAAATAAAATAAAATTCTCCGTTGAGACGCGTGAAATAAATAAATTTCTTACCTTTGTTTCAATTGTTGACCAACAAAAATTTTCCAAATCCAAAGAATATAAATCATTCGTCACTTCATCGCCTTCTCCTCCGTAGATGAGCATTTTATTTCTGAACACAACTGCACTGTGATCCCTACGAGCGCATGGAATATTTCCAGTGACTTTCGGTTTGTCCCACTTTAGTGTCTTTGTGTTGAACCGATACGTCGAGTTTAAGGATTTCCATTCCTTTGTATCGTAACCACCGAAGATGAGAACAAATTCTTTGTGGGCCACAGCTGAGTGGTTGCTTCTTCGATTCGGCATCACTTCACTGTTTTCAACTAGCAACTCTTCCCACGCGTTTTTCTGTTCGTTAATGTTCAACACGAACACATCCAGAACATATAATGAATACTTTGGCTGACAAGAAATATTATCCCCACCGAAGGAGTAAATTGAGTTGCCAACAGCCACTGCTGCATGTTTTTGTCTCAAGGGAAATCCATTGATATTTTTCCCCCAGCGAATCTGTAAATTATTCAGATTGTAAAATGAATTCCAAGTTTAGCATTTAGTATTTTTTATATTTTTACTGTTTTCGACAGCAACGAAAGTGCAGGAAGTTCTGGAGAAAAAGAAGATTTCAAAGACTTTGGCCTCGACTGCGGTCGAAAATATTTGCGTTCGAAATTAAATACAAATTTTATTTATTTAACGCAACTTTCAATGTTTACTTCTTATCTTACTTTTCATCCAGTGATTCTATTTATTTTACACATTTCTGTTTTTACATACATAACATAATATTATTATTATTTCTACCCATTTTTATTATTATATTATGTATAACAAAAGTATGCTCCGTATACTGTGTCTTTAGACTATCCTTATTGAAAGACGTGGTCAAGTTTATTCTTGAATAAAGTTGTCATCTATATATATTAATACCCGCATAATTTAAATCTATGAATCGGTGGTATATTTTAAATTATTACATAAAATATGGTTTTCAGACTAACTGAAGTCGTAAATAGAAATTAGATTTAGTTTCACAAATAGTAAAACCATCATATTGGATAGTTTTTTAAAATATAAAAATTCAAAATTGAATTAAAAGCGGTATTCATTTAGATTGCTTATAATATATTATAGCAATAACTAATTTAATGTTGATACTGTAAGATGTTATTACAGACAAGAGATGTTATTACAAAAATTCCTGGGCCGCAACATCCTGCTTCTAAATTTTATGAATTAAGAAAAAATAAGAATTTATTCCGTCAAGCTGACCAAAAATATTCGCAGTCAACGAATCCAGTTAAGTCGTCTAAACGTGATAGAGAGAAGAGAAAGGAAAAATTTATTTTTGACCAAGTTCAACATGATTTTTATAATCAGGGGAGGAGAGTCGTTCATAGAATTCTGAAGAATGGCTGTCAAGCTGTCGGCCATCGGCCGGCCGATGAATTATGTCAAGCTGTCGGCCAATATTTTATAAGGCTATCGGCCAACTTTATCAGCCAAATCTCAGCCGATAGAATTCTGTCAAGCTATCGGCTCAGAATTAAAAATTTAAAAAAAAACAAAAAAAAACATGATGCAGTACCTAAGCGACTGCAGCTATGGCATTTACTCATGACTATTTATTATTTGAATATGCCTAATGCTTGTCATTTGACATCACATTAATGTACAATATATTGATTTAATTTTAAATATACATAAAACGAAAGTTTGTTAATAACATATTATAGGAAAAAACAGTAAATAAGTTTTTGAATGTGTACAGCTACACGCAAACGATGCATTATTATTTTATATCTACAAGTTGCTACTTTTTCGTGACCAGGACACGACGACTTGAACGTTGCCACTCAATGGTAAATTGCAACCGGTAAACATTGCATTGGCATTTGAATTTAAAAAACGGACTCGGAAGCTCAAGCTGCTGATGCTTTAAACTAGTAGGATTTTCTTTTTCGCAGCACGAAATCGTAAATTCGCTCAACAGCTGATGACTTCCAGCAATCTACACACACTGCAGCTACAGCTTTAAGTTATATGACGAAGACTATGACTATGCCTATATCTTTATCTATGTCAATATCGTACGTATGTAGAACTTTAATTTGCAGTGCCGTGCATGCCGAAGAAATTGATAAAAGCTCAGCTGTTTTTTATTTAATCACGATTTTATCTGACAAAAACAGATAGTCTACGTTCCTATAACGGGGCCAGAATTAATACAATAGAATAATTATGACGTCAAAAATAAAATATAAAAGCATAAGTGTTGCCTAAAATTACTAGTTAAGGCTTTAAAAATTGCCATCTATTTAGCCTACAAGTAATTTAATATACCAAAGTTCATTTAACGTTTACAATTCAAAACCCTTATGTGATGGAAGAATAATTTATTAGCTTTATCTCGTTTTGTTTATTATAACCTACGCAATGTGATAACAGCAATTATTACAAATTAGTTATGTGAAGTTTAGTGATTAATATTAATAATTACATATTTTTTTATACTTAAAAAAAAATGACATTGAATCCAAATTGGAATACGTTAACATCTACCTCTGTAGCTTAGTGTTTATAAAGTAATTATTTGTGACGATGCTGAGTTTTGGGTGAAGAAAAGATTTGAAAATGAAAGATCACAGTAGGGTCAAATTATGCCTAAGACCTTCATTTCAATAGAAAAGTTAACCATTGTTAGCCTTAAGAAACTCGCTTTCAGATTTAGCAATAGTTAACTCTGAAAGCGTGTTTCTTAAGGCTAACAATGGTTAACTTTTCTAGTGAAATCAAGGTCTGATAGGAAAAAAGTTTGTAATTGTTACAATTGAAATTTGTGTCTGTTTATTTAGCAACTTTCAGCATTAAAAAGTTTTAAATGCTAAAAGTTTGATCAGCTAGCCGCACCTAAAACACATATTTTAATTACACATCCCAAGCCCAACTTAAAATAAACTTAATTAGGAAAAATCTAAAACAGTTACGGTCAACTGACCAAATCTACAGATACTTGAAGCAAACGCATTAGGGGTCGTCCATAAATTAAATCATCAAAATATCCTTATTCCTAGGACCCTTTTACTCTCCTGTCATCAACTTGAAAATTGCGTAAATAGCTAGTAGCTACAAAACTGATTGCAACAACAGTGAAGCTGAATATTACGTACTTAACAGCAGTTAAAACAATTTCGTCAGCCAAAATGAATGAACCAGTTGGTAAGTTACTTGTAAGCCTCTTTCCGTCCTTCCTGTATTCGTATTAATACATTAGCAATTACAGTTAAGCTGATTGTACGCACACTCACATAATTAAAAGTACAAAGTTCAACAAAGTGACTGTTTTTAAGTATCTGCAACCACAAAAATGATTTTATTATATTATTTTTGATTATATATTAACTCTAAACAAATCACAAGTTACTGCATCATTGCACGTCAGGTTTATTATTTAAAACAACATGTCACTTGATTATCCTACTAAGTCAAGTATTTCAATATATGTATGTAGTTAAAATTATTTTCTTGAAAATGCGTTTTCCAAAATGCATTCTTGTTTTGAAAATAAACAGCTGAGCTTTGATCACTTTCTGCGACATGCACGGCACTGAGAATTGAAGTTCTACATACGTACGATATTGACATAGATAAATATATAGGCATAGCCATAGTCATATAACTTACAGCTGTAGCTGCAGTGCGTGTGTGGATATGTTGGAAGTCGTCAGCTGCTGAGCGAATTCAGGATTTCGTGCTACGAAAAAGAAAATCCTATCATTCAATAGCAGCTTGAGCTTCCGAGTTCGTTTTTTAAATTCAAATGCCAATGCAATGTTTACCAGTTGCAATTTACCATTGAGTGGCAACGTCCCGGACGTCGTGCCCTGGTCACGAAAAAGTAGCAACTTCTTAATATAAAATTATAATAATAATGCAATGTTTATATGTATCTGCACACACTGAAAAACTTATTTACTATGTTGTTTATCTTCAATACGTTATAAAAAGTTTCATTTTATGTATATTTAAAATAAAATTAATGTATGGTACATTAATGTGATGTCAAATGACAAGCGTGAGGCATATTCATATAATAAATAGTCATGAGTAAATGCCATGGCTGCAGTCGCTTAGGTACTGCATCATGTTTTTTTTGTTTGAAACAAGAAATGTTAAAAACATAATTTTTATTCTGAGCCGATAGCTTGACAGAATTCTATCGGCTGAGATTTGGCTGATAAAGTTGGCCGATAGCTTTATAAAATATTGGCCGACAGCTTGACATAATTCATCGGCCGGCCGATGGCCGACAGCTTGACAGCCATTTCTGAAGAATGAAGAAAATCATGACTGCCAAATTTCAGCTGAAATATTATACGAATCCTTTTCCAGCAGATGGAGTTGTGTGAATGATGCTGTTCTAAATTTTTATAAAATGATCCCTGAAGATATACAATGTCAATTAGATGAAGATTTCAACCTTACCATTAACAAAGACAATGTGGAAGCAATTCTCAAATTGATACGTAGTGACACTTCTTCTGGGCCAGACAAAGTTTTATTGAGAGCAGTTAAGTACACTTCAAGTGCACCTGTTTTAGCTCTAATAGGAACAATTATGCTGACATGGAATTTAGTGCCATCAGAGTTTAAAAAAGCTAGAACAGTGCTCATTTATAAGAAAGGAGACGTAAAAGATCCATCTAACTGGCGACCTATTTCCGTGTGCTCCATTCTTCGTCGAATTCTTGAAAAAATAATTGAACGTAAATTACGAAGTTATGTTGAGTTGAATATGAGCCAACGTGGCTTTACAAATTCTCCTGGCACTCTTATCAATACTTCAATCTTGGCAGCTTGTTTAAAGAAAGCAAAGAAGAATAAGGAAACTTTGTACGTTGCTTTACTAGATGTTGCAAAAGCATTTGATAGCGTTGGTCATTCTCATTTAAATAAATGTCTAGACTCGCAGCCAATTCCCACTTATCTGAGAAATCTTGTCAAGTCTTTAATCAGTGGTAACCAAACAGTTATTAAAACCAAAACAGCTACAACTAAGGCAATACATTTCAACTGTGGAGTACTTCAGGGATCTCCGTTAAGTCCTTTATTGTTCAATCTGGCAATAAATTATGTTTTAGACGAAATAACTGATCCAGATTACGCAGAAAAATATGGTTACAGTCTCACTCTGGATTTATCGTCACTAACTGGAATGTGTTTTGCTGATGATACTGGTAATTTGGCTAAGACCAAAGAAGGAATAATTTCGACTGTTGAAAAAACTACAGAGCTATTTAAACTAACTGGTTTGGACATTCAACACAAGAAGTCATTGTGTATTTCTGTAGAAAAAGGTGTTTTGGTGAGTGATGAAGTAATGTTGCCCAATGGCTCAACTCTTCCCGTATTACATTCAAAGGAAACTGTTCGATACTTGGGCGTTGATTTTAATGCAGAGTTGACGTTCGATTTATCTAAAGTCATAAAAAATTTAACAGCCACCTTAAATAATCTTGTTGCAACTCCCATGCTTCGTCCCCACCAAAAATTGACGATTCCTAATGATTATGTTTGGCCAACTCTAATATATCCCCTGCAAATGGCGCCTTTAAATAAACTTCCGAAGTCATTTATAATGGATACTGACCGCATTATTCGTAGCACAGTAAAAGAAATTTTAAATATTCCAACAGATGTTCCAAATTCTATGCTTTATGCATCTAAAGATGTCCGCGGATTATCACTCTTAAAAGCTCAATGGGAAGCATTTTTGCAGCACTATTACATCTGTCTTGTACTTTTGCAATCAAATGATCCGTATGTACCGTATTCAAGAAATATTGAGAAAGAGATGGATAAGTGTGAACAATCGTTAGAGTTTTCAGAAGACGAATTAACAGCAATAAAAAATCCAGAACTGAAAGGTAAATTCACAAAGCGAATGAGAGATAAGCTTTGTGACAAGGAATTTGAAGTTTGGACCAAAATGTCATTAAGAGGGCAAGGAGTTGAGCAATTTGCTGATAATCCAAAAAATAGTAACAAAAATTTAATCAACAAAAATGGATTGACAACATCGGAATGGATAACTTTTCTCAAAATGAATTCTAATGTGACTTGTGTCAGAAACACCCCAGGAAGAAGTATAGACGGAACCCAGTGTCGTAGATGCGATGCTGAGAAAGAATCACTTGGACATGTTCTAGGCTTCTGTTCCCGGAGAGAACTGATTCGTAATCAAAGACATAATGGAATACGTGAGATGTTGGCAAAAGGTCTAATTGAAAAGGAATGGAAGGTATTTCAGGAAGTACAATCTGTTGCAGAGCAGGGTTCTAACAGGCGAGTTGATATAATTATATACGACGAAAAAACAAGACAAGGATATATTTTGGATCCTACTGTAAGGTTTGAATATGGTGATAGTACAAAACAGTCATTGTTAGTTGACACTGAAAAACGAGAGATTTATGAGCCGTGTGTTTCCTATTTTAAAGAAAAGTATCGATTGAAGAATATTGTGGTAATTGGCCTTTATATTCGAGCAAGAGGATCACTGTCAAAATTTTTTCAAGAATTTCGATCTAAGTTTAATTTACCTTCAAAATTATTGAAAGAAATTGGATTATATGCTCTTAGAGGATCTATCCAGATTTATAATCATCATATAAATAATTATTAGTGATAAATAATAATATTTTTTTAATCACATATTAATAATATGAAATGTTGTGTATTGTATACTGAGTCGTAGGGCTATTGTAGTTGTACAACAGTGACTGAATAAAGTTTGTATATATTGAAAGTGTAGACTCATAACCCTAACATGATGATTTATTAGGGTGGCCCATTTGTTTCCGACAATACTAATAGGCTATAAATGCCAAGTTTATTATTCGATTTAACTGACCAATATATTAAGAAAAAGACAACTTTTAGGAGATTTATTGATACCACAAACAAAAAAATTGACTTGAAATAAGTTGGAAAATGAATTACCTAACCTTATTATCACTTTTTAAAGATTTTTAGCGGTGAAATAACTCCAAGAAAACATTTCAGTTTGAAGAAAAACTGGATACTAAAAACTGGACATAAAAGCTGCAATTACCAACATGAACACAAAACAAAAGCGACTTACTTTTCGACTGTCATCACCGAAAATCGGAAGATTAGTCGCGCTTTCCAATCCCCGAGTCAAACAAATTCTTGAAATTCCCGGCGGAATTAAGCTCTCGCTATTGTAAGTCTCCGAATTCGGATTGGACTCAGACGTCTGCACTTTGTTTCTTGACGTGGTTTTAAATAGAAGTACCTTCGAGTCGAACTTGAACCTTTTTCTGCTACACAAATAACAACAAAAGTAGGTAAGTAATTACTTAATTACAGATCTCAGCATCAGTGGAGTTTGCTTTAATTTTGTCAACATGTTTTCTGATTACTTTGTGTTTGCTGTCGATCCAAGTAATCCGTAAATTCCAACTGCTTCTTCTATTGTAAAAAAATCTTTTAATTTTAGTGCTTCTGTGAACTCAGCGCAGGTCATGAGTGGAAAGCGAATTTCAAACAAACAATCGCCAAGAGCTTTTCTAATCAATTTGTCAGTTGGCTCCACCTTCATCTGCTTGCACTGAAATTTCGCCCATCTACAAAAATCAATGCGGAAAAAGTTGTTAGGCGCACAATTAGTAGTTGTTCAGCGTAAACAATGACTATGATACTTAGATGCATATGACATTCTATAACTAGGATAATTTTTTTATTTGGACTGCAATTAAACTACAAAGCACCTGATTGCAGCGTGAAACACGTCAAGTTCCTCGATTCCAATGTCGTCGCTGCCGAGAACATATTTTAAGTTCGTTTGGGAGAGTTGCAGGAAGTCGTCGGTGTCTTTGTATGTGCTAAAGGATCTGAAAGCAGACAAGTCTAATCAAACGATGCATCTGAAAAGGCTTCAAATAACTTCTGAAGGTTTCTAAATATTTCTAATAACTCTCAATGTTGTATGGGCTGCGACTAAATCGACATAACGAATAAATTAATATATTATTATTATAATAACTTAAGATAGCCTTACGGGTTAAACTATGCCATGCGGGTCATAGGGTATTACAAAATAGAGATTATTGGGCAACCTCAGGGGTGGACCCTTACTAACAGTAATAATGTTTGATCACTTACTGCAACATTATCGGAGCTAATTTTTTTAGATTCTCCTCGGCCGTTTTCATCTTAAAGCTTTGGCAAATTGAGAGCAGATTCAAAACTTGATTTGGTGGGAGATTTAATTCCTTCAGGATTTCCAGCGACCATGTGTCCAGAGATGTGAGCTACGAATGTAAAACAAGTAATCGTATAAGAATAAACTGCATTTAAGTCAGCGAGGTGCCAGGTTTATGAATATGAAACACTGATTTTGAGCTATTATTCGGCTATGGTTAACAGTAATAAAAGACAATTGTAACTACAGTGAATAACTCACTTTAACAAACAGTTCAAAAGCCATTGGTTCGAAATCGGGAAGTGGGATTAGTGGGATTCCGCCGCGTTTTTCAATCCCAGCAACTTCCCATTTCTCCTCAAATTCCTTCTCCAAAAATGACGACGATGCTTTCAAAATGATCTTCACTGCCCCAACAATCTTCTTCTCCTTCCCAACACAAAAAGCCAAGTCGTAATTTTCTTGTTTTCGTTCCAACAGATCCCGGATTTTCTCCAGCAATGTTTTTTCGGTGAAATTAGAATCTGCCATAGCTACGCGTAGTATTGTACTGTGTCAAGTGTCACACACGCACGCAACTGTAAACAATGAAAGTATTCGCTAATAAATGTTATGAATTGAATGTTGTTCGATCTCCTTACTGTTGACTCTTGCTATTTATTTTATGATCTAATAAAGCTACTATTCACAGTCTTTTGCATGCAAAGACATTTTTTTTAATTTTGACAATATAATAATCTTTAACTTAAGAAATTCCCAAGATTCGGTACGTACGTGTTTATGACCCTGGCAAACTTAAAATAAATACCGGCTTCAGTTGAGTAGATTTTTAACCGGCGGACCAAACACTAAACTAAAACAATTGTGTGACCACTGTTACTGTTGAGTTGACAATTTGTGTGAGTAGTCTGTGTTAATTGCCCTTCTAGTTTTCACTGTGAATCACATGCACTTCAAATGCAATTAAATAATTTAGTTAAATATTACTTCACTTTTACAAACAATTTCCTTTCTACAAAAATTGAATGAAGCGCCAGTCAACTTTCACTGTGGGGTTGAACGTCATGTGTGAGCACTACGTAATTTGCCCTTTAAGGATTCCAGGTTCAACTACTTCAACTGCAAGTTATATACATTTCAATTGCAATTAGTTAATTTAATTTGTTAAATTTAATAATAAATCCAGTTATTATATAACCACTACAGTTCAACACAGTAAGGAGTTATTAGTCACATTAATCGAAACTTAACCAACTATTTAAAAAACTCTTTAAGTCTGCTAACGATATTTTTTTAAACTAAAGAATTAAGGTTTAAACTAATAAAAGAACTTGGGACTTGTTGCAGTACCAACAATCAAATAAGTAAAGCAGTGAACCACAGTGTAGTAAAATGCTGTGTGTGCAGTACTTCAAGGCGCTTCGCCAAACCTTAAAATTATGGAAATTAGCGACAATATATTTAGACAACTTCAAATGGTATGATCGGAAAATATTGAAATAAATCTGCTTTCGTTGCTTACTATTAAGTAGTTCTAGTTTTAGTACGAAGAGAGGGTTCAAGAACACTGAGCAAGAAAACTTCTGAAACTAAAATGAGAGGGTAGAATTAAATCGCAGGTCTAGTTTGACATTTATTTTTCATTTTTGCCTTTTTCTGGTCAGAGCGTATTTCACATATGCATTAAATTGAGGCATGTACATACACTATGTGAGTTCCTCTATCCATACTATTTTTAAATAACAAAAGTAGCCTGTAAAATTATGTATGTACTTAATACGCTTATTATTGGAACTTGAGCATTGTATAAGGGGTCCATCATAAATGTCTCAATAGGGTAGGTTCAATAGGTCTACTAATATACCAGCCATTTACATAATGCAAATGACACGGCAGTCATAGGGTACCAAAAAAAAGGAAAGTTTTCGATATTATTCATGAACGATTCCTAAGGGCATGTATGGTATAAATAGGATTTATGCCGCCCTTCGCCTTCGTTCACTGGAAGGATTAGAACGTTCACTGTTGACTCTACACCATAAAGCTAATATAATCCCCAAACTATTATTGTAGTGTACTAAATATAAATTATTTTGATTTCTACAGAATTTCAATTCTTATACAAATTCCTGGTGATACAGCCAGACGGTTTTGAATGCCCATAACATACATAACATACCTAAGTAGGTACGTATATATAATTAAATAGCATGGACAAAATTAGGAATGTTTAGAGAAAGCTAAAAACAATATCGACTATCTACATAAATTTTGAAACATGTCTTGAAACCATTTAAATAGAACATTTTACAATTTTGCAAAACAAGAAAACAGAACATTTTACAATTTTCCGAAACGTGTAAATAGAACATTTTTTACACTTTTCCAAAACAAGAAAACAGAACATTTTACAATTTTCCGAAACGTGTAAATAGAAAGTTTTTTACACTTTTCCAAAACAAGAAAATAGAACATTTTACAATTTTCCATAACGTGTAAATAGAACATTTTTCACACTTTTCCAAAACAAGAAAATATAACATTTTACAATTTTCCATAACGTGTAAATAGAATTTTTTTTACACTTTTCCAAAACAAGAAAACAGAACATTATACAATTTTCCGAAACGTGTAAATAGAACATTTTTTACACTTTTCCAAAACAAGAAAACAGAAAATTTTACAATTTTCCAAAACGTGTAAAAAGAACATTTTTTACACTTTTCAAAACCACTTTATTAACATTTTACGTATGTTTTTAATTTTGTTTTATGACATAACTCATTTTAATTCTAGCCTTAATTGGATATGGGTCATTTTGGTTCTTCAACCACTATATTACTTTCCTATTTAACTTCTCACATGAGGAACGCAATTTAACGCACAATGAAATTAAAATATCCAGTAATTTGTTTTGAAGTATCACATTAAATTGCCATTAAACATAACATAATGTTTGGCATAAAGGTAATGGGCAGTCCCAAAAAGAGTAACGGCAGTAACCTGGCAGTTATTTAAAAACAATGCTATTGGCAGTATAGTCGAATTTCGTAAAAAAAATCACAAAATTGCTCTTTATTTTGCGGTTATTACTGCCTAGTATATAGTATTTTTTATTTTGTATCATCTTACTTCATCTTAAGTTCTATTTTTTTTCGTCTTAATTCATTACTTTTCATTTAATATGACACCTAAGTATTACCAAAATATTTAGTCAAAATAAAAGTTCAATTTCAAATTTCATACTGCCTATTGTGTACATTTAATTTACACTGCCCATTGCCGCAAACACTGTACTGCCGATAAGATATGCGTTAATTCACTGCCCATTCGCCCCCCCCCATACTGCCGATTACCATGCACCCCATAATGTTTTCTTATTTTGTCCTCCAGATCTTTCGTCTTTCCACGCTTTTTGTGCTTGCACTGAGTAGGTACTTGCTCCAGTACTTTTTTAATAAGCATATGATTACGATTAGCACTTTGGTGTTCAGTATTATTTCGTCAATGAAGAATCAAAATGACTAATTATCAATATAAGCTAGAATTAAAATGAGCTGTCAAAGAAACACTTAAATGATGAGATAGAATCGTAACAGGTTAATTACATGCTTTTAAAAATGGCAAAATGTTTTATTTACATGTTTGTTAACATTTCAACAAGATCCTAATTTACACCTATTTGGGAAAGTTTAAAATGTTCCATGTGCTTATTTTGGAAAAAAGCAATAATGTGCTATATATTTACCAATTTTTGAAATTTAAAAAATATTCGATTTACACAAGCTTTTAGGATCATGTTTTTGAAGTTTTTGTATATATTTGTAGATACTACATTTTCCTTCTAGCTAAAAATAGAAATGGGTTATTTTGAGTCTTCAATGTCACTATGAGACAGACGCATAGAAAGTAAAAAGATCAGTATATGTGCTGAAGATTAAATTAAGTATTGCATTTAGCATGTGTTCTCTTCCCATGTAAATCAGTAAATCTGAACAGTATGCCAAGAGGGAATATATAATGTCTATTAATCTCCGAATACTTAAAACTAATTACCAATTCAATTTCCATAAATAGAATTATAAACGTCTATTTCCTATTACTTAATCAATAATCAAGCAATGGCAACACATAACATTCCGTTCATCCTGCTGTATTTACATAGCGTACTTCAGCGGACCAGCCAAATAAGTACGCTATGAGGAGAGTACACTATGTAGAAAGTACAGATTTAAAACAAAATCAGTATTTTACATGAAAACTATAAAAATGATACTGTTTAAAGTAATTATTAGTTCTAAACAAATCAATCAAATAATATGCTTAGTAATTTTGATTGTATAAGTTTGCAAAATCAGTTAGATGAAGAAAAAAATAGTAACTTTTTGAAATAAGCTCTGAAAACTTTTAAATTTTTGAAAGTAGGCTATGAAGCGACGAAATTTACACTTAAATGTTACTTTGGGCCTCTAAAATTAGTACGCTATGAGGAGGTTTCCACTATGTAGAGGTACGCTATGTAGAAGTATTATAACATAGAAATCATAGGAGTTTAGCCGGGGAAACAGGCGCAGTACGCTATGTAGAGGTATCCACTATGAGGAGGTACGCTATGTAGAGAGTGGACTGTAACTTTAAGCAGGAGCAAAAGCACAATTCAGTTAGCTACTTAATCGATTAATCACGTATACTTCAGCCCCTCATCAAAAATGTCAATGATGACGTGTCGATTCTGGGTAAAGGAAATTACTGAGACCCCTTTGAGCAAGTCCTGTACCACGTGGATGTTCTAGGAAGGGACTTTGGCCATCTGAACCCGTCCACGTGCCAACTCCGTAAAGTGTATAAAGGTGCAGGGGTCCAGTTTTTAATGCCTTACAAGAATCAATCAAAAGGGCTCATTCATCGTGAGTAAGAAGCATGAGATTTGGAAGCTTCATTTTGAGAATGGGACCAATGAAGTCCTTGCCAACGTCCGACCTGAACTCTCAGAAAGCAAACATTTCAATGATGCCAAGTTTGACCCGATGGGACGGATCTTTGTCAGGACCTACATATAGCAGGTATTAAAAAGCTGGCTCGTTAGTTTTGGGTTCCCGTTCCTTCACTAAAACGTAAAAACACATTTCCTGTAATACATATCTCCGATTCGAAATTTTCAGTAGAGCCACGAACCTCTGAACGCAGTAGAAGACATAAGATACATTTATTTTAAAACATGATTTATAAATAAATATGTACCTAACTCCATCTTCGCTCTGAAAATTCTTAAAAACTTGTGAATCTGTAGGCGTCGCAGCCTACATACAAATAAAACGGGATTCCACAAAACTTACGATTAGTCAATATTACTACAAATTTAATTATTTTAGTTTTTAATAATTCTACACACAACATACAACTATTGGCCATCGATCGTATAATGTTGTTAACACAATGTACTTTACAAATAAATAAAAGAGTATTTAATTTTCAGATGAACTTATCGTAGCCGGTTAGCCGGTAACGGTAACGAGACTGCTCGAGCTCGTTAGACAAGCCACCATATACCTTTATATTTAACTATATGCCTTTTATTGAACCAGTAATAAAGTTTAGCGAGCACAGTTAAGGGATCGTCCACAAATGACGTCATGGAAACATCCTAATTTTACGTACCCTATACGACTCCACTGTCATCAGCTTAATTATTGCGCAAACGGCTTTCTATAAAGATATTCTAGCAGCCACGGAGACCCATTGTCCCTACGGATGACATAATTTGTGAATGATCCTTTACGCATACGTACAGCAGACCAGAAAGCAAGTGAAAGTTTTATCTGGTTGATTTAGATTCTTAGACCTTGATTTCACTAGCGACTTTAACAACTGTTAGTTAACAATTGCTAAGTTATCAATGGTTAACTTTGCGATTTCACGAGTAGTTACCAATTGTTAAGCTATCAATGGTTAGTGCGATTTCACTACATAAATTGACAATTGTTAGCCATAGTGCCCGCTAAAATTCAAAATGTTGAAGTTTAACTATTGTTAACGTGATTTCACTACATAAATTAACAATTGTTAGTTATCGATCCCGGGAAATTTCAAATTTTAAAGTTTAACAATTGTTAGTGCAGTGCGATTTCACAGGTTAAGTTATCAATTGTTAACGCTAATTATCGATTTTAACAATTGTTATAAGTTAATCATTGTTAACAGTTTAACAATTGTTAGTTCACATTTCACGTAAAAATGAGTGATTAGCTAACTGTTGTTAGAGTTAACAATTGTTAAAGTCGCTAGTGAAATCAAGGTCTTTACAATCCCTGGATAAGGCACCTACTTAAGTATGCTAATTACAATGCATTTTAATTTGTATTATCAATTAAATTGTTCGTATTTGAGGTTTGAGGCGTCGCAATCGCTGCTAAAATAATGCAGTAAAATTACGATGATTAATGTGCACAATAACTATTGGTAGGAAGTACTAATGAATGTATAGTCACTAAGACCTTGATTTCACTAGCGAATTTAACAACTGTTAGTTAACAATTGCTAAGTTATCAATGGTTAACTTTGCGATTTCACGAGTAGTTACCAATTGTTAAACTATCAATTGTAAGTGTGATTTCACTACATAAATTGACAATTGTTAGCCATAGTGCCCGCTAAAATTCAAAATGTTGAAGTTTAACAATTAATAACGTGATTTCACTACATAAATTAACAATTGTTAGTTACAGATAGCGGGAAATTTCAAATTTCAAAGTTTAACAATTGTTAGTGCGATTTCACAGGTTAAGTTATCAATTGTTAACGCTAATTATCGATTTTAACAATTGATAAAACTTAATCATTGTTAAGAGTTTAACAATTGTTAGTTCACATTTCACGTAAAAATGAGTGATTAGCTAACTGTTGTTAGAGTTAACAATTGTTAAAGTCGCTAGTGAAATCAAGGTCTTAGAATAGTATGATCAACGAACCAAACTAAAACTAAAAGGAACCATGAGTAAGTAGCCAAATCAAAGTTGAAGAAACGAATCAAAACAGCCAAAACAAGAATGGAAGGCAGTCATACAGATATAATAATACTAATTACACCTTCAAGAACTTTAAGTAAGTTGTTCGTCAGTCTTATCAAACGTTGATCGTGAATTGTATACTAACCTACCTACCTTCATATAGGTATGTACGTGATATCAACTGCACAATAATGTTGCACAATGCACATGTATATATGCAATAGTATTTTTTAATTGTTTAATTTCTTGAAATTGTAACAGATCTTCGCAAAAGATTCGACAACTTATTATTGTCGTCAGTTCATAACGTCAGATCAGCTTACTAAAACTGTTAACTACTGAACACTATCCAACAATTAATTTTCTTAAGTGTTAAATTTCATACATAGCAGTTCTATGCCGCCCCATACCACACGGAATTCAATGCTAATTACTAAAATAAATGATTAAAAAACGAAGAAATATACAGTATACACCAAATCAAATTACAGTATTTCCTGTAGAAGTGTGCCAGTGGGCTTCATGTACTATTAAAATTATGCCCTTCCATACCTGTCCACTACTGCTGACCCGCCTTTTATTACAGGAAATACTTTACATGAAATTTTAAATTTTTTATTTTAATTTTACACTGCCGTGCATTGCTATGCACTTTAAATTCCTGATTTTAATGGAATACATTTTATTTTAATGATTAATATTTAAACTGAGCTGTTGCTTTAATAACATAGTATGGAGATTAAATTTCATGTAAAACTCCCTAATCCTGAGTATAGGGTAGTCTATAAATGATGTTATTCCAATAATCACTCTTTTAGGATCCACCCTCCCCATGTCATTACTAAAAATTATAAACTTGTGTGAATTGATTTCAGTGCAAGTCAATCGGTCCCTAATGAGCCTTTAAAAAAAAGTGACCGAGGACCGAAACGTACCTTTCTTTTTGGCCTCATTTGAGCCTCCGTATTATTTAACACAGGGCGTCCTGAGCTTGTCTCAAAAGTATAGAACTGACCGGACCTCCGGTCAGTGCAATCGGTCCTACCGGTCACCGGCTCCGTGTCTTACACTGATTGATTTCTTCAGCATATGATGCCATTATAATTTGACTTGACCCACTGATCCTATCGATGACCTCATTTATGGACCATCCCTAAAGTATATTGATAAAGGCTTATTGATTTAACTGTATATATACTTAAATAAGGCGTCCATTTAATTATCGTTAGCAAATTCATGTCTTTAAAAATTCCAGTAGCAAATCAAAGGGTCTATTCTGAAATGTGATTTACGCTACTTAACTTTTTTTCACATGCTCTTTGCAGAAAGTTTTGCGTTGCCATGCAGGTTGTGCCCATTCCCTCGTAGGCCGTAGGTGCAATTTTGTACAATTTATTTGATTTCGACCTTTTATTGTTAACATAGCTCTCAAAATTAATCATTGTATAATAAAACGTTTAGTTGAATTAATTACCGTTTCTTACCATTATTAATTTTGAATATCATATTGTTTTTATTTTAATATTAGCTTCAATGTTTTTAGCAAGTGCAAGGTATTTCTTTTAAACCGTCATTATCTTAATTACATATCTGAATTGGTATAAGATTTCAGCTAATTGGTTGCTATAGCGAGTCAAACGAAATTTAGTGTCTCCTTCTTGCAGGACCGAATTCATGTGCATTGGACTTTTACAACCGAAAGTGTTTGGACCCTGTAGACGAAAGCAAAAGCACCAAATCAACAATTTGTTTGATTTAATTATAAACTAAAAATACGATACAGTAAATTATGAGTAATTATTTACCTTACGGTAAACGCCAATCTTGTGTCGTTTAGTCCATTGAGTAACTGAACCTGCTTCAAGGTCGATTGGGGCATCAAAAACGAAATAAAACATTTTCCCCTTTTCCGCAAAAATACGTTTCTCCAATAGTCCACTGTCGTATTCAATTCCAATGCCCTGCACTTGTACTTTTACATCATAGAAACCGTCATTTTCAATAGGGCCTAAGAAGCCAAGTCCATAGACTGCAACTTCTCTCTCACAAGCAATGCTAAAATATTCACAACTCACAAGAATATCAAAGCAAATTCTAACATAATTGCAATTAAAATAATTTACAGTATATTCAACGACTTAAGTGCTTGAGCATGTAATACATTAAAATTCATCAGTAGCTACCGCTATAGAAATTGGGTAGGAAACTCACACGTTTAGTTTTAGACTGCCATCACAAACAAACTGGGGATTTTCCACGATTTGTGAGTCTCGAGTCAAACAAAGTGTGGACATTCCCGGCAGCACCAGAGCTACGCTGGAATTAGTTTCTGAATTCCGTTTGGACTTCAGTGTTTGTACTTGTCTCCGTTGTGCAGTTTTAAATGAAAGCTTCTTCGCGTCGAATTCCAATCTTTTTTATTAAGGGAATAAATCATAAACTTCTTAATTTTAACACCTAATTAAAGAATTAGCATAGGATGATTTTATGTTTATAAATATAATATGTTGTGATTACTTCTTGGTGTCCTCCAATCCGATAAATCTGTATATTCCAATTGTTTCCTCTGCTGTAAGAATATCTTTTGATTCCGCTGTTTTCGTAAATTCTGTAGAGGTCATGATTGGAAATCGAATTTCAAATAGAGAGTCGCCGAGAACTTCTCGAATTTGTTCGTCAGTTGGCTCCACTTTTATTTTCTTCCACTGGAATTCGGCCCATCTACACAAATCAGTGCGGAAATAATTATTAGGCTCTCATTTAGTAATAGTGCTCCTCAAATAATGAATATAGAAAAGACATGTCAAATCCTAATAATATTTAAGATTTACTGTTAAATTACACATCACCTCGCAGTGCAGCGTGAAACACGTCAAGTTCAATGGTTTCAATGTTGTCACTGCTGAGAACAGATTTTAAGTTCGTCTGAGAGAGTTGCAGGAAGTCGTCATTGTCTTTGTATTCGCCAAAGGATCTGAAAGCAGACAGGACTAATAAAATGGTTCGGTTGAAATCGGTTGGCAGTCGTTCCGTCGGATCTCGTACACTCTGCATTTGTACCCTTCCAGTGGTACCCTATGTATTCGTACCCTGGCAATTTGTGCCCCAAAATTGAATGATTTTTGTGTAGTCTACATATTTAATGCACATACAAATTTTATTGACACTGAAATCGAAAAACATTATCAGACATAATACAATTAATAATTATACGATTAGCAATTCTGAATAAGAGGATCATGAATATCGTATGCTGAAATGAATTTCTGATTCTTGTTGCAATTTCTGGCGGATCTGGAGGATAAAATTTGTATGTGCATTTTATATGTAGACTTCACAAAAATCAGACATTTTCATTAGAAGACGAATGTGGCCAGGGTACGAATACAAAGGGTACGACCGCTAGGGTACGAATGAAGAGGGTACGAAATCCGAGAGAATGACTGCCAACCGTACCAATAAAATTACTTTAACTAATTTATTTCTTTAATTATTTCTTTTATTGGAGGTCCATGAATTTTATTAAAGAACTATCTATGTATGTAGTTTCTATTTTCACTTGCAGTCAACATTTTAAATCAGTAGCATGCAGCAATCTGTTAACTACACAAATAAATACTTTCCAACTCACTGCATAAACGTTGCTGATAATTCTTCCAAAATCTCTACGGGCTTTGTCATCTCAAAGCGTCGGCAGATTAAGAGCAGATTCAAAATCTGATTTGGAAGTAAATTTAATTTCTTCAGAGTTTCCGCCGACCACGTGTCGAGAGATGTGAGCTACAAATTAAAAAGCGAGCACATAATTAATAACGTAATAAAAGAATATTATATTGTAACTATAGATATGAAATAGAAATAATAACTACTTTGAGCGACCCACTTTTACAAAGAGTTCAAATGCGATGGGATCAAAATCGGGAAGTGGGATCCCGTCGCCTTCCTTAACTACAGCCACTTCCCACTTCTCCTTAAATTCTTTCTCTAAAAACGGCGACGATGCTTTCAAAATGACCTTCAGTGCTTTCACTATTTTCTTTTTCTTCCCCACACAAAACGCCACGTCGTAATTCTCTGGTTCTCGTCCCAATAAATCCTGGATTTTCTCCAGCAAAGATTTTTCAACTACTTGAGAGTCCTTCTGTGCCATTGTGAAGAACCTTCGTTGTTTTGTAGTAATGCGCTTGAATATTAAATGGAATAAAAGTTTGGTCCAGTCCCGCTAATTTAATTTTCCAAGCGAATGTATACACACCGAAAAATGCACTGAGTAAACTGACAAACTGAGAGCTGCCGTGATTATTACTTTTCAGTTTGGATGACGGCTCACACGCAGGAATTTATGAGCATTTGAAGTGTTTATAAAATTCCACACACCCAGAATTGGCCTTTGGAACCTCAACAGCTCATGGCTCATCACCGTCAACTGTGGTACAAAAACAAAGTACAGGGTACTTCAAATGCTATCTGATTCAGCTGATGCCCGTCCAGGCTTCTGGAATGCACAGTTGTTAGAGATCATGTGAAGTACTTTACGACAGGAAAGGACATTTGAAAAATACAGTGCGGTGTGGGTATGCGGTTGCTCAAGAATAGTTCACTAGATTTTCTGTTTCTATTGTTTTTTTAATTTTTAAATAAAAATTTAAATAATGTGTATTTTGTGCGTGATTTAATTAGCAACAGATTGGATCATTTCTCTAAAGAATGGAAATAGAAATTAAAAATAAAATTGTAGAATAAAATAGTTTCTCACTGAGCCAATTTTATTGCGTGTACCTCGTGTATATTTTAATTAGTGAAGTTTAAAAATATTTTTAGTAATTATGGAAATCTGGCTTTGTGGTGTGCAACTTGTTCAGACTTGCTCAATTTTGAAGGTGTAGAAGCTGACAAGGTGGAAAATATCAAGAGAGTAGAAACATTCCCAGGCAGAAATATTTATTTCTGGGAACATTTCCGGCAGTGTTCTGTCCATATAATTATTTATTTATTGCATTTGATTAAATACATCGTCATCCAGTTACGTGATGAAGTTTTATTAATTTTATGAGTGCATGTTCTTGCTCTACTAATTAATTTGCTATTATCCACTTTCGATGCAGCATCAACAGTTAAATATCATTACATTGAACTTTAGCTTGAAGCTGACCTTAGAAAAGACTAATTTTTTGCCGTATTTCTGATGCCACTATTTCAGGCACCATTTTATTATCGTTTATTTCATGTCCTTGCATTGCGTGTTGCAATAATAAAAGTCACGTGATGTAATGAAGATCACATTCGTCGAAATTAACACAGGTCAGTGTTGATCATATTATTTGGATTTACTTTTAATTGCGTTGATAAATTGTTAAGTGAATTACCGATATAGAATTGGTCTGGTGTAACATTGCATTGGGTTAGGGGTCGCTTATAAGTGATGTCATCATATTGGTAGGTAGGCCTTAAAATCTTTCCATTACGGGCAATATTAAAAGCCATTGCATTCTATTGGTAGGGCGGGTGGGAGTAGTATGGTTTGGTTACTTTCATGCCGTTTTCCCGCCGTTTCGGCGCCGCACGGCGGGTTTCGCGCCGAAAAAACCGCACAGTTTCTCGCCGAAAAAACCGCACGGCGGGTTGGGAATTTCTCGCCGAAAAAACCGCACGGCGGGTTATCGATTTATTGATTTTATTGATTTATTGATTTTGCGAATTTAACCCTTAACCTCACCCGCTAACCTAACCTATGTATAGTGGATATATAGTGGTGAGGATATATGGTGGGGAGTGCTGCTAACCTAACCTAAACCTAATTTGTTGGATCGGCTTGTTGGATGTATGGTGAGTAGCGTTGGCGGGTTTCTTGCGTTGTTGCAAAATTGATCCCGGCGGGTTGCGAACTTGGCGGGTTTCGAATTTTGGCGACTAGCGAATTTGGCGGATTCCGCACAGGCTATTTCCCGTCAATCAATATCCCGCCACTGTAGGCTGTTGCTATTTCCCCGCCAATCAATATCCCGCCACTGCAGGTTATTGATTTTTATCCTGTCAATCATTATCCCGCCACTACAGACTGTCGTGTATCCTGTCTATGTTCCCGCCGCGTTATTGATTATCCCACCGTTGGCGGCTTCTTTCCGACAATCAATACTGTGTCCTGGCCGCGTTATTGATTATCCCGGCTTCTTCACATCCTGGTCTGTGGGAAGCATGGCGTGCTGCTGTGGCATGGAAGCGTCACTGCCCTTGGCTCGCCATGATGTCCTGCAACCGTTCCGTGGGAGCTGTCATGGTGCCCTTGGGTCGTCATGATGTCCTTGGCCTGGCATGATGTCCTGGACTCGATACACTGACCGCCATTTTGCCTGCTCTATGTGCCCTCTGAGTCCGCTAACGGCTACTCTATGTCCGCCATTGGCCTTTCCGCAATAGGAAGCTCGCCGTCGCCCTAGGGTTGCTTGCGCCTGTCCTGCGCTGTCATCGCTGTGGGGAAAGACCGTCTAAATGCCCTCTGCAGTCTGTTGCAGTCGTGGGAGGGGTAGCGAAAGACCTTTCGAATGCCCTCTACAGCCGTAAGGGGTGGGGTCTGCTGTCCGAGACCCGGCGCTCAGGGATCTGCCGCTGCCCGGGACCCGCCACTGCCCTGGACCCGGCGCTGCTCTGTGGGTCTGCCACTGGGTAGGGCTCTACCGCTGTCATGGTGACTGAATATTATGTATGGGATCATGCACAAGCTATGTCACATGCAGTATAGCCTACGTAACACTTAAATGGTCTGTATGGGAATCCATTTGCCTTTTGTATGCTTTATATATGAATTTTTGTTTTGTAAGCGGCGCATAAAAAGTTTTATGCTTAAAATAAACCCAAAAACAAACATTTACAAATGCCAATTGTTTTTTATCACATTTTTTAAAATTTTGTTTACAAGTTTTTGAAATTTTGTTTACAAGTTTTTAAAATTATTTTTACAAGTTTTTATAATTATTTTTTAATTTTCTAAAATTTTACAAATTATTTTGTTTATTTACAAACTAAATTGATTTGTTTTAAAAAGTATTTATGTTTTACAAACTTATTTTCATTTTTCAACTAATTTTTTTAACAAATTTTTTTCAACTAAATTTTTTTAACAAATTTTTTTAAACGTATTATTTGTCTAATGTGTGAAATCCGTATGGTAAACTAAAGTTTAAATTATTGTTGTCTGGATAATATCTGTTTACATCTAATCCATGGAATGCAATTTTGTCTACATTCATTAAATACAATTTATGATCGATTGATCTAATTAAATTTACAGGCAATCGTTTGATTTTTTGCTCATTTATTGCTGTTTCACAGGTTTCAAATGTACACGATTTCAAACTATTGCTTGGAATTCCCTTGCATTTTAATTCGTCATGCCCGCCAAATGACCTTATAGCATATTCCTTGGCTCTGGAAGCGGCAACTTTCCAAATATCCATATCCTCAATCTTCCATTTCCCGCCCACTCCAGCATTATGATTAACCAAGTCAGGATACTCTGCCAGCAATGCATGCCCTGCTGGTAATTTAGAGTAGTCCACAAAGCTTTTGCATTTGTATAGGTCTTCAAAGTATGTATTATTAGGATCCAAAATCTACGAAATAAAAGAAACGTTTAATTAGATTTATTTTTAAGTAATTGCTATATAATTTGTTTAAATTTATTGCGCGCTTTAAGATAAATAAACATTACTTGCCTGGAAAATATGGCTGTCAGTGTCAGAGTACTGGTGATGGATCCTTTTTTTGAACACCGGTTGAAACTCTTGGTAAAATCCAGAGTAAAAAGCCACTTTGGAATGCTCCAAGCAATTAAAACCTCCTTGGATAGGCTTGTCCAATATAACTTCTTCGGGTTTGAGTACAACTTGAGTTATATTGTCCGACAAACTTTTGAAACCCGTGCATCTTTCATCAGCTATTGTTTTCACCACACTTACGCGAGACGAACAAAATTTCACAGTGATAAGGTTTTCGTTTGACTGCAAAAATTTTCCATAAATTGCATTGTTCATCAGTTTCAAGAAATCTTTGTCTGATTTCGATTTTGCATTTCTTCTTCTTTCAACGTTTGTTGTTATATAGTCTTTAATGTAGGCTTGATGTGAGAATGAAAATCCTTGATGAATTTTTACAAGTTTCATTCCCATTTTCAAATAATATTGCAGAGACGCATGGTTCACTACATAATGCATTTTGTCATAGCATGTGAGCATGAGTTTTTCTTGAGTCAAAAAAGATTTTCCCAACTGTCCAAGTTTCGACACGTGTTCTTTTTGACGTTCTGACAACTCATTTAATTGAATTTTAAGTTTTTCAGGACACAATGGAATTTCCTTGGTTTTTTCTTGAACATTAATTGGGTATTCTAAATCCACTTCTAAGATATACCCTTTGCTTCCAGCTTCAAAGTCACGATTTATCCAGTCGATACAGTTTAATGTGTCCTCAGTTTCACATTTAAAATTTCCAAGCGGGAACTTTTTGCACAAAGCTTCAGCATACATACTATTCTTGTCAACATACAGAAGGTGTTGTCTTGGTAGCTCAGGGGTGTAGTGTTCCGCATCTCGTTCCGTATTAGCCACTACAATTTTCTGCGAGGCGTAGCAAATCCCGCCTCGAATCCCCTTTTTAACCATTTTGTACATTTCATAGTCCCGTATAACATCAATTTCAACGCCGTTTGTTTTTAAGAAACTTTGCCAAGCATATCCGCTGGTAGTGCACACGTACGTAGGATCAAGTCCAGTGTTTTTTATCCCAATGCGTCTAAAATTCTCCCACACTGCAGCCAACAGTACACTGTCCAGTAAATTGTAGAGTTTGCAATACTGGTTAAAGTCTTTTATATTGAACTTTGTAATTATTTTGTTCACAAGTTCCCATTCTGAGTCTGTAATTTCTTTTCCCGTCAAATCATTATTGAACCATTTACGTTCTGGTATGGGATGTCCATCTTGAAATACAGTAGAAGAAGTAAGATAACTGTACGGGAACGGAATTTTTGCAAACAACAGTTCAATGTTTTCTTTTGTATTGGGAACTCCAGCTGGAACCATTTCCGGGAAACACTGATCAATTAATGTCAAACTTTCACATTTTTCTTTTGCAATAACGTCAGCCAAGTTAGCCAAACTGTCTTTTACAAATTGACAGCTGTCAATAAATCTTATTTTCACTCTGCGATCGTTTTCTTCTAATTGTTCTGTATTTTCACTTCCCATATTTTTATTAAGTGTTGGTAAAGTTTTATTTTTATGCGCAATTGTCATTTGCACAAATTTCTCTGACGATTTTGCAATAACGTGCACATCCTCAGCATCAAACATTTCTTGTTCCAATGCATTTACAAGCAGATGCAGATCAAATCCGGTTGAATTATGACAAACACATACAAGTTCATGTTTGTATTTTATCTTGAGGTTGCAAGACTGACACAGAGCAGCAATGTATGTACCTTCTGTATGGTTATAATGATAAGTTTTAATTACAGACTGCTTTGCTTTGCCATTTACTGCATCAACTGCTCCAGCAAATCCGCCAATTTCATCTCCAAGTTCTTCAATATATTTATCAATTGAATCTTCATTAAACGCTTCTGCATAGCTTCGTTTTTTCTTTTTCTTTTCAACAGTAAATTTCCGATGACATAGTTCACAATGTGTCGCTGCTTTATGTTTTCGCAATGTTTCAGCATCCGGTTTGTTGAAATTATTAGTATTTCGAATTTTACTCACAAGTTTGTCTGCCCAATAAAATACAGACTTGTAAAAATGCTTGACCGGATTTTCGCCATTGTAATAATTCGCATGAACAATTTTCATATCAGATGTTGTCGTTTTCACAATAACAATTGCATAACTTGCTGGTTTAAATTCGGACACCATCGTTGTTGCCTTTTTTCGATTTCCCAATGCCTTAGCAAACGTCTCCCAGTCGTAGAATAATATGTAGGGCACTGGTAATGTCATATGTTCATTTCTGAATTTTATTCTGAATCGTTTATCAGGAAAATCATATATTTGTTCTTTCACTTCTGTACAGCTGTGTTTCAGTAGCTGTTCTTGAGTTTTTTTGAAACGAAAACACTCTTGACAGAAGTACAAACGCTTTTTTTGTATATGTCCAAGAAATCGATCCAAGTCTTTTATCAGAACAAAATGGCAACGTTTTCCTTCTTCATCGTTTTCATGAATCAGAAACAGATTTACAACTTTTGTAGATTTATGTACACTTTTATAGTTGAGAACTATATTTTTTCCTTCATGTGTAAAAACATTTACACTGATATCGTTTTTCTCTTCAAACAACGGAATGTCCGTATGCACATTAACACCAGCGTCACTCATCATTGAAAAGTCAAAGTTGCACAGATATTTTTTCCATAATGCAACGCTAGAAAGCTTAATACATGTTGGCGGTTTCCTGATTTCACCAAGCTTAGCTTGCTTTTCAGAAAAGCATTCTCGTAAATTTACTTCATCTTCCATATGCATGCCGGCAGCTATACAGTAATGGAAGCATTTTCCATCTTTGTTGTTGATATTTACAATTCCTTGTTTTGGAAATGGCATCTTAAGATGTCCGCGTATTTTTGAGTTCTTAAGTAGTGACAGCTCACCCATTTTTACTTGAAATGATACAATTTTAATAATTCTCCATCCACTTCCAAGTTCAGTGAAATTATTTTTTTTTTCAATAATTTCGTCTGCAGCTTCAAGCAAAAGAGAATCTATTCCGTTTGAATCATGAAGATCAAATGGTCTGGAATCGAAGAATATAGTTTCCTCATGTGTAAACGTATGATCAGCGTCTTGAATATCTTTTTCCATTAACACATCAATTCCAATAATGACACTCATGGCTTTGTACACAACCAAGTTTTCATTTAAAAGTTTTTCAGTTGGATTTTTTACAAATTCAAAAATATCTTCAATGCTGGTAATTTCATCTGTTGGTTCATATAAATACTCTTTGACTGCGCCAAGATTTGATCTTGAAGTTTCTTTGAAAAACGACAAGTTAATTTCATGTCTGGCGTCCAAGTGGCCACCTCTCTGCCCAATACGAGTACACGCATGCGCAGATTTGCATGGAGTATACATTTCACAGTCTTCACAGTAATGAAAGCGCTCAACGTGATGGTAGTAAGGATACCATTTACGAGTATCGTAAGAACATCCAGCCATAGGACAATTAAGTAGCTGTAAATTAAAAAAAAGTAAACAATCAATATTCAGTAAAAAATTAGATCACTTTTTGAGCCAGGAAATTTGGCTCATCTTTTGAGCCAGGAAATTTGGCTCATTTGAGCCAGGAAATTTGGCTCATTTTTTGATTTACACAATTTGACTCAATTTTAAAAAATGTGAGCTTTTTTTTAAACATTTAGCTCATTTTTAAAATTTTGACCTATTTTTTAAACATTTAGCTCATTTTTTAAAATTTTGACCTATTTTTTAAACATTTAGCTTATTTTTTAAAATTTTGACCTATTTTTTAAACATTTAGCTTTTTTTTTAAATTTTGACCTATTTTTTAAACATTTAGCTTTTTTTTTAAATTTTGACCTCAGGAAATTTGGCTCATTTTTTGAGCCAAATTTCCTAGCTCAAATGAGCCAGATTTCCTGGCTCATTATCATACCGGAACCAACACCAGTCCGGAGCGCCCGATCGATATCATACCAGAACCAACACCAGGCGCCCGATCGATATAATACCAGAACCAACACCAGGCGCCCGATCGATAACATACCGGAACCAACACCTGTCAAGAGAGATGGCGAGATAATCAATAATCCTGGCTCATTTATTGAGCCAGGAAATCTGGCTCATTTGAGCCAAGAAATTTGGCTCATTTTTTGAGCCAGGAAATGTGGCTCATTTGAGCTAGAAAATTTGGCTCATTTGAGCCAGGAAATTTGGCTCATTTTTTGATTTACACAATTTGACTCAATTTTTAAAAAATGTGAGCTTTTTTTTTAAACATTTAGCTCATTTTTAAAATTTTGACCTATTTTTTAAACATTTAGCTTATTTTTTAAAATTTTGGCCTATTTTTAAAACATTTAGCTTTTTTTTTAAATTTTGGCCTATTTTTAAAACATTTAGCTTTTTTTTTAAATTTTGACCTATTTTTCCAAATTTGACTGTTTTTTTAAAATTTTGCTTATATTTTTTATGAATTTCACTCCATTTCAAAAAAATTTAGCTTTGTTTTAAGTAATTTTTTCAAAATTTTACTGTTTTTTTTTAAATTTTGTTTCATTTGAAAACAATTTAGCTCATTTTTTAAAAAAATTTGGCTCATTTTTGGAACATTTTTTAAGAAAAAAGGATTAAATTGTAAGACAGTCGTCTTAAGAATTTAAGAAAAAACACATAATTTAAGGAAATTATTTAGTAAAAAAAGAACTTACGACATATTTAGGATCCTTCTCTCGTGGCTGGGTTTTCACAGCGCGTGGAAATGTGAATGTTTCCTCCATTACTCCAATATAGGTTTTTGCCACTCACTGTACAGTCTTTTTAAAAATTTATAGAGTTTCAAAATGCACAGAACCAACAGCAATCCGATCGATAAATACAACAGTCCAATATCTTGAGCAATTTCAGGCTTTCCGCCGGGATCAATTTTGCTCTGCTTCAGCAGGGTCCACAGCAGAAACTGAACTGACTCGGCGAGCGAATGGGACAGGTGTTGACTATCTAGCTGCTCCCCCTTTTTCATCAAGTTCGATCGAATGAGCTCTAATTTTTCGCTCAACTGTGTATGGTCCAACTCCCCTACTTTATTGCCATATGCACATGACATGCACATAATGGTTACGCACAGTGTTTTAAAATACATGTTAACTGTTTGACGTCACTTACGCAACTGGCTATTTTTTTGAACGTTTTTTCTTTATTGGCAATTTGTCAATACAAAACCAATAATCAGGCAATTCTTTTTTAAAAGCCGGTAAATGAGGCAATTCGTTTTTAACAGATGGTGGCTTGGTCACTACTATTAAATCAGATGCTGGGTTGGACACTTCTATTAAATCAGATGCTGGGTGGGAAACTTCTTTTTCAGCAGATAGTGGGTAGGAAACTTCTTTTAAATCAGATAATTCATTTAAATCCAAGTTTTTCACTGGTGATTTTGGAATTTTATTATCGATTGTTTCCACAAAATTGTCAGTTTCTGGTTTATTAGTGTCACACGATTCTAGGTATATGCGCATTAAATTATTGTAAAGGTCAGGATCGATACATTTCATTACTCTAGCCATTGCAAAAACATTTCACAAGCTATAATTTCACAAAATATGGTGCATATAATTTTTTTAATAACTTCAGAATTCCTCAGTAAAACGTTTTTCAAGTTTTTGGAATTTAATTTGTCTAGAATGTTATTGATTTTATAACATTCAGTTGTACAGAAAATTGGATAATTTTTTAAACACTCTGCTTTAGCCAAAAGCTGATTTTCACTTGCACTTTTAATAACAATTTTCGGATTTTTGCATAAAGTCAGCTTGTATAAAAACTCGCATTCTGTCTCTAGCCTAGTTATCATGCTGATGAGTAGGCTTCACAATTTTTGTCTGGAAATACATGTGAACGACACCAGTATTTTACGTTCGTGCTTCTTGGATGCAAGTCCATCATCAAATGACCAAACTTACGCAGTTTAACTGCTTTTATATACGCATCTTGTAGAAATTTTATATTATTTGGACATATTTGAGACGCTAATCTTTTAATTGTACTTCGGTCACGTGGTTGATCAAACATAATTAAGTACTGGGAATTAATATTGACTTCTCGCAACTGTTTTTTAAATGCATTTTGTAAAATAAGTACAATGGAAACTCCTCGGTGATGCGCATGCTTTACAAAAAATCTAGTTATGAGTTCCAAGCTGTCCCCTTTTGTAAGTAAATCCATCTGGTCATCAACTATAACTAACGTTGAATCTGTAGCCAATTCTTCAATGTCTTGAATGTTATTAGTGAATATAATATTATCATTTTCTGCTTGCATCTGGTAAAAAATAGGTTGAAAATCGCAGTACACGTACACAACTTTATTCAATTGTTTAGATATGATTTCATGTCTGCGTCTAATTAACTCTTTAACCATGAATGTCTTTCCAGACCCGGTGCATCCTATGACAGACATTGTAAAAGGATGCAGCAACTCAAAATTTATGACGTCCATGCTGAATAAAGTGCCAACAACGACTGATTTAAAATTATAAAAACAAAATTAATTTATTACAAATTTTTGAGTGATTATTTAAATTAACATTTTTGGATTACAATTTTTTCTAATTACTTAAATTAACATTTTTTTCTTATTAATTAATATTTTATCAATTTGTCTAAGTTCACAATTTCATTATCCGGAATTATTTGAAACAATTACAATAACATGAATTAACAAGACATTTTTCTTGTCTGTTGTAAATAACATACAAATTAAAATTTGGAATCAAATTTACAAAACGTTCAACTTTCTTATCATTAACATTACAAAAAGTTGTAAAAGAGTCTAAAATATTTCTATAAGATATACCTATAATTCTAGCGTACAAATAGTATATACAATATTGCCCACAAACGTACGAATAATCGCTTTGGAGCTGCCTACAGTTTACATTAGTTATACAAATATTTGGTTTTTCTATATTATAACTATTTACAAATTTGCCGAAGCTATCAAAGAATTCACATTCACGTTCGGATTTAATGAACCATGCCACCCAATGGGATCCGTTGTTATTAATACTATCTACATTTTGCACTATAGCTATAGGATAACTAACGAATTTTACTTCTTCTAACAAAGTATCAGCTGCTACAATATATAAAGGTATATCTATATTTAAATCTAATAGTAGTCTACGAAGTGCTTCTCGAATAAAACTTGTGTTCATATTTTCAGTGTTCGAAATGTATTTGTTTGTTTCTATCCAGTTCAAATACTCCTTGGTACAAGCAATAGACGAGTACGGTTATGGCTTTATCCAATGGTTTCTTGAATTTCAATCCAATTTTCACTTGACCTTTTCGGTTTACAGACAGAGCGTTTCCAATGTTTGGTAAAAGTTCAACAGCAGTAAATACATTACCTGTAAAATACAAAAACACAAATTATTAAGCTATGCTAGCTATGCTAGACTGCTGCTGTGTTAGCTATGCTAAGTCAATATTGTGTTTTTATACTTTACCTTTGAGGTAATTATCTCTCGAGATTCCATTTCCCAAAGTTTCAAATGCGACTGTCTTCCGCAATGTTCTTAGAGCAACTAAAAAGTTGTCACCGGCTGTCGCGTCATCGCCTTTAAAACTGTATGGAATAACACGATTTTCCACGTTTTCTCCATTCCAAGTGACGTTCAGTTCACTTATATTGAAATTTTCAAAATTAAAAGCTGATTTCATCATATTTCCATTGAAAGCTTCAGAATCCAGCATACAGAATACCATTAGTTTTGGTATTTTTCCAATAACAATTCCGTCAGAAGTTACTGATGACAATCCTTTTGGTACTGAAATGGCTTTCATTTGAACTTCATTCGTTACATATTTAAATGTTTCATTGTTTGATAGCTGTTGTCGATGTAAATTCACAACATCTTGCGAAACTGTCTTCTTTGCAGCATAAAAAACAGCGTCTGTAATTTCTGCTTTATACGGGCAACCAGAAAATCCATCTTTATCGTTTTTTGCACAATCCAAATACAAGTAAGGATCGCTTCGTTTTAAAATAATTCGACACTCTGTCCCACTTGGAATATATCTGTTCTGGTTGAAAAAATTTCCAAGCAGAGATCCAAGTAAATAGAACTGTTTCGAGTTTTGTGTCAATTGATATCTTGCATTAAATCCAGCGTCAGTGACAGCATACGTATTAGGCGTAGTATTTGGATACCACATTTCATCTTTCAAGTATCCATCTTTTTCAAGTTGACTTGTTCCCAAAGCTCTTTGCAAGTAGGCTGACCATGGATAAAAATTAGATGTATCCAGTACCAGCTGTCCGTTCAAATACAATTGTAGATTTGAAAACAGCGCATGGAAAAACAAGTTGGTTGGTGCCACGATGTCAGCTGCTTCGCATGCTTTACCGTCCTGCTTGACAATTCTTACGTCTAAGCCTAGCATACAATCTTGTAGCGAACCGTACCCATCGTAAACCCATCTGAACTCAAGTGGGTTGTGGCTATCCTTAGTACTTAGTAAGGAATAGCATTGGATATAGTCTGTAGTTGTAAGTTCACTTATATTAGTAGGCGGTAACTCTACTAAATTTAACTCTGAACTCAGTGATTTTTTAGATGTTTCGTAAACGGTTGGTTTTTCGTCAAAAATGTTGTTGATATCCATGATGAGAGATGTGTTCACCTTGAAGGTTGATCTATTAATGAGCAGTATGGTTCGAAAAAAGCATTATTTATACTATTTTTTGTTTCGACGATGACACTTTTGTTTCTTTGCAGTGTTTTTTCTTGTGTAAAACAACGATTTCTTAGGTTTTCGTCCTCTTCCTGCTTGTAACCTCTTGGGTTTCTTAACACTTTTCTTCTTTTTCCCGCCTCCACGTTGAATATGCTTCTTTCTTACTCGTTTAACTTTTCTAGTTGTTTCATGTTTCTTTTTGAAAAATGTCATTGGAACCAAGTATGAAGATTCTTCAGGTGCAACACCAGAGCTGCCAGTATAGATACCACCAGCAATTCCTCTATTTCCAGTTTGAATATACGACGGATCTTGCAAAACGCATTTTTCGTCGTCACAATTGACTTGCCTCATCGTGACTAATATCTTGGTTTAAAGTGCAATTTCAAACTCGTTTCACTGTCTTTTCCAAAATCAAGTTGTCTTGCGAATTCGTCGACTAGTTGCACATGAATCTGACGTATGTCCGCACGGCTCAAAGGCAAAAATATGACTGGGTTAAAGTAGACAATCGTTTCGTTTATATCCTCATGACTCAAATCAGAATCTTGCAAAATTGGTAAAACGTGATGATTATAGTACTGGTTCTGTACAATATCACTCAAAACTACAATTCGTTTTGCAGTTGCAGTTATTTTATCATCATCTTCGCCAATTTCTTCTTTTTCAATTTCTTTTTCTTTTTCTTCCTCTTGAATATCTAAACCAACTTTTACTCTTGTATCGCGAACAAACACTTGGTTTTTGGGAATACTTAAGAGTTGATTAACTGCAGGCGGCAGTTGCACAGATACTTCTTCATCCAAATTTTCCACATAAATGTCGCCATTTTGTATAACAAAGTTGATTTCCATGTCATTGAATATGCGTGTTTCTATACTTTGGTTTATTTCTTCCAACACATCATCCACCGCTAGCGAGGTGGGTTCTTTCATTGGTGCATAGTATACATGATCAATTGAAAATCGAAAGTCTAACGTTTCTTCATCTTTAATTTCATTGTACTTATCCATATCAAAGTTAACACTTGATACATAAAGCCCAATCTTGAATTTTTCATCTAAAAATCCTAAGCATTCAAGTATTTTTACAGGCAGCACACTGAAGCTTTTCGAATTAGCAAAATCCTCAAATTCAAAAACAGCTTTGCCATCGTCTGGATCTATAGTTATTTCAAACTTTTTAAAATATTTCTTCATTTCTGTATTTAATCGTTCAAAAAACTTTTTTGGATCTTCATCCCCTTGACTATTTTGTCGTGTAAAGGGAACAACGCTTTGAAAAGGCTGACGAATGGTTACCAAATTTTGATAATCTGTGAACGTTTCCATTCTTATATCAAATTCAGTATTTAATAGAACGTTTTTAAATGCATCCATGGAAATAATACTCAAAGCTGGAACGTTTCCATATGGAAATTGATTTCTATTAAATCCGAATACAATAGCCAATTCATTTGGTATAATCACGAATTGTCCTTTTGCTGGTCCCTCGTTTACTGCACTAATAAACACAGTATCTGGCGGTGTAACAGGAAAAAATGAAAACGAGAATGGAATTTCTCGCTCTTTTAACGCTCGACGAATATCAGAGAGAAACGTGAACAGATCGTTGGTAGATTTCTTGATTTTTCCTGCTAAAACCTTTGGAGGTTTTAAATTGGGAAACAATGGCGACGCTTCAATGCTGCGTGCGACGCGTTTTGGTTTTGCTGGTGTGTATTTTAAGCTAACTAGACCTACTTGATACAAATTTTGAGGTAATTTCAACTCATTAGGCAGTTCTGCAATAAAATTAGTAGCTGTATTTGATGGTAAATTGTTGCTGTAACTCGAAAGCGTACAGCATATGCTCGGAGGAGCAACGTTTTCAATGACGGAGCGTGAAAACATTTTAAACTAAATTGAGTTCTTGCTCGTAAAAACCTCCTGTTATATCTGAAATCAATATTTGTCATGTGAAAACATATTGATTAATTTTATGTCAAAGATATTCATAAATTAAACTTTATCTCTTTTTTGAGCCAAAGTGAGCTAAAAAATCTGGCTCACTTTTCTGAGCCAGGAAATTTGGCTCATTTGAGCCAGGAAATTTGGCTCATTTGAGCCAGGAAATTTGGCTCATTTGAGCCAGGAAATCTGGCTCACTTTTCTGAGCCAGGAAATGTGGCTCATTTGAGCCGGGAAATTTAGCTCATTTTTTGAGGCAGGAAATTTGACTCATTTGAGCCAGGAAATTTGGCTCATTTGAGCCAGGAAATGTGGCTCATTTGAGCCGGGAAATTTAGCTCATTTTTTGAGCCAGGAAATTTGGCTCATTTGAGCCAGGAAATCTGGCTCACTTTTCTGAGCCAAAGTGAGCTAAAAAATCTGGCTCACTTTTCTGAGCTGAGAAATCTGGCTCACTTTTCTGAGCTAAAACATTTCGCTTATTTTTTTTTTTATTAAAAAAGACTTGCCTTCATCATTAAGATCTTTTAACAAGTAGGTAATAGGATTAGTTTTTTGTACAGCTGCTATTACAAATATTTCCCTGCTCCAATTTTCCGCAGATCCTAGAAATAATACGTTATTTTCACGTTTTTTTAAGTAATGTACAGTATAACACTATAATTTATTATAGTATATAGTTAAAATTTATATATTTACATATAAGAAATACCTTTTTCAAACAACATCTTAGCTCTTGATATTCTAACTTGATCACCAATAGCAAACTTTGCTGGTTTTGAAGTTTGGTTTTGCAGCGAATTTTTAAATATCCTGTGCCATATCTCAAACTCGTTCTTTTTTGTCACTTTATTTGGTGTAGTCTGAATTGTTCTATGAAAACTGTTATTATAAGCTTTCACAAAGTCTTGAATTTTGTCGTCAATTTTTAATGTATTTCTCTTAGTCATATAGCGTTCAAGTTTTGTAAAAAGAGTACGAATAAACCTTTCGCTGAATGTACTTTTAATATACGAATAGATATGGTAATTTACAATTCTATTGTCTTTTAAGAACTGTCTAAAATTTTTATTTCTATATTCTTTTCCCATATCTGTAAACAACGTCATTGGCGTAGTTCCAACTTCTTGAAATATAGATTTAAACGCACGAATCATTGAACTTGATGATTTATCCTTCAGCATACGTACAAATGCTTTTTTGCTGAACGAATCAATAACAATAAGTACAAAGTAATTGCAATTGTTCCATTCTGCAATGTTGCTAATGTCCTTGAGATCAGACGCATAGTTTTGATTAATAAAATTAAAAAACACTTTCCTTCTAGGAAATTTGCGTCGTATATCTTTATGCAAAGAGTAAGCAATCAGCTTTGAAAGTTCTTTTTTCACTAGTTTTTTATCAGTCCACTTTTTTCTGTTTGCCAAAAATCCGCTCAAACCAGAAAAACTTCCGGCTAATTTGTGATTTAGATAGGATCGACGTACACTTTGGTCAGCCATTTTAAGTCAAATGAAAGTAAAACTAACTGATTCCTGTATTTATACATTCAGTCGCTGTTCAAGGCTAAGCTATGGCGGACGAATTGTACACTGTTGATTTCACTATTCATATTTACGGACAGATAGCTGTTATAAAGACCGGCATTTTAGAACAACCTACAGTTAAACCACGTGTGAAATGGGAAAATAAATGGGAAAAATGGGATCTCAGTTTTCCGCAAGTTTGTCGAATTTATAATAAAATTGAAAAAGCATCACATACTGAAAACAGAACATACTGCGTCAATTTATTTCCAGAGTACCCTGCTGAAATTCTCGGAATTACAGACTCTGTTCGTTAATATAACATCGTAACGTTTCTGTGCGTCCTCAGTCACGATTTGACAGTCGGGCAGTAAACATCTACCATGGAACACCTTGAATCTTACGATCCTATATTGTGTAAAAATTGGGATAAACCAATAATTGAAAAAACGAACAAAGTGGATTTTTTCAAAAACCCAAATTCAAAAATTGTAAGTTTTATTTTTTTCTTATTATTTGAGTCAAATGTTTCAGCTCAATTGAGCGCAGAAATAACGCTCACTTTTTTGAGCCAAAGTGAGCTAAAAAATCTAGCTCACTTTTCGATCCCTAATAATCAATAACCAATATTCTATAATAATGTTTTTAATTTTAGATTGGTGATCGACTTTTGGCACAAAAAACATGGAACAATTATAAACAGTGCAACTACATTTACGTTGGTCGATTGCGAAACGAAACTGAATCCACAACAGTTGAATTCTCACTTGTCACCGGCAAGTTGTTACTGAAGTTCATTCGAGGTGTCCATGATCACAACGTTTACATTCAAACGCCAGAGGATAACATTGAAAACCTCAATCTCACATACTTCAACGACGGAAAGTATTCAAAACTTGTTTTGCAATGCCCAGTTTTAGAAAAAACATCTGTGAAATATGGAGGATGGTTGGGTCCGCAAATTGAATTGAACTACGATGAAATTGAAAACCTTGTGTTGTTCTTAACCCAAGATTGCAAATTGTAACTTGTGCAAAAAACATGAATACAATAACTCTGGAAAGTTTGTGGTGTGACGCATGCCAGTTCTGCTGGTTGAACTATATGCCGTCAAATTTGCAAAGCATAAACTATATGACGTCAAGTTTGCAATTAATTGAGTATAAAAACAAACAATACTGTGCGCGATGTGAAGCGCAAGAAAAGAAAAAAGATGAAAAAGTGGCTGAATGTCTAAATACACCGTACGATGAATGGATTGACTTTGAGAAGTTCGATTCTGTTGACAATTGGTGTGAAGTAACCAGAAGTTTGGACAAAACAGATTGTTTTGTGTGTGAATACGATCCTCATGATATCGTATCATCCACAGGAGAACCTGATGTACAATATATACATAGTGTATCTCTGTATGGGGAAACTGTATACATATACAAGTACATGCCAAAAATTAAAGTGTGTAACTATTGTATGTTTTGGCGAAGCTCGAGAGTTTTGGAGAGTGTTCAAGAATATATTCGCAACTACAAAGAAGACGAATATAAAGCAATGCAAATGTCAATGGAACAAGTGTAATTCGTGTTGAAAACAATATGAATACATGGCAGAGTTTGTTGTGCGAGGCTTGCCAGTTTTGCTGGTTGAACTATATGCCGACAAGTTTGCAAACAGTGGAGTATAATAACAAACAATACTGTGCGCAATGCAAATTTCAAGAAAAGAAAAAAGATGAAAAAGTGGCTGAATGTCTAAATACACCGTATGACGAATGGATTGACTTTGATAAGTTTGACAATATTAACAATTGGTGTGAAGTAACCAGACGTTTCGAGAAAACGGATTGTTTTGTGTGCGAATACGATCCGTATGATAAACCATCATCTACAGAAGGCCCGGATGCAGAATTTGTTCACGGCGTGTCTCTGTATGGCGAGATTGTGTTCATATACAAGTACATGCCGGAAATTAAAGTATGCGGTTATTGTATGTTGTGCCGAAGCTCTGCAAAAGTTTTAAAGAATGCTCACGAATATATTTGCAAGTACAAAAAAGATGAATATAAAGCATTGCAATTGTCTATGGATCAAGTTTAATTCATGTTAAAAACAATATGAATACACTGCAAAGTTTGTTGTGTGAGGCGTGCCAGTTTTGCTGGTTGAACTATATACCGTCACATTTGCAAAGCAGAAACTGTATGACAAGTTTGCAAACCGTCGAGTATAACAACAAACAGTACTGTGCAAGATGTAAAACTTGCGAAAAAGAGAAAGACGAAAGAGTTGCAAAATATTTAAATACACCATACGATAAATGGATTGACTTTCGTAGATTCGAAAACATTAAAAATTGGTGTGAAGTAACAAGAAGTTTGTCAAACACCGATTGTTTTGTATGCAAGAAAAACCCTTGTATAAAAGGCACTACAAATGATCCTAATTCAAAATATATTCGCATGGTTTCGCTATACGGAGAAACAGTATACGTATACAAGTACATGCCTGAAATCAAATTGTGTGAGTACTGCATGATTGTGACAGACATGGAAGTTGTACAAAAATACATTTGCAAAAACAACAAAGATGAATATATAGCATTGCAGTTGTCAATGGCAATAAAACAGATGGTATCCATCTTGAAAACAAAATGAATACTCTACAAAGTTTGATGTGTGAGTCATGCCAGTTCTGCTGGTTAAACTTTAAACCATCAAGTTTACATACTGTAATGTATAACAACAAACAGTACTGTATAGATTGTGAAGAACAAGTAAAGCTGAAAGAATTAAGAATTGCTTACAGCTTAAATACACCATACGTTGTATGGATTCGGTTAAAGAAGTTCACAAATATTGAGAACTGGTGTAAAGTAACAAGACAAGTGGAAAACAACGGTTGCTTTGTGTGTGAAAACAACCCAAGCAATGTCAAAGCCTGGACTGAAAACCCTAGTTTAGACTATATTCGGAAAATAACCCTATACGGTGAAAGAATTTTCATGTACAAGTACGAGCCAAAAATAAAAATGTGCGGACATTGTATGTTTTGGCGAACCTATAAAATTTTAGAAATTGTACAAAAATATATTTGCAAATACAAACAAGATGAATATCGGACATAGAAACATGTATGTAAAAATAATTACGTTACGTCTCAAAATAATATATAAAGTTAAGTTATGTATAGTGAAGCACAAAATATATGTAATGTAATTTAAAAAAAAATTACCTTTGAGAAATAAGTTACAGTGTAAAAAATAATTTACACATACTTTAAAAAATCAATTTAGTTTGTAAAAATTTATAAAAAAAATTATTTAGTCTGTAAAGATTTTAAAAATGTTAAGTGTAAAAAGAAAATAGTAAAAAATAATTTTTAAACATTTTAGAATACTTAAACTTAAAAACAAATAGTAAGAGAAATAATTTGTTAACATAAAAAAAATATAAAAAAATTGTAGACAAAATTTTTAAAACTGTAATAAAAAACAATTGGCATTTGTAAATGTTTGTTGTTGGGTTTATTTTAAGCATAAAACTTTTTATGCGCTGCTTACAAAAAAAAATTCATATATAAAGCATACAAAAGGCAAATGGATTCCCATACAGACCATTTAAGTGTTACGTAGCCTATACTGCATGTGACATAGCTTGTGCATGATCCCATACATAATATTCAGTCACCATGACAGCGGTAGAGCCCTACCCAGTGGCAGACCCACAGAGCAGCGCCGGGTCCAGGGCAGTGGCGGGTCCCGGGCAGCGGCAGATCCCTGAGCGCCGGGTCTCGGACAGCAGACCCCACCCCTTACGGCTGTAGAGGGCATTCGAAAGGTCTTTCGCTACCCCTCCCACGACTGCAACAGACTGCAGAGGGCATTTAGACGGTCTTTCCCCACAGCGATGACAGCTCAGGACAGGCGCAAGCAACCCTAGGGCGACGGCGAGCTTCCTATTGCGGAAAGGCCAATGGCGGACATAGAGTAGCCGTTAGCGGACTCAGAGGGCACATAGAGCAGGCAAAATGGCGGTCAGTGTATCGAGTCCAGGACATCATGCCAGGCCAAGGACATCATGACGACCCAAGGGCACCATGACAGCTCCCACGGAACGGTTGCAGGACATCATGGCGAGCCAAGGGCAGTGACGCTTCCATGCCACAGCAGCACGCCATGCTTCCCACAGACCAGGATGTGAAGAAGCCGGGATAATCAATAACGCGGCCAGGACACAGTATTGATTGTCGGAAAGAAGCCGCCAACGGTGGGATAATCAATAACGCGGCGGGAACATAGACAGGATACACGACAGTCTGTAGTGGCGGGATAATGATTGACAGGATAAAAATCAATAACCTGCAGTGGCGGGATATTGATTGGCGGGGAAATAGCAACAGCCTACAGTGGCGGGATATTGATTGGCGAGAAATAGCCTGTGCGGAATCCGCCAAATTCGCTAGTCGCCAAAATTCGCAACCCGCCAAGTTCGCAACCCGCCCGGAAATTTTGCAACAACGCAAGAAACCCGCCAACGCTACTCACCATATATCCAACAAATTAGGTTTAGGTTAGGTTAGCAGCACTCCCCACCATATATCCTCACCACTATATATCCACTATACATAGGTTAGGTTAGCGGGTGAGGTTAAGGGTTAAATTCGCAAAATCAATAAATCAATAAAATCAATAAATCGATAACCCGCCGTGCGGTTTTTTCGGCGAGAAATTCCCAACCCGCCGTGCGGTTTTTTCGGCGAGAAACTGTGCGGTTTTTTCGGCGCGAAACCCGCCGTGCGGCGCCGAAACGGCGGGAAAACGGCATGAAAGTAACCAAACCATACTACTGGTGGGTTTATGAGAAAAACGATGTGTCAACCATGACATCATTTATGGATGATCTCTCGTTGAGTAGAATGTCACGAAATGTATGCACCAAGCGAAATATTGGCAAAATAATTCCCTTAGCCTTTAACTTGAAATGATGTTAAACGTACGTTAAGCTAACGGATTTCACAGACACAATTTACTAATTACTACCTTCATTAAAGTTAGTGGCAAGTTTTTTGTGGGTGCTGCTATCAGTAGAATTTGAATACTGGGAATTATTTGTTATAACTGTGACAGATGCCGTACCTGTTGGTTCTGATAAAGTAAGTGATCGTCGAGAAATGACTTTCCCAGTAGGGTCTATGGGTCTGCCTTAATAAGGACAGCCATTTACGAAATAAGATTGTGACGTAGTAATAATTTAGGTCTGGAATTCGGGATATTTTGATTACATACTTCATTGATCGGTGAAAAAGTAAAAACGAGCGGAAATGTATAGTTTATTTTATTTCTGCCGTTCCCTTTTTGTCTTATAATGGGGGAGGGGGTTTGAGACGCGCATCATGTTGTTAAGCCATTTTAAGTTTTTTTTGGACGCTCTTTTTGAAAACAAAGATCTCATGGAAAATCTAACTTATAGCTTGGCGGGTTATGTTCGTCAGATACTGTAATTTACTTAAGAAATTATAACACTTTACAAAATAAATAAATTCAAAATTAATTTCTTCATTAAACTCGCATTAGACGTGGGTACATTATTGAATATATGTAATTTATATATAGGCTTACGCATATTTACCATGTTATTAATAATCATACGTTCACCCCATGGATTATACATTGCCTAATTTAATTTGATTCGGAATGCCCTCAATTATTACATCAACAAGAAGATTAAAATTCCCTACGTAGATTTAGTGAAATTATAAATGAAGCCAGGTTAACGCCAAGAATCCCAGTTCATAAGCAATGGTTTCTAATCACCCATTAATTACATTTTAATCGTATTCAGATATAAAATTCAATTGCAGCATTGTTGAGAATTAAAAATCTAATGATCACTCACTCATTGTATTTGAATCTAATCTAAATATCACACTCAATGGCAATTGTTGAAAATTAAATTCTGATCACATATTGTTCACACTTGTTGATACGTGGATTAAACTAAAATTGAGGAGTGAATGAGAGTTGTGATGTTTGCTTAATTTCCAATTACGCATTCATCAAAAGTTTCAATTGAATCGAATTTACATGATGAATGGTATATTGTGTGTGAAGAACCAAAATGACCCATATCAATCTGAAGCTAAACGCATTATGTACTATCTACAAAAATATTCAAATATGTCAAGAGAGCATTTAAATAAAGTATTTTGAACTTGCCAAAAACAAGTAAATAGAACATTTTACACTTTTCAAAAACAAGTAAATACAACATTTTACACTTTTCAAAAACAAGTAAATAGAACATTTTACACTTTTTAAAAACTTTTTATGAGATAGGTCATTTCAATTCTAGTTTAAATTGGATATGGGTCATTTTGGTTTTTCAAAGACGATATTATAATTATTATTGAAATTACATTTCTTTCCTATTTTGTTTTTGCTTCAACTAATTAATTTTAAATACTGATCGTGTGTCACAGTAACCCTGTAGTTTAGTAGTAGTCTAGAATTCTCCAAGTGCTTATACATATTGTTGTAAGGGCTCAGCTCCAGAAAATCCGAAAAGATGAACATTCCGAGTGGCTTGACGCTTGTGGTGCTAATTACGTGCATTTTATTCACTGCAGGAGGTATGTCTCACATTTTAAGAATTGTCAATTATAATATTTTTATTCATTGCGCATTAATTGAGAAAAGTTTGAACGTAAAATATGATGCTGTTTTTTTTTATTTGGACAGAGTGTCTCAAGTGCTTTTATTTGTGCAGAACTCACTACTACCTGGATGGAACAAAAGATACTAGATGCAAGGAAAGACATGAAATCCCTTGCAATGGATCCTGCTTCCAGACCCACCAAACAACCTTTAAAAAAAGTAGACACGAATACGGTGTTGAAGACGTAGCAGCTATCACAGATGAAACAGGTTGCAGTCCTCTCAAATTCCCAGATGGTTGCGTCCCCCACACTACTGATGAGAATGAAGAAGTCCACAAAATATGTTATTGTAACACCGACCGCTGTAATGACTACCTAACTTAAGTAGCATAGTCAACCTAATCTGAATTTAAACAAGAGTAATAGGTGAATTTATAGGTAACTGCATTGCGTTGATTAGCTGTTTAAATACAATGAAACAATAATAATAAATTACCTATTAATGTATGCATATGGAATATTTCTTGGTTTTTGAAATTTAAATGAAATTTGATAAAATAAAATTAATTGAATTGAATGAAGCACAATTTTGCATAATGTAGTTATATTTATTTCAAATTATTTCAACTGCTCAAAAATTCCCGAGTCTTTCACAGCTACTGTACCGGCATGCCAAATTACGCAAAACTAAATGAGGTAAATTAATTACTAATGGATTGAATGCCAGATTATTTCAATTTACTATTCCCACGAAATCATAAATTTAGTTTTAACGTCACCCCTTCGACTGGTGTAATATGTGACGAGAAGCGGGTACTGTGAGGTGTAGGAAATCGGAGATGGAATTGTACCACACAACCTAAAATTTAAATGTTCAATTTTCTGAAAATTATCTTCAATTGATTTGTCCAAATTTGTGCATCAATTTGCTCAAAGGTACAATAATTAAAATATTAGAATCCAAACTTAATAGTATTCATTTAACTGTACCTCACAAGTCGGTTGGGGCAATTTTTCACTCGAATTTCATAGACGTCCAACGAATCAATCCCAGAGCAGGAGGAAACTTCTTTTTTTGACGTGAGGGAGTTGACGGTGAATGTTGTGCCAGCCCTGGGCGGACTGATGCTCATTGAAAACTTGTCATGTTGCTCAGCTACACCATAGGATTTGTTTCCACATTGATCTGTCGAACCAAAATTGTGCCCTTGACTTTCCGAATCAGTATCAAGTAAACTAACAAGAAGCAGGAAGCCAGTAGAAGATCCTTTTTGGGATGAGTGACTCAAGTACAGGTTATAGTCCCACTTCTTGCTTTCGTAAATCCGAGCGCTTGGTCTAGAAAAACAAGTTTTACAATTTAAAATGTCAATGCCGGACACAGGTTCTGTAGATGAAATGTTTTTGTAAAATTGCTATAGCAATGTACGTATGTATACGCTGTAATAATAAATACGTTAGTTCTTGGTGAGACAGAGTCCAATCAAGATTCTCTTCCGTTCCCGTCGCCTTCCAGTCCACAACAGACAGACCGCTGTGGGAGTCCACAGTTCCGCTCACCAGGAGCGTCATCTTTGCTTTGACACTGTAACGTTCTCCTTTTTTGTTGGACGTGTCAAGAGTCCAGAGGCAATTTTCCCCGTGACTGCTCGTATTTTTGGAATGGTAATTGAGGAGGATGGACCCCCGGGGAAGAAGTCCTTGGATGGGTATCAATCCCCCACAGGACTCTACACACAAATCTCATGCAATATTTCAAAATAGTAATTTATTCCCACAGTATGTTGCCGTCAAGATTTGTATTACAGTGCAAAACTCACAAATATAAAATATGCAAACAACTACTTTTGTTAGTGTAAAATTACATTACCCAAATTCAAGAAGCTCAAGTTTGATAGCGGGAACATTTCTAATGCTGAGCAGGGTGTATCTAAGAAATGTCAAAATTTCAAACCAGACTTTAAAAATTAAAAAATCAGGGCCTATTTAAATATTAGAAAATACGTTAATAAACAAAAAAAAAACAAATGACGTACGACAAAGCCCGAGAAGAACCAGTGCAATTAACTGTCTGATTTGTGGTATGGCGCCTTTAAACGTCTTCATGACTAATTTTGGGGAATTTGATTAATACAGAATATTGAATGTGGTGATGTGACTGTAGCTGAAAGTGAACTGGGCGTAATAGTCCGTCCTTTCCAAGTCTTCTTTGAAATTAAAATTCGGAAAGTGTGTTTTTATGCACTTTTCCACGTTGTGCAATTAATAATTTCATACTCGTGCTGCGCATATTGAACCTGTATGGACTATTTACAATCTGACGTGGATTTTAAGTTCCGTCCTAGTCAGCAGCACATGTCACGGATATCCACATTAATGCAAGGACAATTTTCGGGAATTTATACGAAGGGCAATTAAGAATGTATAATAAATGTGGCTATGTACTATGTCCGCCTATCTATTGCTTGACTGTATTTATTACTCACTATGGAACAGGTACATATGTTCAACATGAATCAATTAAACAGAATACACGTGTACTTAGCCTATTTTGCATTTCGATTCAGTTAATGTTCCTGTATAAATTTAAATTATATAGATACTAGTAAACTGGCATCTGTGAAAACTACTAAACTTTAAAAAAGTAGAACGACTCTTTTACAAGCTCCATATTACATAGTTTAATAATAGTTGCATAATTTGTATCTCTTCCATGACCTGGAAAAACATCCTTGTTATGGACAGTCTTCCATGATGCGGCACATCCATAAAAATACCCAACTTTAAAAATATATAAGTATGTGTTCATGGCTCATGAATATTTGTAGGAGTTGTCAATCTGTTTAACCATCATAAAAGTTCTTTAATAAAATAATTTAAGTATTGATTTCTGGTTCATTCAAATTGTATGTTATGAGTTTGATATTACATACATGGATTTGTCAAAATTTTTTTAAACAATTTGAATTAACATATATGAGCGAAATGAAGCCTACAATAGTACAATGAAAATAGCTAAACGATAAAATCCCCAATAATTCAGTATATTATATGAATTTGAATTTTCGGTATTGACCACTAATTATAAAAATAATTTAACCGGGTTAATATAGACAATTTTGAATTGAACCTGTTGAAAAAGCTGGGTTTAATTATTTATCGTGTATCCCATTCCCACAAAATGTTCTGATTTTCTCCAAGATTTTTCTTTATTGTTTCTAAAATAATGTCATCATCATCATAAGTAACAAGATTCATAGCATTAATTAATTTAATTATTTCTACTGTAAGTATGTACATCATCATATAGGTAATACGTAAGCTATATTCTCTATCCTAAACGTACGTGTGTTGTCCGTGTATTTGTATAGTACTTAATTGTAATTAATTGTAATAACATTTAACTAACATGTAATTTAACCATTATATAATTAACACTCTATTTTACCTTTTACTTTAAGTACAACTATTCACTTGTAAACTATGTAGATATAATTGTAATTAAATATGTGGAAGATCCATTTGTCACAATCTCGATCTCGTCGCAGGTTTTTGTGTGTAGTGTGGGTGAAGGAGGATGCACAGAATTAATGGATCATTGAACTACAATTAAACACGTGGATTGATAGCAAAATGCAACTAGACACGAGAATACAACAAAATAAAAAGTAATATTATTCCAAGCGCACTACTTCATGATATTCGCTCAACTAAATTTTAATTACGTCCTGCAAAAATTTTTAACTATTTAAATTATATGTAAAGCATAAAAGAAATTAATCTCTGGCTGATTGATTAATAAAAAATAGACTATACAGTATCTAAATTCATTTAACGATAATTATTATTATCGTTAATTGAATGTAGATACTGTATAGTCTATTTTTTAACTCCGGATTAAATTAATTGTGCACTTCGTATCCTAATCCTGTCGTCACAGTGTTGTAGTAATGCTGAAGAAAAAAGTAAATGTGAATAGCCTACAAGTTACTTAACCGTGATATTTTCCTATGGTACGACTGCATATAGAATTATTATTTACAAATAAATTATCAGTTTGTTGCATACATTGTAACATGTGCTGTATACTTTGTATGTGTAGTCAGATAAAAAACACTTTTACCCTACGAAACTGTAACTACAGAAATTAAACTAAAACTTGTATCACTGTAGACTTAACTATTAGTAATACATTTAAATTGTAACAATTTAATTAGTAAAGTGATTTATTCTTAAATTAAGTGCCGCGCAATTTGTGAGTGCGTCGTTTATTTTCCTAGATACCTACTAGTGTGACACTGTCCTTTAATACTAATCGTAAAGTTACTTTGTTCATAATTTCTAAAAAAATTGTCAAATATGTTCAAATAAATTACAACTACTTACACACTATTACACTTTACCACTGTACTTAGGACTATTCTAAACTCATCATTAAAGATCAAAATTCGTAAAATTTTTAACAATCAACGTCAAGTTTAATTCGTAAGCGTCACAAAAAATTTATCAATAAGAATATATTTTAAGAGTAATTAATTAGAACTAACTTATGTCCTTAAATAACTTAAATCTAATTTTATACACGTGGTTCTTGTCAATAATTAAAAAAAAAGGTGCAAAATAATTAAAACGAGAAAAAAAAGTAAATATATTAATAATTAATTTATATAAAGACAAAAAAATAATCAAAATTCGTACACAATAAACGTCAGGCTGGAAAACTGGAAACTGATAGGGAATTTTCTATTTTTTGGGGACGTTGAATTTGAAACTTTAAAATTAATAAATTTTAATTGGAACAAAAGTAACGAAACGAAATAAAGATTGAAATAATAAGCTAAGCATATCATGTATCTACAATAATTATAAGTATCTCTTTTTTGTATTAACATTGTATAGTAATTAGTTTAATAATATTTTATATGGCAAATGACCAGTCTTTCCTACTAACGTCTACGTCCACACATGTTACAAAAAAAGATTAAATGTTTGATTACGATTACGACCGTTATACTTAATTGATCGCTACAGTATAAATACTAAATATTCTCCACGACACTTTCCGAGCGCTTTTCTTCACTTATAACTTTGTCTAAAATCTAATGAATTGTTGTGTGTACTTTGGCAATGGTTTTTATATGTAAATTTTTTATTTTATTTCTATAGCAATACGCCTTTATTACTGCACGCTAAATTTTAAGTATGTTTAAAGTTGAAAGATAGAGAAATCTTTATGTTGAGAAAAATATTTTTAATTTGATTAAAACTCGAAAAGGAATCGGAATTCCACACGGGAATATTAAATAATAAAATATCAGCGTGAATCTAAACTACACCGTCAAACAATTATAAAATAATTTATAAACGTCAAAATTAAAGCTACCAATTGGCATTTAAAACTCTACGGGGTCGTCCATAAATGATGTCATCAAAATATCTCGATTACCGAGTGCCCTATGAGCTTCCAGTCATAGCCTTAAGCCATTGCGCAAATGGTTATCGTTAACATGGGAGGTCATCCATATTGAAGCAGGTCTATTGACTATACCCGTGACATAATTTATGAACGATCCCTAATTAATTCTGCTAAACAATTAAACGCAGGTTATCTGTCGCTATAATTTCTGTACATGGAACTAATTTCTTATGGACAGGGTCCCTGGTTTCTGGAGGATCTGGATCTTTGTAAAACTTGGAACTGGAAATATTTACTGGACAAGACGACGGTAATACATAATGTTACATAATAATCACAATTTAACTACACACAAAATCTGGGCAATTGTAATCGCACTATGTATACTATATACCTAATCTGTACAGATACACTATATATCAAATAACAAACCACTCGCACTCCCTCCTCGTCCACCATTCACAGAGTTGACAGTTGACGGCGGAGCCCGCCGGGGACCAATGCCCCGGGGTGGGGACTCCACTTCCAGGCACTGTCTGGAATGGGGGCGAGTCGTTTGGGTGGACCATGGTGCGCATGCGGACTGTTGTGGATATGGACCACGTGTAATGATTTTAATAGCGTATAGATTTTGCCAGCTGTAATTATAAACACCTATGGTAGCGTTGTTGTGTGCTACACCTTTCCCATCATTCAGCTACAGCTACAGAGAAACTTTAATATAGAACAACAAAAGTGTATTAAATTTTTCTGTGAAGATTCAAAATAAACCGTATTGGGTTTTAGCTTTAAAATTAAAACCAAAATGCACTAAGGACAATTATTAATATAATTATGGTTTTGGAAGTAAGTACGTAGGATATTTTGCATTTTTCTTAAAAACATTCAGATGGAACATTTTGTGCACCTCAAAAACATGTATGTATATATAGAACATTTTCTTTTCATAATATGTACGTGAAACCTTTATTACCTTTTAGTATAGAAACTTTTAATATGAAGTTCAAATAATCGATACTAAAACTTACTCCAATAAATATCATAACTTCGACTTGTAAATGGCAAATAAGCCAATACAAAACTAGGTACAAATCCCAACTTTTATCGACGGGTCAATTGACGATTACAATAAAATCATGCAATATTGAAAGTCTATTTCAGTAGACGTTTCCATAAAATAATACAATTTAAATTTTTAACCAGCTGCTGCATTCCTTCATTTTTCATTGTACACCTTGTTTCTGTATTAATGCTTGAGTTCCACATAGTTTGCTGGAAAGAGACCGAATCCCCCATTAACTTCACCCCGCCACCATCCTTCGTCAATCTAATTAGAACACAGGATAAACAATAACGTAATAGAAGATGCACACAGTTAAGTTTAGTTATAACATTAAGAATCCTTGTGAATGTCCTCTTTTTTTTTGGTATGAACACACATATCCTAACGAGAGAGCCTCACACCGTACCCCCTAAGCGTATTAAACTTTGCTTTTTAGATGCTGAGCTTAAGCATCTATAGGAATGGCTATGTCCGTCTGTCTGTCTGTCTGTCTGTCTGTCTGTCTGTTCTTTATGCGCTACAGGTCACAGTTTTTGAGCGATATTCGTCAAATATTTTTTAAATGGCCACAAATGCGAATGAGAAGTGCCCTATTGTTTTTGAGAGCGATCGAACTAACCAGTTTTTCACAATTAACAGTTGACTGGACCAACTTTTTTAGCCATCTAAAAGCATTGGAGAAAAATCCGGCGCTTCGCGCCGGATTTGTCGACCGTGGGCTGGCCCGAAGTAGATGCTGAGCTTTAACAATGGCGCAAGACAATGTATGTTCCGCTAAAAGATGATATAAGATTTATGGAAGCTCCCCTATAATCAATAAGACATACACCAATGTGCGTAGCATGTAGTTAAATATAGCTAAAAATTTTTCATAAATTGCACCATTCACAAATGACGTCATTCATGGAGGCTTCCCTACCATCATTAATCCATGTATGGAAGTACGTAGCATGTAGTTTAAAAACTCTAAAATATTTTTGAGAATCGCAGGATTTACAAATGACGCCATTTATAGAGCCTCTCTTACTATCAATAACCCATATACGAGTGTTCGTGGCAAGAAGTTAAAAAAAGGTTAGGAAAAATTTTAAAGTTAAAAATAAGAGTCCAAAAACTATGATATTTGAATGACGTCATTATAGACAATCACTGAATATCTAAGACGCATATAAGTAAGTACGTGACATGTAGTTAAAATAGGATGGAAAAAAATTCAAAGTTGGGACAGGGGATACTAGAAACTATGGTATTTGAAGTACGTTATTATGGACCGTGACATGTAGAACAAATTTTCACGTGACATCATTTGCGCGTCACCCTTAACCTGCTTACCCAATAAGAAAGCGATTACATCTGGGTGGAATTGTCTAAGAGAAATTTTTACGTAACGTCATTTGCACGTCACCCCTAACCTGCTTACCTAATGTGAATTCGACAGCAGCTGGGTGGGGGTTTCTAAAAGAAATTTTCAGGTGACGTCATTTGTGCGTCACCCCTAACCTGCTTACCTAATGTGAATACGATTGCAGCTGGGTGGGGTTGTCTAAAAGAAATTTTCACGTGACGTCATTTGCGCGTCACCCCTAACTTGCTTACCTAATGTGAATGCGATAGCAGCTGGGTAGGGGTGTCTAAAAGAAATTTTCACGTGACGTCATTTGTGCGTCACCCCTAACCTGCTTACCTTATGTGAATGCGATAGCAGCTGGGTAGGGGTGTCTAAAAGAAATTTTTAGGTGACGTCATTCGTGCGTCACCCCTAACCTGATTACCTTATGTGAATGCGATAGCAGCTTGGTGGGGGTGTCTAAAAGAAATTTTTAGGTGACGTCATTCGTGCGTCAACCCCTAACCTGATTACCTTATGTGAATGCGATAGCAGCTTGGTGGGGGTGTCTAAAAGAAATTTTTAGGTGACGTCATTCGTGCGTTACCCCTAACCTGATCATCTAATGTGAATGCGATAGCAGCTTGGTGGGGGTGTCTAAAAGAAATTTTTAGGTGACGTCATTCGTGCGTCACCCCTAACCTGTTTACCTAATGTGAATGTGATAGCAGCTGGGTGGGTGTGTCTAAAATAAATTTTCACGTGACGTCATTTGCGCGTCACCCCTTACCTGCTTACCTAATGTAAATGCGATAGCAGCTGGGTGGGGGTTTCCAAAAGAAATTTTCAGGTGACGTCATTCGTACGTCAACCCCTAACCTGCTTACTTAATGTAAATGCGATAGCAGCTGGGTGGGGGTGTCTAAAAGAAATTTTCAGGATACGTCATTCGTGCGTCACCCTTTACCTGCTTACCTAATGTGAATGTGATAGCAGCTGGGTGAGTGTGTCTAAAATAAATTTTCACGTGACGTCATTTGCGCGTCACCCCTTACCTGCTTACCGAATGTAAATGCGATAGCAGCTGAGTGGGGGTGTCTAAAAGACATTTTCACGTGACTTCATTTGCGCGTCATCATGGACGGTCCCTGAATATCTTAAACCTGTATAGGTACGTATGTGACACATAGGTGGAACAGTTAGCTAAACATTGTAAATTTGAGAATGGGGGCATCTAAAACTATGATATTTGAAGGACGTCATTATGGACGATCCCTAATTATTTAGGTACGTTTGTTTTAAGAAAATCAGCTAAAAACTGTACCGTGTAAGTGGATTCAAAAATTGCTAATTTGCACTATATTTAGAAGCTCCTCACCCACCCTTAACTTCCCCCCTCCCCCACACACACAACGACATTCTGCATATCTGACGTAGCGGAGCATCAGACTACAGACCATTGAAAACTGTAGCTGAGATTGATTGGGCCTTTACTATAAGATATACTTGTACTCGCCGCGCAGAACTTTAAAATTACGTATGTACATGAACATTCAGCAATATGTACACGCCCTCTTGGTTTTTAAGGAAATCACTTCACAAAATTTTGACATGGGTCCATTTAACTATTTACTGTGGCTAACTGGTTGGTTTGATCACCCTCAAAAACAATAGGGCTCCTCTCGCGCGCATTTGTGAGAGTTTAAAAAAAGTTTAAACGAAATCCCTTAAAAACTGTGACCTGTGGAGTACGGCCAACGAACGGACGGACGGACAGACAGACAGACAAAACCATTTCAATAGATGCTCAGCATCTAAAAACGGGTGATTTGCCGCTTTGCACCAGCCAAATGCACCAGCTAAATGGTTTCCTTACAGGCGCCAGTCAATGCACCAGAAACATGCACAAGTCATCAGCAGAAGCTACCCGCAGAAGTTACCTGCACCCACAAAGTATCCCTAAGGGGGGAGGTGTACTTGGGGTCACCCAAGAAGACGTCCCAACAATCTCAACTATTTTTTCTTAAACCATGAAAAAACTTTAAATACTTGCACCTCCCACCCACAAAGTATCCCCTAAGGGGAGGTGGTGTACTTAGGGTCACCCGCAGATGACGTCCCTAAAATCTAATTTGTTTTTGCTAAAACCATTAAAAAACTTCAAACACTTGCACCCCCACCCTCAAATTATCCCCTATGAGGAGGGGGTGTACTTGGGGTCACTCACAAATGACGTCCTAAAAATCTTAATTTTCTTCCTTAAACCATTAAAAAACTTTAAATACTTGCATCCTCTACCCACAAAGTATCCCCTGAGGGGAGGGGGTGTACTTGAGGTCACCCACAAATGACGTCCAAAAAATCTTAATTTTCTTGGTATAACCATTAAAAAACTTTAAATACTTGCACCATCTACCCAATTAGTACCCCCTCAGGGGAGAGGTGTACTTGGGGTTACTCACAAATGACGTCCCAAAAATCTTAATTTTCTTGCTTAAACCATTGAAAAACTTTAAATACTTGCACCCACGTAGTATCACCTCAGGAAAGAGGGGTGTACTTGGGGTTACCCACAAATGACGTCCCAAAAAATCTCAACTGTTTTTGCTAAAACTAATAAAGAACTTTAAATACTTGCACCCCTGACCCACTAAGTATCCAGTGACATTGCATAGTCAAATATTCTAAAAATTGTAAATGGATGCAAGTCTCCCCATGCGCTTTAGTTTAATAGCTGCAATTTTATAATTACAATGGAGCGAGTGGAGAAAGTAACCCTGGGTACGAAGTGAAACGAGGGTCAAACGGTGACCTTCATTTGACCGGTTCAACCCCCGAGTTCTGCACACTCCTACCCCAAAAGTTCCTTGTGAAAAATTTTAATATTTTTAATTTTTGAGAATAAATAATATTTTTATTTTTATATTTTGAAATAGCTAACCTATGCATCCATACTTTATTTACATATATACATGACGGAGCAGATGGTAGAGTTATGGTTTGGGGGCGTCCACCACTCTAGTGAAAGGACTAGAGACCTGGGGAGGGCAGGGACAGATATGTACATGAAGTACCTATGCCTACTTATGTTTACGGAAAACTGAATTTGCAATATTTATTTTAAAATTCTGAATAAAACTATTTTGCATGAATTAGATTAGAATTGTTTTATAGTTATAGGATTAGTTATAAGTTTAATTTTCAGCGGATGAGTAGCTCAGAGGTTCCGTCCAAGAGACCAGTAAAGGATTTGACCTTCATCTCCTTGAGCTCGGGAGAAACAAGCAGAAAGGTGATGTGATTGATTGCATCCAGCTGTCAACCGGTAGTGCAACCGATCTCCCTCTCCTTCTTCAGCCTGTAGTGTCCCGTCCATCCTCAATTTTGAATGTGAATATTTGATATGTAAATTTTATTTATTTAAAGAGCCTAATCGTGAAAGTGAAATATTAATTTTAAGTACCAGAGTGATAAGAAGGGCCGACAGCGATGGGGTCTCAGGCGTTCCAAAATGAAGCTGAGAATTTGCCTGAGACTGGGGAGATGGTCGAGGAAACCGCTGACATCAGAGAGAAGGTGATGTGATCAGGGTCCGCTTCCATCCCGACTCCCTATGCTGTCGTCCCATTCTTTTTGTTTTGCCAATTTGAATTCATAAATTTTCCCAATGAAGTGCTGATCTGGATGTAGTGTTCGGAATAATTTAATTTTAATTATAAGAAGTTGAGTTCCAATTATTTAGCCAATAGTTCCTAATTGGGGCGACGGCTCGGGGAAAAACGCTACTCTCAGTCACGATGACCGAAAGACAATGCCGGTGGTAGGAGCAGTCAATGTCTTGAGCAACATAATAAGCAACACCACCGACAAAGTCAGAGCATCGCTTCCCCCTATGCCCTTATATTTTTTAAAATATTTTATGGAGTTTTTATGAATTAAATAATTAAATTATTATGCAAATAAAGATGAATGAGTACGTAACGCACTTAAAGACTATCATAGTTACTACTAAAGTATAAAATATATGGACCTGCAGAATGCACATACCTATACTTAATTAGTATGAAAATCGTACATCTTAATATTAAACATGATGAGTAGTACTATTAAACGGAAATTATGAGAATCAAATTTGTTTACCCATGAATTAATTTGCACTACATCGGAGATCAGTAAAATTTAAAAGTTTTACGGATAAATATTTATTTAATTTTAAGAAGTGAAATGATACGGATGGAAATGGAAAATGAAAACGGAAAATGATACTTTGTAATGACTTGAGAGTTTTCCTCCGCCAGAAGCGCGGGGACTAAAAGCATAAATTGACTTTGAATTATTCTTTTGATTTGTTTTTGTTTTTCATGTTTATAATTTCGTCCACAAAATTTACAAAGAATAATAGTTTACAATTTCCTTACGGATACCGTGAATTAGGATTTACGAGCCAAATGGTTCCAAGGATAAGTCCAGGTGAGTACAATTTTTGGTTTACAAAATATTAAATTATTTTTACAATTTTTGTTTTGATTCCTCGAAGACCTCGAATTATTATTTTGATTTAATTAAAACAAATATTGAAAACAGGAAGCACCACAATGGAAACGAAGAATATTATAAAACAGACTAATAATATGAATTCGAAACTGAAATATTTCTTTTTATACTTTTTAGGTTTCTTACACCAACACGATTGGCAGAGGATCACTTCACTCCCTTGATCCCCCTGCAAATTCCGAACTCTCTTCGGGGTTTCCATTGCAATCTTTCCCAAAATAGGATATAAAATTACGGAGATGAAAATTATTATGTGTTAGCGTGAAGAGTATCATTTTGTGACTGTCGAGGGCAGTGCTCCTTCTTGTGCTTGCTGAGATGCGTGGCGTGGTTCCCTATGGAATGTAATGCTCCAAATGTAGCTTGTACGTTCTGTTTATGGTTCCGCACGTTGCTCCCAGTGGCGATGAGAAGGATGCGCTGAGGTGAATGGCTTGGAGCTATCTTGTTCAATCTTGTCTTCTTCTTCTGGCTGGAGATAGCTTTGGCTATGCTCCGGCTGAAGGAAGAAGCGAGGAGGAAGGCGAAGTGTCATTTTTATTCCCCTTTCAGAAGCTTCACGTTTTGCATCCATTTTTCTATTTATTCTGGAATTTGCGCATTTTTCAATGTACTAAAATTGTAGACAATGTCTGGTAAATTGCACACTTTGAGCTACTTATCAGACCATGAATGTCGAAATTCGGACGAAAAATGACATCCTACTTTTGAAATAAAGTTGGGGTGATTCTTCGTTTACGTTATGCTAAAAGTTTAAATTCAAAACGTTTTTTTGGCGCAAAACCTGTAACGGGATTGTAAATAAATATTAAGGAGTTAAAGTGATTTAATTCCATTATCAATTAAAGAACGCAACAATGCTTTAAACGATTTAGTAGGGACGTCTAACGGTGTCTAACGGTGACTAGTAGTCGCTGTTCACATACGACTGCATTTAAAAGTGTACGTGACTGATTATACAAAGTTGAGATTATAAGCTATAAAAATATGAGCCTGACAGATTTTTGAAAGAAGTAATTAGCATTTGAACGGCTGCTACTGATCACCATTAGGGAAGTGATTGCTAGTATTGCAAATTCTACTACAGAAATTTATATCCCACTAAAATCATAGCTGTTTTAATAGATTTTGTCATTAGTTTTTAAATGTTACTAGCAAAAAAACAACAGAAACGCAGTAGGAAATTAATTCTACCAATTCAACACTCATCGACAATCGTGACTTGCGAGACACGTAGTGATTTAGAATTTTTTCTAAAATTGTTTACAAAATTAAAATTTGAAGGTCTAGATGCATTGTAATTTAACTTTTTGCACTTCGTACTTATATGTACATTTAATTCTTTGCAATTCCTAAAAACCATGTAAATAAAATATTTTGCACTTTTTGAAAAGTTGTAATGAACCTTTTGAGTGTCTATGGAATTTGGTGATTCTTGAAATTAATTATAGCTTAATTTAATTCTAGATTAAATTATTTACGTGAAGTTGCGATTCTTTATTATTAATTACGATATTTAAGATATTAAGCTATGTATTGATTGCGCTGTTGGGCATTCTGTGTTAGTAAAGGCAGTCAATGTATTGGAAAAGCTGCAAAGCTTCTCCGACACTTATTTTAATTGTAATAACTGACATAAACTCCCTCATGTTCTGTGTGACTAAATCTGCATGAAATAAAATCAGTGTCAAAAGGACACATCTGAGACATCTAAGTAAACTATTTTTACTTTCTTCTTACAGGAGAGAAAATATTATTTTGCATTTTAATTTAATTTTCTGCATAATTTCATATTGTGCAACTGGAGCCGGAAGTCACTCGTCAGGCTCAAACTGACAATGAAACTATAACTACCTGCAGTAAAATTGACTTCAACAGCAGTGTGAGGTGCAGGCGACCGGAGAAGTCTTGAAATTAGTAAGTTCCCAAAATACTTTAAACAAAGCACGTTTAAGTCTTAAGCGTTAAAATCAAAACAGCAAAACTGAATTCCAGTAAATAAAAAGAAACACAAATAATTTGATGCTGATGATTCACACAAACAAAAATACGCAACTCTCGCTGAAAACGTGGTTCATTACAATGCACCTATATTGCCAACTGCAGTCCTTTTTGCATAAATTCTTTAACAATCGCATTTTGATGGATGGCGGCTGTTTTTTTTAAATGATTTAAATTAAAAATAATTCCTAAAATCGGAAACTAAAACGAAGCAGATGGAAAAATGAATTTGTTTCTTTATTCTGAACCTATCAAACACTATTTTGACATAATTCTTTTGTTGTTTATATTATCAACCAAACTCTACGATTATGCAATCTCAGCACTTTTATTTTATCTTTTATCCTTTTCTTAGAGCATTTAAGTGGCATGTTAAATTTCAAATGCAAAATTTAATACTTAAATGTTGATCAAATAGAATGAAACACTTTTTTAAGTCAACACCAACTGGCAAGTAATTCCATTTTGTTGCGTTTACATTTGAAGAACATTGGTGTCGTTAAAGACGTTTATTTCATTCGATCCTCCAAAAATAAAAACTTGATGGTTGAGGGATACACATCCTGCAGAATCACGTGGAGATGGAGCCTCTCCATTCGGGATAACTTCCTTCCACTCACAAGTTTCTGCACAAAATTAAAATCGAATTGAAATTACAAATGAAAGGATACATTTCTTTTTTCCAAATTCAAAATCAATTTAACTGAGCATCGTTCATTCAAATGAAGTTGACCTTATTTCAAATTGTTGTTGTTTCTGTTTTTTTAAATTTAATTTAAGGTATTTAGGAATTTGTGCTTTTATGATTCCTAGTTTAGGTTTTTTAAACGTTTGCAACATCTATCAACAATTTTAAATGAATTAAATCCACAAAATATGTGCTTTAAATATTGGCATTTCAACTCCACACGAATCAATGCGCTCAGAACACAAAGAGAAAACTGGATGCAATAAGATTCGTAGAAGCAAAGTAGCAAAGTGCGTTGGTTCTTGTGAACATAGAAAAGAAATAAAAAATAGAAAATACTGCACCTGGATCATAGCAAAATACGTCGTTCAAATAAGTGTCATTGGATCCTCCAAAGATGTACATCTGTCCATCGTGCACAACTTAACAAAAACAAAAGAAAAAGAAAGTTAAAATAAAAATATGATCAACTAATTGCAATCAGTAGAAAAAAGTCATGCAAAACATTGGCGCCAAAACAAAAACATTACAAATGTGCAACACAATTTTTAATTTGTTTTTACAGGCACAATGATGACTTCGACTCGATGGCGAAGTTCCACGTGTTTCCACTGCAGTCCACGTTTTGTTGTTCACGTCAAAGGAATGAGTTGTGTTCACTCTTATCTTCTCCTTGTAATCCCATCCACCAAAAATGAGGATGAATCTGTCGTCGTAGACTGTAGCTGAGTGACCCTGACGAAGCGATGGAGGAATTCCCTGGAAACAGTTTCAGAACAAAATGAAAATAATTCTTGGGAATAAAACTTTTCGTTGAGGCTTTAAATAAAATAGATGAAAACAAATTTCTGACTTTTGTTTCAATTGTTGACCAACAAAACGTTTCCAAATCCAAAGAATGTAACTCAGTCGTCCTTCCACCTCCACCGTAAATGAGCATTTTATTTTTGCACAGAACTGCAGAGTGAAAATAACGAGCGTCTGGAATATTTCCAGTGACCTCTGGTTTGTCCCACTTCAGAGTCTCAGTGTTCAATCCATAGGTGGAGTTTGATATTTTGTCTTTCATTGTATCGTAACCACCAAAGATAAAAACAAATTTGTTGTAGGCCACAGCTGAATGGCCTTTTCTTTGAAATATATACACTTTACTGTACGTAACTGACAACTGTTTCCACTCCTTTTCCTGTTCATTGACATTTAACACAAACACATCCAGATTAACACCTGAATTACTTAGAGAACTATGATCGACAACTCCACCGAAGGAGTAAATTGCGTTTCCAACAGCCACCGCTGCATGTTCACTTCTTTGTGGAAATCCAGTTATTTTGTTTCCCCAGCGAATCTGAAAATAATTGAGATTGTTAAATGACTTTCAAGTTTTGCTTTTCGTAAATTTTATCCGCTTACCGTTTCCAACACCGATGCTGCAGTGCGGAGATGAAGGGAAGAAGTAGATTCCAAAGACGGTGGCCTGAGTTGCGTCTGCAAAACAATTTTGTTCGAAATTGAATATTCGTTTTATTTAACGCGCCTTTTATTTGTAACTTCTGTATTTTTCGTATTCCGTGATTTTATTGTATTCAAACAATTTTTTGTTTACAGTAAAAGTTACTAGCCTAATTTAAACTCAAAGAAACCATTTTAGTTTGCATACAAACTGTCTTTTAAAAACCGAACATAAATAATGCAAATCTTTGCTCTATGTAAATAACAACATCCACACAAATAAAACACGACTTTGTTGATCAGATTCCAAAAATAAATTACCTCATCTAACGAAGTGACGACAAAAAGCTGAGCCGAATCTTCCTTAAAGACGTTCCACGCGTGGACCGCGGCGCCGCATGCGACTGCTTCGTCTGCGTCGATTTTTCTGCCAATCTGCTTTTCCACGAAATATTCCTGGACCATCTGCTGCACCTTCGGAATTCGACTGGAACCGCCGATCAGAATCACGTCGTCAATTTCCTCTTTTGCGCATCCAGATTTCTTCAGAGTTTCGTCCAGGATTCTCATGCTTCGGTTTAAAAGCGGGAGAATCAATTCTTCGAACTTTGAACGCGTAACTTTGACGAGTAAATTGATGTCTTTGTACATATTGTCTAATGAAATTACGACTGACGTTATCGTCGCTAAAGACAAATAACATTTTTGGACTTCACATTGGTTTCGAATGCGGCGCAGCTTTTTTGCAATTTGTTTGCAAACTTCTGCGTCGTCTGAAGTTTTTTGTTCCGCCAAGTTGACACTGTAAATTCTTTTGAATTCATCGATGCAAAATTCAGTTATTATACTGTTAAAATCCTCACCCCCTAAGCGGTCATCTCCCCCAGTGGCTTTGATTTCTATGTGTTTGTTGGCGTCCAGTTGAAAAACAGTGACATCAAAGGTGCCCCCGCCGAGATTGTAGATGAGACAAGTTTTTGCTGCGTTGCTTTGAATGGACGTCTGAAGTCCATACGCAACGGCGGCTGCGACTGGCTCCACAATAAATTGAATTTTTTGGAATCCGGCTTTATTGCAGGCTTCTTTTGTTAGTCCCTTTTGAAGATTCGTAAAATGAACCGGAACTGTAACGACTGCGGAATCGACGGAAAATCCAAGCGCAGCTTCCGCTGTATTCTTTAAGTGAGAAATCAACTTTGTGGCAATTGTTTGCGGAAGCAGCGTTTCTTCGTGACACTTGACCCCAACGAATCCTTGAACATCAACCAGGTGAAATGGCCACAGTTCTTTGTACCTTGAAAAAATAATTTTTGCATTGCATTTTTTAAGGTTTGTTTACTACTGTGCAGAATTAGAATTTACGATGTTTCAAGATGTGCATCGAATACAATTTAAAATTTAAATGATGATTTTGTTATAGAATGCGAATATTGCGTATTTTATACGCGCACGATAATTTATTCAACGCTAAAAGATGATATAAAATTTATAAAATCTCCCTTACCATCAATAAGCATTATACGAATGTACGGAGCATGTAGTTAAATATAGCTAAAAACTATGTGAAAATTGCACCATTTCTATGTAACGTCATTTATGAAGCCTTCTCTACCATCAATAAGCCGTGTACGAATGTACGTTGCAAGAAGTTAAAAAAAGGTTGTGAAAAATTTCAAAGTTGAAATGGGAGTGCTAATAATATTGATATTTGAATGACGTCATTATGGACGATCCCTAAATATCTATATACTACATATATAGGTATATTTATGACGTGTAGTTACAATAGGTTGAAAAAAATCCTAATGATAAAATCGGGGTACTTAGGACTATAATATCTGAATCGTCATTATGGACTATCCCTGAATACATTTATACTATATAGGTATATTTATGACATGTAACTTGTTTTAATAGGTTGGAAAAAATTTTAAACTGGGAAATGGTGGTAATTGAGACTATAAAATGTGAATCGCGTAATTATATGGAAGATCCCTGGGTACCTATAACCTGTATAGGTACGTTCGTGACATATAATTACGTAAAACAGGTTGGTAAAAATTTTAAAGTTAAAAATGTTGGAACCTTGCTTGTCACCCTGCCAATGAAAAAAATACAAAGTAGAACCCGTAATTCGCCTGAACCGGAGGAAAGGATTTTTGGTGGCTTTTGTTAGTTTACTACCGAATTGCAATTGAAGCTGAGTAATTTAAAACAAATAAATATTTAAGTATTCCTACAAAAGCTGATTTGTTTTACCTTTGAATTTGCGAGTCCATGACATTTCATACGCTGATGAAGCACGTGATGTGATCGTTTTTTTAATTTTTACATAGAAAATTAAATATTGTGTATTTGGTGCCCTTTTTATTTACCAAAATATTAAACCATTTCCCTGAAAATAAATTAGAATTAAAACAAAATTATATGATATTTTCACAGGTCAGTGTGTATCAGATTATTTGCCTTTAGTTTTAATTCTGTTGGTGAACTGTTGAGTGATTTACAGGAATTGCATTGGTTTGGGCTAATAACGCATTGTGTTAGGGATCGTTCATAAATGATGTCATCATGTTAGTAGGTTGACCTTAACACTAGACTTAGTCTTGATTTCAAGAGTCTTGGTCTTGTCAAGACTTTTGAAGTCCAGACTATTGCAAGCCCTATTTTTAATACCATTATCTTAAATACTGACGCTGAGAACTGGAATTTTCTAATTGACACCGTCATAAAAGTTTGTGACAAATTTTTGTGGGTGCTGCTGTCAGTAGAATTTAAATACTTGGAATTTGCTATAGTAACTGTGACCGATGCCGAACCCGATGTCCTAATAAAGTAAGGGATCGACTATAAATGACTTCACTGGTACAGTTCATGGGTCAACCGTGTCTCTAACGACAGCCCGTTACGCAGTAGCCATATCCTGGTGACATGCTTGTACAAGAATTCCTTGAGATATTTTGATCGCAATATTTATGGAAAAAAACGTGTAGTTCATTTTATTTTTGCGGTTCCACTTCGTCAAATAATGGGACGAGGGGGGGGGGGGGAGGGGGGAGGATTACGAGACACGTAGTGATTTAGCATTTTTTCTTTAATTTCTACAACATCAGAATTTGGTGGTCCAAATGCATTTTAATTGAACGTGTTGTACTTTGTACTTTGTGTGTGGTTGGGTAATTTTAAATTTAATGGTTGAAAATAAAAGACACGTGTATCAAATGCAATGCTCACAGCTGAAGTCGAAGTCAAATGTCAAAAAAACAGAAACCGCTTAAGTGACGCTAAATATTTCCAATCGCGTGGCGTTCGTTCGTCTCTCAAGTTTTTGCCTCTGACATTAAGTTAACTTTGTGATTCGTTTTTTCCATTCCGTTGATTTTGAGATTCACAACAGCAAATGCTTTCTAAAAAGTGCAAATCAGTCCACTTGCATATTTTAGAAAGGTGCAACGTGTTCTATTTTCATGTTTCGCAAAAATGCATAATATTACTTTGGCATTTGGCACATTAGGTTCATAGGATTAAATAATGTTTTTTGTAGATAGTGTATTTGGTTTCTAGCTGAAAATGAAAGTGGCTCTTTGTGATTCCTCACTGGTTTTGGTGGTTTAGTTCTTTGCCTGCCACCAAACTTCGTACAACCGCCGCTGCTGCAGTATTCAAATTCTAACACCGAAATCGATTCTGTAACTACTTGCAAATATTATTTGCAAATAGTGAGAAACTTTTAAAGTTTTTAAGGGATCGTCCACAAATGATTTTATCAAAATATCCTCATTTCTAAAGCCCTGTGACTTCTCAGTAATTAACTTAAACATTAGGTTAATGGATATCTTAATCTTGAACATGGGATTTCATATGTCATCAGTGTCAAAAGCAACCCACACCCACAGACCCTACCTGTGACGTCAGTTATGGACGACCCCTAAGTAGCTGTAAGTCTGCGCGACTCTGCGAACAAGCCTTCACGTTTTGCATCTGTTTTCCATTTATTTTAAAAGGCTTAAGAACTAAGAATCACGTTGACATTGACATTAGAATGAAAAACATTTGAAAAATGTGAAGATTTTTTGGGGGATCTCGTTTTTGTGGCCTTGCTGTTCAGATCCAGATCCATGTGTATTTCGTATGCAGTAAAATTCCATTGAAAGTGCAGTATACAAATTAGACGTTGTTCGGTATTTATTTGGAATTTAATTTTCTGCACTTTATAGATTTGAACTGGCGATGAACTTCACACCGCCACCAGTAAAAGTGACTTTAACAGCAGCGTGCGATTCAGACGGACTCGAGAAGTCTTGAAAATGGTGAGTTTGTGAAATACTTAAAACAAAGCAGGTTTACATTTCGATCGTTGAAATTAAAATAGAAGAAACTGAATTCCAATCAGTGGGAACAAAAAAAGGGATCCAAAATCCTCGCACGAAAATATCTAAAAGCAGAAAACTGAATTCTTTACATCGCACAATTTCGGAACTGCAGTCGTCCTTTTAAAATTCTTTTACGAGCGAATTTTAATAGACGACAGTTTTATTTTTAAAGAATGATTTAAACAAAAATAAATGTTTTCAACATAAGAAGCTAGAACCACAAATGAATACCAGGGAAGCGAATTTCTGTCTTTATTTTGAAACAATTCACACAAAATTTTAGATATATTTTTGTTTTGTACATTTTGTTTTACCTATTTTGAATCGAACTCTTTTTCCATGCAATCATAACACTTGAATTTTATTTTAAATGCTTCATTTTAAAGTCCAATATTTAATAGAGATAAAATTAAATGACTCGAAATATTTTTCAAAATTAACATCAACGGCGGCCAGGTTCAACATCGTTGCATTTACATTTGAAGGACGTTTGTTTCACCCAAGAAGTTGTATCTGTCTTTTCCCCCAAAAATAAAAACGTGTCCGTTGAGGGCAGCGCATCCTGCAAATTCACGTGAAGACGGAGTTTCTCCAATTGTAGTCACCTCCTTCCACTCAAAAGTTTTTGCACAAAATAGAAATCGAATTGAAATTAAAAATTGAAAAGAACCTGGTTTCCTTTTCACTAATTTCTAAATCGATTTAGCAGAGCATCGTTCATTCGCATGAAGTTGAGCTCAACTCAAAATGCACATAATGTTTTAATTTAGTTTGTTGAATTTTAGTTTTACTTCCAATAGTCACAACGTTTCTAACATCAATCAACCATTTTAAAGTAATTAAATGCACAAATTATGCTGTTATTAAATATTAGAATTTCAACTCCTCACTAATCAATGCTCTCAGAATACGACGAGAAAAATGGAGGCGATAAAATTCGTAAAGAAAAATTTAATGCTTCCTGTGAAAATTTGATAATAGAAATAAAAACAAAATGCAGAAAACCGTACCTGGATTATAGCTGAACACGTCCGTAAAATAAGAATAGTTTTCATTTATTCCTCCAAAGATGTACATACGTCCATTGTGTACAACTAATCAAATCAAAAAGAAAAGAAGACAAGAAAATTAAAATATGGTAAATTAATCGAAATGATGAAATGAATCAAACAAGTTAAGCAACAATTTGGCGCTAAACTAACAAAGCTTCAAAAGTTCAACACATTTTTTATTTTTTATACAGGAACAATGATTCCTTCGACTCGATGGCGGAGTTCCACGCGTTTCCACTACACTCCACGTTTTGTTGCGGAGTTCGAAGGAATAAATTGTGTTTACAATTTTCCTTTCTTCACAATCGTATCCACCAAAAATGAGAATACATTTTTCGTTGGAGACTGCCGCTGAGTGACATTGACGAAGTGAAGGAGGAATTCCCTGAAAACAGTTTCAGAACAAAATCAAAATCATTCTTTGAAATAAAATTCTTCGTTGAGACCTAAAATAAATTTAAAAAAAAACAAATTTCTGACTTTCGTTTCAATTGTGGTCCAACGAAAGGATTCTAAATCCAAAGAATGCAAATCATTCGTCATTTTAAGTGCTCTTCCTCCGTAGATAAACATTTCATTTCCGAACACAACCGCAGAATGATAGCGACGACCCAATGGAATCTTTCCAGTGACATTCGGTTTGTCCCACTTCAGCGTCTCTGTGTTAAATCGATACGTCGATTTTGATCCTTCACCTTTCCTATTGAAACCACCGAAAATGATAACAAATTCTTCGTAGGCCACAGCTGAGTGACCGTTTCTTTGAGTTGGGTTGACTTTACTGTCTTCAACTGACAACTGTTTCCACTTCTTTTTTCGTTCGTTGACGTTTAACACGAACACATCCAGAACATGACGTCGAAAACTTCGATCATGAGAGTTAAATCCACCGAAGCTGTAAATTGCGTTACCAACAGCCACCGCTGCATGTTCACTTCTCGGCGGAAATCCGTTGATTTTCGCTTCCCAGCGAATCTGAAAATAATTCAGATGATTTTTCAATTAGTTTTAAGTTTTGTATTTTGAATTTTTCGCCCATTTTGACAGCAACGCTCCTGCAAAAAGTTGAACTAAAGAAACTGGTGCCAAAGAATCTGGCCTAAACTGCGACTGCAAAAAAATCTCGCAAGAAATTAAATATTCATTTTATTCAAAGAAATTTTTATCATTTACTTCTGTATGTTTTTCCAGGTAATTCCATTTATTCCACAAAATTCTGTTTTTGCATGGCAAAGCATTTGCATAATTTTACATCAAAGAAAACATTTTAGTTCGCAAAAAAACTGGTTTCTAAAATCGAACTTAAAAGCCGTAAATCTGTGCCGGATCCGCATGTAAATACTAACATCAACACAAAAGAAATACGACTTACGACTCGACTGTCATCACAGACATTTGGAGGATTTTTCGCGCTTTCTAATCCCCGAGTCACACAAAGTTTTGAAATTGCTGGGGGAATGAAGGTCTCTCTGGTGTAAGTCTCCGAATTCGGGTTGAACTCCAACGTTTGTACTTTGTTTCTTGGTGTGGTTTTAAATGGGAGCTTTTTCACGTCGAATTCGAAGTTTTTTCTGCTACAACAATTCAAATAGGAAAATTATTACTGAATTAAAGAATTTACAGATCACATCATCAGTGGAGTTTGCTTTTATTTTGCTAACATGTTTTCTGATTACTTTTTGTTTCCCGTCGATCCGATAAATCCATAAATTGCAAGACTTTCCTCTGCTGCCAAAATATCTTTTAAATCCCGTGCTTCCGTAAACTGTGCACAGGTCATGATGGGAAAACGAATTTCGGACAAACAATCGCCGAGAACTTCGCGAAGTTGTTCTTTAGTTGGCAACACTTTCATTTGCCTGCACTGGAAGTCCGCCCATCTACAAAAGTCAGTCCCGAAAAAAATACTTACATTTTGAGAAGGCTACGTTCCATACACCGATGAAGGTGAAAACATGCGTAGAAGATTTATTTTTAATTGAAAAAGGAGTAAAACTACGAATCACCTCAATGCAGCGTAAAACACGTCAATTTCCTTAATTTCGATCTCGTCGCTGCCAAGAACATATTTTAAGCTCGTCTGGGAGAGCTGCAGGAAGTCGTCAGTGTCTTTGTATTCGCCAAAGGATCTAAAAGCAGACAAGTCTGATTAAACGATACATTGGAAAATATTTTAAATAACTTCTGAGTACCTACTAACTGAATCAAATGGAGGAACATTTGTTTTTTACACCTGAACTTTTAATAACTCGCGGGTCTAAAGCAAAGTTTAACATAACTTCAGTTCCAGCTAGGCAATATCACAAGCTGTACACTATCCAGTTTTAAATCAAATGGAAATTACGGGTTTTAATTTCGGAATTCGCTAGTGTTCATGCGTTTCGTTTACCTCATCCTTTTAATTTCTTAACATTTCTAGAACATTTTTGAGCTTTAATTTAGAAAATCATTCATCACACATAATATTTAGAAAAAAATAGCAATTAACTGGAATAAAAATTCGTTTGTAGAAAAACTCTGAACTTTTAGTTTACTCCAAATTTGGGGGTCAAAGATTTCTGTTATCGAATTTTGTTATTTTGTTTTTCTTTTTCAGCCACTGACAGGCTTTTTAAGTCAGCATGATATAAACCCTTTGGGATCGAACTTAAATGACGTTATCGGTAGGGTCAATAAATCAACTTAGTTAGCTACATCTTATACTTAACGCAGTCATTTATACAGCGGATAAACTGATGACATGTGAGTCAGAGGGTATTCCAAAAAAGGAATTTTTGGGCGTCCTCAGGTGTTGATAATTCTGTTACCAAAAATACTAATGTTTGATCACTTACTGCAAACATATCGTAGCAAATTTTTCTAATTTCTCCACAGCCTTCTTCATCTCAAAGCGTCGACAAATTGCGAGCAGATTCAAAACTTGGGTTAGTGGCAAATTTAATGCCTTCAGAATCTCTAGCGACCACGTGTCCAGAGATGTGAGCTACAAATCAAAAAACAAAAATAAACTCAATGAATAAAGTAATTATAATATTAAATTATGCTTTCAAGTTAGCAAGGAACCTTGTTTTTAAAACACTGACTTTAAGTCAACGCACGGTTATAGCTAATAGTAATAAAAACAAAACTGTAACTACAGTGAATGACCCACTTTGACAAACAGTTCAAATGCGGTGGGATCGAAATCGGGAAGTGGAATCCCGTCGCCTTCCTTAACCACAGCAACTTCCCACTTCTCATCGAATTCCTTCTCCAGAAACGGCGACGATGCTTTTAAAATGACCTTCAGTGCCCTCACAATTTTCTGCTCCTTCCCAACACAGAAAGCCACGTCGTAATTACCAGGTTTTCGTTCCAACAGATCCTGGATTTTCTCCAACAACGGCTTTTCGACAAAATTATAAACTTTCATAGCTACGGTAGTATTACGACGAGGTACCACACACTGTAAACTGGAAATGGGATTTTGATTAAATTTTATAAAGTAAACAGTATTACATCTTATTATAAAAGCGTAACTTTGAACTATGTTTCCTAAAAAAATTTACCTACACAAAAATGTGTAGTTATCCTACACAATATAAAGCCGTTTGCTACTGATTTTTTAATAATTTTTAACTTTTAGCAAGAAAACAACAATCAACAATATCGCAGCATTGAAGAAATCATTGCTACGCTAAACGGACCGGACAATCGCGACTTGAATTAACATTTTAGATACAAAAGTGATTCACAGTTCACAGCTCTACTTTCATAACATTTTGCATTATAAATGTAAAAAATTCTATAAAAACTATTGCAAAATTAACACTGATGAACATCCGAAATTCGGCACTAACCTGTTTATAATTCTTGCTTCCAAAATCAAAATATTTACTGGCTCCTGCCACCTGCTCTCGCCTTTAGCTTACTAGCTAATTTGATTAAATCAGCGTACTACCTAGTAGGGAACTTTTTCAGTCACTGTTCGGCTGATCGTCTGGTGTGAGTAATAGCTGGTAATAGTAACTACTGTGTAACTCGCCCTTCTAATGCTCACTGCAAATCATATGCTCTTTAAGTGCAATTAGTTAATTCATTTTTTTTAATGAATATTTAAAAACTAATACTTCAACTTTTAAAAATTAAATTTCGAGCCCCGCAGCTTTCTTTGGACACGTGACGTTCCTCCTTCGTTTCTACTAAAATTGAGAAAGTGACAGTGAAGTTTTTTTCCTTCGTTTAGTTCAATGATGTGGATGTGTTAAAGGCGAAGGAAAAGAAGTGACGAAATAAATCTGATGCAGTCACTACTTTATTATGTTATTTCGGGCTTCATAGATGTTTAGAGATCGTCCACCAATAACGGCATCCAAAAATTATCATTTTTGGATGCCTAATTTTTATCACCCTAAATAACTCCCCTGTCAGCAGTTTAACCATTGCATAAACGGATATTGTTATTGTTTAAGATGGCATGAGTAGGCAAGTAGACCCATTGACTCTGACGATGACATTATTTGTGGACGATCCCTTACGTACGTACATCAGACCTGAGAGAACGTGAAAGTCTTATGTGGTTCACTTAATTTCCCGCTTTTCCGTGTAAAATTCCTACTCGAATATGCTCATTACAAGGTGCAATAATTAACATTATTAATTAATTGTTCGTATCCCAAAGGTTCAAAGTCCAAGCGCCACTGCGTCGCAAAGTTCGTTACTAAATCAATTCACAAAAATTACGTTGCTTAATTTGGAAACTTTTTATTATATAGTATCTAACTACCTAAGTGAGTTTGAATGTTACTATTGAATCAGTTTGTTGTGTGGTGGCTATGGACTTTAAATTCGAACTTCTAAAGGAAAACATTGTATTATTGTATTTTAGTCAAATGAGTAAATATTGAAACCACACTGCCGTGAGTTTTCCTTTGCCCCTTTATTGCTTACGAGTAGTAATTTCAAATTAAAACCAACATTGGCGAAACAGCGTAAATCAATTTTTGTCTAACTAACAACATATGAAGTGAAATTACCGTTAGCGAAACAATTTTAAAATATGCGCCTAATTTTTGAATTTACAAGTTTAGCATTAGCTTAACGAGAAAACGCCTCATATTCAGATGAAAACATGTAGGGTGAGGGTGTCTAATTGTGACCACCCGCTGCCTGATACAAGTCGATAAATAACAACATTCTATTTTTGTGTGTAAAGTTCGGCATTCCATCTACTGATTCTAAAACATTCTGTTTGAAATGTTTTTAACTATTACGAATTTAATCAGCCGACCACAATTAGGCACCCACACAGGAACACAGCGGTCGTTGGACAACTCGTAGAAGATATAAATAAGTTTCCGGTGAAGAAACGAGCCGCATCTTTGGGAAATATTTACGTGGTTAGCTTTAGTCTTGGGTTTCATGTGGCTGGCTAGGAAATTTCTTGTTTCTTCTGCTAGTTTTCGAGGGGGAGTCTGCAATAGGCCATAATTATAAAGGCCTCGGCGGCGTTGGTCTCTTTGGGACCGAACCCCTGTCATATAATAATAATAATAATAATAATAATATGCTGGAAACAGAGTTATTTCCGTTCTCAAAGCTAAATTTCCCAAGGCCGCGTTGTACTATAGTAGATATAAGTGATGAATTTGGTGTCAAAATAAAATGGCGGCCGTGGGGGTGGGGGGGTAGGGTGGGTGGGGAGGGGTGATGTCTTAAGATGTTGGTCTTGAGAGGTTGGCTGGTGTCTTGAGAAGTTGGAAAGGGTCCTTAGAAGATAGGGGTGAGACGTTCTGTGAACCTTGAGAAGTTGGAAAATGTTCTTTGGACCTTGAGATGCTGGGGTAAGACGTTGATTGGGTCTTAAGAAGATAGGGAAAGATGCTGATTGGGTTCTTAGAAGATAGAGGTGAGACGTTCTGCAGACCCTGAGATGTCGGACGAATGTCATAAGAAGATAGGGTAAGACTTGGCT